>OX463784.1:22590947-23057745 GCA_949825025.1 Siphlonurus alternatus | reverse complement strand
ATATAAGTAAATATAATTCCATCCATCATGATTGCAAATTTCATGTTTGAAAGAATTCTATAATATTAAAACATGTTACAAAATATTTCCCATATATAAAATATGTATGACAGGATATATTTATATTTCATATAGAAATGTAAATATTGCGTTGCAGAGTTTATTGCTTCGATTCAAATGATCTGTCATGTGAAATATGATATGAGCACCATGACATGCTGTCATCCCCCCTGTCAGATATTCTATTTTATTCAGTAGTTTTATTCAGTAGTAATATAAAAAAAAAATGCTCGCATTTCGAAAATAAAAGGTAAGTAAATCCGAGCTGAAATAAATTTCATCTTTTATTCGCTAGCTCTCCCCTAGTCTAATTTATTCCTATTTTGCACCATTTTAGAAGAAAAAATAGGAACAAAGAAGAGATTACGTATTTTTTCGTCTTATTGACCATAAAATATTAATAGAGAAATATCCTTACTTCTAAGCGAGGAAGAGTTAGGTTAATAAATATATATTACATAATAAATTTGCATAATATATATCTCATTGAAGCTCAAAGTATATTATTTAATATTGAACAATACAATCCTACAATAAACCATTTATTTTCATACAAAATAAGTACTAAAAATATAATTTGTATTTTTTTTTTTTTTTTTTTTAAATTTACTATTTAAATTAAATGCAGCATGTAGTAAGAACTGTAGCACTTGCATACAACAACATAGATTTTCAAATCTTAATATTTTATTACTTTTCATTTATTCTTACAGAGGGTTTAACTAAACTGTGAGGTATAAAAATATAATCTTCTATTACAGTTTACAAGATATTTAATCAAAAATTATGTTGAAAGATAATATGTAAACAATTTAACGAAATTTACAAAGAATTACCAATAAAATCCATACTTAAAATAAAAAATTAATTTAATTGTTCATTTATATTTTCAAAAGCCGTTTTTTTCCTTCATTAACAATTTATTTTATTACTAAAATCATCGTAACCATCGTGCAGTTTTAAAAATAATTTACGAAGACTTCAATTTGATAAACTGCATGTGCTTTATTTTAAAAATAAAATTAAGGCATTGTTCATTATCTGCCTACATAACGCCCACTAGTTGTCTCCAGGATGATTATATTTTGTTTTATTTCCCAGCTCTCTCTCTCTCTCTCTCTCTCTCTCTCTCTCTCTCTCTCTCTCTCTCTCCTCTCTCTCCTCTCTCTCTCCCCTCTCTCTCTCTCTCCCCTCCCTCTCTCTCTCCTCTCTCTCTCTCTCTCTCTCTCTCTCTCTCTCTCTCTCTCTCTCTCTCTCTCTCTCTCCTCTCTCTCTCTCTCTCTCTCTCTCTCTCTCTCTTATTACTCCATGTAATCAACTCATCCCTTTTTTACATAGAAATGTCAGATCAATAATTAAAATATTTTTATTTGGAAGATCGACTATCTTTAATTCAATACAATTTGTATATAATAAAATATATTAACATTTTAATAATATTCCATTAACATATTAGAATACAAATAACGTAAAATTGTCTACATTATTGTTTGCCAATTAATTAAACTAATTAATTCCATCGTATTTTATTCACGATAAGTTATAATAATATTGTTAACAATGATTTGCGATATATTCATTACAATAACGTAATAATGACAAAGAGTTATTTACATTATAAATTCTCTGGTAATGATGTAATAAAATATAAAATGTGTATTTTTTTACTGTTATATACATTTAATGCAAAATGCAATCGCATACAGTTTTCAAAGTTTACCATAAAATAAATTTATTATCCTAAAACTCCCTCCGATTTCAATAAAAATTGCTGAATTATCATTTTTTTTCTATAGTGTGTATAAATTTTTAACATTTATTTTTTAATAATACAAAATTTATATTATTTTATCCTCATATTAAAAATTTAAAGCGACATTCCGGAGAAAAAGTCGATCATAAACTAATATAATATTACTACTCCTAGCGTCATTGTAGTAAGTTCTACAAGAACAAAAAAAAATTTAAAAAATTATTTACGTGCATAATTGCACTTTTAAATTTAAAGTCTTGGGTCTCATCGGGGCCAACTAAACGTCGGAACTTGTAAATTTACAAAGGATTACAAAGGAAAATTGAAAGAGACTCTGTTTGGTATGCTGTGGAAGTGCCCAATCTTAACGTAGGGAGTGGAAACTTCACAGAATTTTTAATTAATATGTGGACTAAAATACTGGCTAGTGTCAATATTTTCGGAGTGCCTCGAATGAAGTTATAAGGTTTGCAATAAAACGTAATAATTCAACAAGCCGCCAAGGTTCCCCCACTACAACCTCCCTCTTGCTCGCAAGAGAAGGCGGAGGAGGCGGAAGAGCGGGGTGCCACACGTGGCGAGGCGGCGAGGGTAGTTTTTGCCTGGACTTAACAAAAAAAAAAATCGGGAGGTAACAATGCTGTAAGGAGGACTAAAGAAAAAGACGGATAGCAGAATAACGTTTCTTTTAAATAAACAACTGCAACAATTTGAGCCTTAAAGACATTTCTATTATAAATTTCTACTTGTAAAACTTGAAAGTTCTACATAGATAATATAAATTTAACTTCTAATCGAATGATGAATATATAGTATTATTATAGATATATATAGTTCTTCCATGTATATTGAGAACAATTGAACGTATTTTTTTATCGTTTAATATAAGTCATATTTACAAGATATCGAATGTATAAAGTTTGACCCATATAATAGATATTTTTTTACGTAAGTAAAACAATTCATAATTTAGCCTTATAGTTATAAAACAATAAATACTCTGTAATTCAATATATACTAGTAAAGAATATTACAATTTACTTGAAGACCGAATTAAAAAAAAATAATAAAATTATATTAATTGTTACGAAAAAAATCAGTCAAATTAAATTACTGTTAAAATATATTTTTTAAGAAAATAAAATTCAAAACTTTATAAATTTTAATGGTTTTCTGTTTGCGCAGCAATATATACGCGGCACAAAATGCACGATGGCATTATGAAAAGCCGTGACAACTGAACTTCAATGTTTACAAAATGCAAGCTCGATACAGACCATGTTTTTTGAAGTCCATCCCTAGAAAGTTGAGGACCAGTATTTTCTATATATTATTATATGCATATATATATGGTAAAATTCTATCTTTGAGGGGGCGAGTCAGAGTCGTACAGTTTTTATTAAAGTGCAGGTTTGACAGCTTTACATTAAAATTTTTCTCTTTTTGTATAATATAATTTGTTTGCAACTTGGAGCAATGTTCTGCTAATTATTATATTTATCACAAAGAGCAACGAAACATCGTGTATTTAATCTGTTATTATGTAAATTTAATATTTTTTATTTAATATAGAATTATATAAATATTATATATAATAATATATATATATATATATATATATATATATATATATATATATATATATATGTATATAATTAAAGTTTAAAAATATTAATTTATTATTTGATTTTATTACGACTTGGGGGAAGAGTGCAAAAAAAAATATATTATAAAAGAGTATCGTGTCTTGTAAGTTGTAACTTTTTTTTTTATACCTATATTATACAAAAGAATGTTGGCTTGCTTGTTTATTTTAACCGTGACCACCACTCCTCACCCCCTAGTTCATCCTCAGCAGACGAGCTGGTAGAGAGGGTAGCAAAAGAGGGGGTCGGAGGGGAGGGTAGAAGAGGCAACTCTAGCCAGTTGGCCCTCTTGACGTCATACGGTCAGAATAAAAAAAAATTACAAATATATTCTGTTTTTTGAGTTTGCGATTTTTTCACCGATAATTTGTACTATCAATGGGTAATGAACTTATAAAAAAATTATAGATTTTTTCCGGAATGTCGCTTTAAACTCCCAAGCACTGATTTTGCTTGCTATTTACATTTTTTGTGAGGATATACTCGCATTTTAGCTCTTTTTCTTCTGCTTTTAAAAAGGTGTGAAGGCTGAAATACCCCTTCCCCCCCCCCCACCGTTTTTATAGAACTGATAATGGGAGATTTATTGAGTGATTGATGGATAGCCGGTAGCCCTACCCTTCTTTTTGCTTTTTGAGGGTGAAAAATTTACTGTATAGATCTTCAACTCATCCATTAAACGTAAACCCTAATTTTATTACATTTTTTACACCCAAAATTACGTCTTTAACTCATTCTTTACACGTCTAAATCTACTCTTTTTACCACCAAAAACACATCCTATTTCCTCGCTCAAAATAAAAATGAGGCGAAAAAAATAATTTTAGCATTTTATGCTCAATAACAGGAAATCTAATATTTTTTCCTTCGGTGGTGCAAAATAAAGGAAAAAATACGAGGATAGACATTAAAAGAAGAAATTTACTTCACGTCAAGTACGTACAGTTCAACAAATGTTTTGTTACTTACGGAAGTAGCAGGAAGTGAAAAGATTTTGGCTGGACTACGAGCACAAAAAGTCCAAAACTTAAGGCAAATAGGTTAAAATCCCTTTCCCTAACATCTCTCCTCACCCGAGTTGAAATAAATTTCATCTTTTATTCACTATTATACTCTCTCCTCGTCTAATTTCCTTCTATTTTACATCATTTTAGAGGAAAAAAGACGAGATTACGTTTTCTTTCTTCTTATATATTGAGAATGAAATATTGAAAATATTGGAGGACATTCACGAAGAACTTTAATTCCCACTTAAAAACCTCGATATTTATCCCTAGTGATAAATATGATGGTAAACTATAGGCTAAACATGGTTAGCCCTTGGTTTAGCGCCAGGTGATAAAAATCGAGGCTAAAGTGCTTTGTGAATGTCCCCCATTGTTTTTATTTCATGCTCACTTAGAGCGAAGAAGAAATATAAGATGTTGTTTTTTTTTAAATAAAAATACGTTATAAGATTATAGGTATAGACGTGTAAAGGATGAGTTGAAGAGGTAATTTTCCAACATCAGAAGTCTTAGATTTTTCACAATACTTCCACTTCCGGTGGTAATTTCATATTTGTTCAACTGTATATTATATGTTTCCCCATCTCATATAACCACTAAAGCCTAAACAAATTTAAATTAAATGTTGGGATCTGCCATATAAGCTGTTTATCCCCTTAGATTGGTTTTACATGTAGGATTTACACGACTGGGAAGTAGGGATTTTCTATATAATACAAGTTTACTTTTAAATTAGATCTGTTTCATCGTATATATACTTGAACATATGGTCATCTTTTATATATTTTATTGAATTTATTTATATTAGTTTTTAACTATAAGATTATCCTATATAGGGGAAAATATATACATATATTAATAATGATCTTTTGCGTCTATAAACAGTCTCAGATTACCTGAGGAAGCGCGTCCTTAGCATTACCAGAATTATTTTAATGAAACCTAAATTAATTCTAATAAAATCGTATTTTTAGCATATTTTTGTCCTTTTTTTTAGTGTCAAAATGTAACTCTGCCCGGACCACATTCAATCGACCCTATATGTTTAAGTGCATCAGGAGATCGAGGATAGAAAACTTAAAGTAGATGACAAATCAGCTGTTCGGGTAATTTGTAAATTATGCAACCTGCATAGCAGACAAATTTTTTAACTTCACACCTTTCAAGCATTATAACTTATTAGAAAAATGTTGATTTTGTTAAAATGTTGGTTGGTATTTTGGAGCAATTGACACATTTTGGTCATGTATGCCCACCTATGTCCCCGAATAGCAAAAAAAGTATTCACTTTGGTTCAACTTTAAGCGCTTTCTGACCTTCAATAGGATGATGATTTACGGCAGCTCATAGGATCACAACCTTTCTGTGGACATTCTAGACTGACCCTGAATGACCTTGACTGACCTTGAAAAGAGAACCACAGGTTGACCAGAAAGGGGTGCTCCAGGGTCGCTAGAATCTACTCCTCCCTCAACACGTTCTAGACTGACCCTGAATCTATCATGACCCTGAATGACCTTGACTGACCTTGAAAAGAGAACCACAGGTTGACCAGAAAGGGGTGCTCCAGGGTCGCTAGAATCTACTCCTCCCTCAACACGTTCTAGACTGACCCTGAATCTATCATGACCCTGAATGACCTTGACTGACCTTGGAAGGAGAACCACAGGTTGACCAGGAAGGGGTGCTCGAGGGCCGCGAGGATCTCCACCTCTCTGAGGACGTTCTTGAGGGCGTCCCTGAGTCTGCACTGCGCCTTGCTCATGTACTTCATGGCGTACAGCTGGCCGGAGTCACGCTTGCGGACGATGCACACCTGGGAACACGTGGAGGACACGTGTCATGGAACATGTATCAACTTGGTGATCAGATCTCTCTGTCATGAATTCTCCTGACAATGCAATTTTGAGGATATATAAGACTTATAAAGGGGCATTCACAAAGCCTTAAGGCCACATTTAAGGCTCAAGAATTTAAAGCTTGATTTTAGACGTGTTTTTTAGACCCAAAATTTTTGGTCTTAAATTATTGAGCCTTAAGGCTTTGTAAATGCCCTTTAATCTCTGTGGGCAGAAATTTTGACTCTTTTACCCTATAGCATTAAGAGAATCACAAAAATAATAAAATTTAATATAAGTATAAAGTTGATGCACATTTTTATACTTGTCTCAAAGCATTTAAAAACTATAATGCTGTCAATTCTGCAAAAATTAGGCTGTGGCATACAGAGCATTTAGTTAGAATAGTTATATGATTTTAGAACGTTAATCATATACAACAATCCTCATTCGACCACGTTATAATACGCATTTTTAATAACAGGTTAATTATCCACCGAGTTTTATTGTCTCAATAGCTTTTAAATGCCTTAAAAATTGATAAATTTAAATTTAAGGTTAGGTTAAAAATGTGAAGAAAAACAAAATATTTTATATTTTATTAAATAAAAGAACATATTGATTGCCCAGTATCAAAAGTCAATTATTTATTAATATGTATTTTCACATAAAACGTAAACTTCTGAAATCCAATAAAAACATTTAATGTACACTTTGTTTATACGAAACTTTTTATTATTTTATTTATTTGAATTGATGAGTACGATATATTGATTTAAATTTTCAAACAAAGAAAATGTAAAAAAACTATCTAAAACACATAAATAATAGCACCCTTTACAGCACATAAATTGAAGCAACGGTAAGTATTTACACATTTTTCCGCCAGTCTGAAAACATCGTACGGTTGAAAGAACGGTAGAGTGCCACTTATGCTTTGCTGGTAGAACTCCACGATTTAGCGGTAAGCACTCTTTGAGAACGGACTAAACGCGGTAGACATGACCACCAATGTTAAATTTACGCTCTCGTAAACCAACAGCGTTAGCAAGTGAAAGGCAAAGGTTTTTAGGCATCAAAGGACGAAATTTTTCTACAGTTCCGATCAAAATTGGCTCATGGTCCACGCGTTTTAATTCCACAGTGATGGTCATGTTGATTCATTTTAAATAAAAAAATGTCCCTAAATGTTACATTAAATTCACGGCTCTTTGTAAACCTGACCAAAACCTTTATATTTAATATAGGCTTTGGAACCGAACTAGCGCTGCTTACCCGAGTTGAAATAAATTTCATCTTTTATTCGCTATTAAGCTCTCCTCTCGTCTAATTTCCTCTTATTTTGCATCATTTCAGAGGGAAAAAGACGAGATTACGTATTCTTCAGCATAAAAAGATAGAAATATTGTCTTCATTTCATCTTCACTTTGAGCGAAGAGGAAATAAGATAAGTTTTAGAGGTAAAAAGATTAGGTTTAGACCTGTAAAGGGTGAGTTGAAGACGTAATTTTTCAACTAGAGTAGGATTTTGTAAGTCCCTATATATATCTTCTAAGCTGGAGAGGCAATGGTTTATAGTAATCCATCCCAGTATTTGTCTAATTGTGATTGAGGGAACCATGGAAATCTCAGTCATGATAGTCGGTTGTTAATGGAGGATGCCATCAATCACCTCTTGGATGCACGAGTGAGCGTTTTATTTTTTATCAATCTCAATGTCAAGAAAAAGTAATAATGCCTTTGTATTAAAATTACTGTTTTTACCTTTTGATACATTGATAGTTAATATATATACATAAATGACCAAACACATTACAATAAAATGGCTCAATTTAGAGCCTAACCAATTACAAGAGGTGATACACTTTTTTCCACCAATAAAAAGAGGTTATTTAAAAATAAATAAGTATATTATATATTTTAAAGTAATACAGTATAGTCTTATGTTAATATTGGTCTATTTAATTTAATATATATTATATATATTTATAGATTTTTTATAAAATTCAATGTTCATCTTTCAACTTTGAATAATTTATTTAAATTTATTTTAACGATTAATCACAGTTATTTCAGAGCTTCAAAGGAAATTTCTGTCAAGAAATAAAATTAAACAAAATTTAAAAATTCAAGAATATTTTAAAATTAAATCGGTAATGGTTTAAACAAATTCAAAGGTGTTGTTTTCTTTAAACAGCTCCATTTCCAGTTTCCGTCCATAAGGCTCCATGTTAAATTCCTACCTCAATTTTCAAAAAAACTCATCATCAGAAAAATCAACTTCAAAATGTGTATGCCACCTAAAATTGATGGCAAGTCCACTGCAAGTCTTATTGCATTCAAGGGGGCCGATTCAGAGACCTCAATCAACTGAGATTCATCCGTAAAGAACGTGACTAATTTTAATAATTAATCAATAAACCCCTACTAAGAGACGAGATACTTTTAGTATATGTCTATAAAATTTGAAAACCTTTCATGATTTTACTACTCCGTGCAATTTAATAAAATTGAAAACTAAATCCATTTAATTTTTATAGGTCATTACATTTTTACTACACCATATGCAAATTCAAAGCAATAAAACTTTATGGTTTTTCCAATCACGAGGACTAAGTTTATTTCAGAACTTGCTGATCGCAATAAAACTTTAATGACTCGCACAGATTAACGTTGCAATTAAATATCCGAATTAAACCAAAGTGTTAACGGAGCAATCTTCTTTTAATTATAGTCGTTAACTAAGTCCAATCTCAATTAAAAATTATTATGACTAAAATCAAAGTTAAATATTTATCTGTCTGGGACAGCCTGGTGGCATCAACGTTACTGTCAGAAAGTAATGAGACCATTTGAACTAAGGTTTCCATGATTCCCTCAGTAAATGTTGGGAAAGTGTTATTTTATATAATTATTATTTCTTAGCATTTTTTGTTTTGTTTAGTCTCTTGCCTTTCGGAATCATCTTATATAAGGTGTATTTCTATGGAGCAGAGGGAAAGCGAGAAAATCGCGTGCCACAGCCAATCCGAGGCTCGGGATTTCCTTGCCTTGCGGGGAGCAATTTTATCGCCAACATGGCTGTCATACTAGATTGAAGCAAGTGCCCTTTTTTCACCCCACTAAGTCCCGCTTGACATCGCTCCATGGAAACGCACCTTTACCCATGTAAGCACTGTTCATAACTGTTCGCAATCGGAAGCTTTCGACCAATCAGAAAATTCAAAATTTCCAATTCTCTTTTACTATTTCTATTAAATGGAAATTTGGTGGAGTTTTCTGATTGTCATGGTAGATAGTTTTTCCGTCTCCGATTTCAGCCTGTTTTGGACAGTGTTTCATGCTATATTTATACCTGATATATAGATCATTGGACGAATAATATTATTGGAATAAAGCTGTTGACTTTTATATTGACAATGCACATACACCACATTCAGAAATCATATTTATAATTAATGAGAATCGTTTTATTGTACCTGCTATGTTCATAAAAAAATAATGATTCATTACTGTGTTTTCGATCTGTACTTTGTAGTTTTTTATTCTAAATAAATATATACATTTTTGAGTGATTAATGGGCTATTTTTGTATTGCTTTGTATATGTTTTTAAACTAAAAAGAAAA
Organism: Siphlonurus alternatus; assembly: GCA_949825025.1. NCBI lineage: Eukaryota > Metazoa > Arthropoda > Insecta > Ephemeroptera > Siphlonuridae > Siphlonurus > Siphlonurus alternatus. Next base: position 23,047,813 of record OX463784.1, on the reverse strand, counting down.
ATGTTCACGATAATATTGAATGTATACGTTTCATATTTCTCACATTACAAGCACGTCCTTGAATAATTTATTTTAGTTCTCGGATATATGGTGCTTTATTTTCAATGTTTTGATGTTTTTGCAAAAATAAGGGCATCTCAAAAAGCCTTTTCCAGCTGTTTTAATATGCATGTTGAGTACTCTAGCGCTCTCTCTCTCTCTCTCTCTCTCTCTCTCTCTCGCTCTCTCTCTCTCTCTCTCTCTCTCTCTCTCTCTCTCTCTCTCTCTCTCTCTCTCTCTCTCTCTCTCTCTCTCTCTTTCTCTGAGCTCTTTTATAATAAAGGCAATATTTTTTACTAGAGCTTTTTATATTATTTTACAGAATTATTATTTAAATTATAATAATATTGTATATTATATAGTAGAAATGATAAAAGAAATGAATATACTTTAAAAATATCCTCATTTATTTAGTTTTTAAAACTATACCCAAGTTGATATAAATGTCATCTTTTATTCGCTATTAAGCTCACTCCTCGTCTAATTTCCTTTTATTTTGCACCATTTTAGAGGAAGAAGAGGGAAAAATACGATATTAAGTCTTCTTTCCTCTTATTGAGCATTAAATGTTAGATATATTATTATATTGTATTCATTCCTTCTTCACTTTAAGCGAGGATGAAAGAAGATGTATTTTTTAAATGTTAGATATATTATTATATTGTATTCATTCCTTCTTCACTTTAAGCGAGGATGAAAGAAAATGTATTTTTGAGGTAAAAAGACGTTATAAGATTAGGTTTAGACGTGTAAAGGATGAGTTAAAGACGTAAATTTTCAACTAGGGTATCCAGCATGTAATAAATAATTATAATTTATGTAATAGGGTCATATCAGTTTTGTCACAAATACAAAATTAATACGAAAAGAGCATTTTTATCAGATCGGGAGTTCGAATCGAAGCTAGTTATAAAAAATAAATTTATTAAACACCAAATAAAAATTATTTTACATTTTTTTTCTTAATATATTTTATTTTTGCGGAAATACGTTACTCATTGGCCTTGTAATTATATTTTTTTTTTTCAAAATTGTTAGTGAATTATATCACGTACCCTTTTTTTCCCGTTTTAAAAGAGTTGCAGTTCGTGTTGACACCCCCTGGTAATGCTACTGTGCCATGAATGTAATATACAACTCGGGACATTATGAACGTCAACACTGACTGATTGCTGTAGCCCCAAGAGACATTTGTAATTTTGGGGAGGAAAATTAGAATTCTTCTGTAGAAATATATTGATTTTATGTTATAATATCCATATAATTAAAATATGGTAAACAATATTATTATACCTTTGTAACATTTATTCAAAATATTTTTAAAAAAGGAAAGAAGAGGTGAAAAGAAAACAATATTTTGGAATATTAAATTCCTGAAAACGAATACAAAGGGAAATATTTCAAATAATATACCGATATTTACAATCTTTTTAAAATCGATACATCGAAATACCAAACTGAATTGTTTGCCAGAATTGTAGTACACTCTGCGTCATAAATAATGGAACAAATATTTTTTTTTTTTCACCTCATCTGCAATAATGAGCTATTCTATTCCAGAGTTGAAATAAATTCTCCTCGTCCAATTCGCTTGTATTTTGTACCATTTTAGAGGAAAAAAAGAGGGGGAAAGACGAAATTACGTCTTATTTCCTCTTCTTAAGCATAATATATATGTTAGAAATATTGTCTCCATTTCATCCTCACTTTGAGTGAAGAGGAAATGAGATGTGTTTTAGAGGTAAAATGATTAAGTTTAGACGTGTAAAAGATGAGTTGAAGACGTAATTTTTCAACTAGGGTATATGCAGTACTACTGTATGGTTCAAAAATTTTACTTTTATAAGTCTTTTGCACCGTGTAATTATTAAGTTATAAAAATTATAAATTTAATGGCTTATGCAGTTTGACCCACTCGTTTTATTTATCAAAATTCCTCAAATACCTCTTATTAAATTATAAAATTAATATTTTTGGTCCAATATTTCCAATAATGACTTTAGTACGATGGTGCTATTAATTGTAATTCGATCATTTCTCTCAGCCACGTTCAGTAGAATTATCGACATTTGCCCTGTGTAATGAAATTATGTTCGAGAAAAAAGAAATTGCAAAGAATTTTTTAATATTCTTTACCGATAGAAGGAAGTGAAGAAATTAATTTCTTAATAAATTGTGTTAAAAATTTATCGTGAAAAGCTTGTCAAATAAGGAATTTTTAGTATACTTGCAAAATTTATAACATGAAAATTTGGTTTGTAAGCTCTGGTAGTTGAACTATACACTTTTTGGAACTAAATCAAGTATAACAATATCAACCGTATGAACTTGCATATTTGTGATTTTTGTGAATGCCTTGTTTTAAATTGTATGTTTTTTTAACTTTCTAATACTTTTTATATCATACCTCAAAATGTCCATGACTGTGTTTAATTAAGGTAGAGATAACGTTGGTCAGCTGTTTTTTTAGCTCCATTTGATTAACATGTAAACCTTGGCAAATTCACAAAAATTCTGAAAATTTTTTGAGAGGCACATATTAGTGCCTAAAAGCCATATAAAAAAATTCAAAACAATTTAACGAGCCGATTTTTTTAATGAATTTATTTAATTTTCAGCATAGGGCTTTCCCATGGAGAGACAAACTAAGAAATTCATTTTAAAAAATCGGCTAGTTAAATTGTTTTGAAATTTTTTCTATGGTTTTTAAGCACTAATATCTGCCTCTCAAAAAAATTTCAGAATTTTTGTGAATTTGCTAAGGTTTTCAATTTTACATGTTAATCAAATGAAGCTAAAAAAAAACAGCTGTACGACGTTATCTCTACATTAATATTTGCATTATATCAAAACGTGCCATGTGATTTTAACATCATTTTGTTGTAATCTTTTTAAAACAATAAACTGTCACCTCTTATCCAACTGTGAAATTTGTAGCAAAAATATTTAATTATTAATATTAATTATATAAAAATATAATAAATAAATTATATGATAAAAAATAAATAAAACATAAAAGGACAAGTTATATAACCAGTTAATATTTCCCAATAATACTAACAGAAATAACTTTGCTACAATATTATAATTATATAACGTTGCATAAATACAAGTTTTATTAACATTTTTATACAGGTTCTATAAGTTATAACACATCCAATTAAATTATAATTGAATAAATTTTAATAAAAATAATGAGATCCCTATTTGATATAAAATTATATTATGTCCATGAAATTATTGTATATTTCTCTGAAACTGTACACCAACTTTATGATTACTTCACATTTTTAATATAAAAGCAGATTATATGAATTATACACTCTACGTGTCGTCTGATTATTTCTGAATGGAAGTTTCTATGATGGGTGGAGACATCAAGAGTTTTGGGGGGGGGGGGTCGTTTGTCCATGACTGAGTAAATACAGACGATACAAGATATAGCTGGCCAATGTAATCAGAGAGAGGGAGGCAGAGTGGGAGAGAGAGGGACAGAGGGAAAGGGCGGGACAGAGACAGAGTGAAAGAGACAGATATTTAGAGAGAATGCGACAGAGAGGGAGGGAGAGAGAGAGGTAGAGGGGGTATGTTTGACCTCACGAAGCTCTGTGGGGAAAGAAGGGATGGTTGTTATACATCGCATATAGAGAGATAGTTATCCAGTATACTTATATAATAAAAGATCCAAAGCTAATATAATTCTACTTTGTGTCATGTATTCTCGAAGGAGTTTCTATATAGTGGAATATTTTTTGATCATTAGAATTTTTAATATAATTAAAAACACCAGTTTTGTATAACTTAAATTCTAAGTAGAACGCCAACCTCACTTATTTTTATGTTGTAGATTTGGAAAAGACTAAAATTAACAAAAATTGTTAATCTTAATTAAAAAAAATGTAAAAACAAAACATCAATAATAGCAACAGGTACGATTCACGAAGGAAAATAACCAGGGGTTCCTGCACCAATTTAACCGGGGTCTTTGCAGCGAAGTCAGTGAAAACCCTTCTTAAAAAAATTATTAAATTATCATAATTTAAAGTTAAATATTTTATAGTTGAAATAACTTTTCTGACATATAACAAACTGTTGAGAACTCTATATATTTTTTTTTCATAATTTCATAACAATTAAAATTAACCTTTTTTTACAAGTTTAAAAGCAAAGGTCAGGATATGAGAGAGAGACATAGGAGGGAGAGAGAGAGAGAGAGAGAGAGAGAGAGAGAGAGAGAGAGAGAGAGAGAGAGAGAGAGAGAGAGAGAGAGGGGGGGATGGAAAGAGAGCCACCCACCCCTCAGCAAGATGTCTCCGGTCGTTAGCCGCCACTTGTAACTCGACCACGCCCCCCTGTGACGTCACAACGTCTCATTACAGTAATTAACATTTCATGAAGTGCTAGCTGCTGTCACATTCATGCCGGAGTAATTAGCAAGTATTATATCGTCTTAAACTTGTGCTGTCAGTTGGCTGTCGTTTTAGGTTTATTAATTAGGGAAATAGAGACAAACGGGTTCTTTAAAATACATCATGTATATAATATAATATATGTAAATGTAATTAGAATTCGTAAACCAAAATATATAATTATTTTCATATTTTTTACTTTTTTATAAGTATTATGTTTGCTAATATAATTTTATAAAAATTTTAAATTTGTTGAATTTGTATTTAAATTTTGCACAGTGCATGTTTTACTTGATATATAATTAAATATAATTTTTAAATTTAATATTTGTTATATTAATTCTATTCAATGAAACATTGAAGAAAAAGAATTTCATCAGTGTTCAAATAATTCTGGGTGTTACGGTACCTCTTAAAATTTTAGTGTTTCAATAGAGTATTGTCCTCAATTTTTTTTTTACTGCAGAAATGGATAGAGGGTGCAAAGTTATGCTACCCTGATTTTTTTCAGATTTCTTAGAGCCCGGGAACTATTTTTAAAAAATTATTGAAAGTCCTTTTCGTGACGTCACGAGACGCTGCTCCTTAAGAAAAAGATAGGACTTGCCGCCGCGTGACGTCACAAAAATTACTTCCAATAATTTTTTAAAAATAGTTCCAGGTCTCAAAAAAATCTGAAAAAAATCAGGGTAGCATAACTTTGCACCCTCTATCCATTTCTGCAATAAAAAAAAATTGAGGACAATACTCCATTAAAGAAACTACGTACGTTTATATTAATATTATAGTAACTAATGAAAAATTATAAAATTACCTTTCCAAAGCTGCCTTTGCCGATCGCCCTCAGGATTTGGAAGTGGTCAAAATTAACTGTAACAAAGAGAAAAAACATTTTATTAGATTTCTACAATTATTTTATTTTAATATACATTATTTTAAGAAATTAAGCGTATACTTTTTAGCTATATTTTTTTCTTTCTTTGCAATCTATAATTATACTTTATATTATGTATTCAATAAGTCTCACTCCTTGAACCTTCTAATATCATTTTGTGTGGATTCTTCAGCAACAGGATAGCATTTGCAATCCATCTTGACCTATGATTAAGGAAATCGTGGAAACCTCCGTCAAGATGGACGTCAAAGCTTAAGTCAATTAACTGGTATTTTAACTGGAAAATACAAAGGTCCAAAGCCAGGGGTACATTTTAATCTATAACAGTATAGCTCTCTGAGATCCACTTACTAGTTAACGTACGGGCATTATAGATTCTCAAAACGAGGATTTAACAGCAATTTTTTAAAATGTTTTAATATTATTTTAAAAACTTTAAATTGTTTTAAAATTGAAATAATATATTTTTCGAAAATTATTTTTATATATATAGATATATATATATATTTAAATTATATAAACATAATTATAATAATAAATATAACATATAAATGTTTAAATAAATAAATTATTAAGAAAAATGGCATAATAAATAAAATAATAAATATTAAGTATATATATAAATTGTTATAATAGCAGTATCAAAATGCCACACATTAGTGTAATTTGGTTTTCCCCTTTTTGATTTTGAATTCTTAACAGTCTGCAATATTGTTGAATTATTATAGTATCAAATTTCTAAAAGATTTATTTATAATGTTTGTAGGTCTTAAAAAAGAAAGACAATAGACTGTTCGAAAATATCCATGAAATGAGAAATTAAAATAAAATAATAATTACAACATTTCTATAAGTCAAAAAAAGTAAATGTCTATAAGTACAGATGATTAATTTATTTACATTCATAAATTGAATATAATATGTTTGAGAACAGACCTTAATTAAATATTAAAATATAAAGTATATGTTGATTTTTTTTTTCCCATAATTATATTTTTTTCTCAACCATTTGAATTGCATCATACAGCGCCATCTATTGATATCCTCCACATGTTGATGTTCAAGCAGCCACGTCCTAACGGTACTCTCAGGGTCACGTGACCAGCTGACCTAAATCAGGTAACAACAAAACCTGCCAGGTGTATCAGTCGCACTCATAAGAGTTTCAAGTTATTAATTACTAAAGGTCACATTTCGAGTGGTGATCATGAGGACCGCGGTCATCACAGGTGCAAATACCGGCCTGGGCAAGGAGACAGCCAGGAAACTGTTGAAGTCAGGTGAGAAGTGGTGACGTCACGAGTCAGCTGGTACTTATGTCATAAAGTAGGAGTCAGCTGTGAGGGATGTGACGTCATGTGAATTTTGTTGATAATTTATATATGGGTGATTTTTAAATTTAATTTTTTTCTTTTAAACAAAATATTTTAGTTTGATGATCGGTACTGTGCTGTACTGTACAATTATAATAATATTATGTACTCATTAGGGAAATATAATAATATAAATATTTACATAATTAACAGATATTATAATGTAACAGTAATAATGTTACAAATAAATTAACCATTGTTTGTCCTATATTGATGTATTGATTAAATTGTATTGTAATTGTTAACTCTTAAGAATTACAATTTGGCCTTCCATGGCAGTAGATAATTGAACATATTATATAATTATATTTTAATTTGAATTTATGATAATAAAAGAAAAAAAGAATTTAATTTTTCAAAATTGAATTTTGTATAAATTATGACAGAAAATGGTTGTAATATTTATAAACACTTAATCATCAAATTTTATTGTTTTATTTTCAATTTACTTTAAAAATTGTAGTAAAAAAATATTATAAATATGTATTTTTATTATTTTATGCTTTATTAAAACAAAATGTAAAATTTAATTTTATTCTCGTAAATATTATAAATAGTGTGTAAATTATAACATGTTACTCTTTTTATTACGATCATTTTGCGTCAATTGATCAATTGCAAGTGATAACTGTAATGACATGGGTCGTTAGTATATAAAATTTTACCTACTTAATTAATAATCAATCGAAACACATTATAACATTATTACCTACTCCTGCATTGTAAGAAAAACATTTTTATGCTTGCGTATTTATTTTCTGCATATAATAACAAATTAACCAATCTTAATTGACATAATGTGTAAGCTATATAAAGGTTGTCTTTTCGTAACATTATTTTCGCCACGGTAAAGTTTCATGGTTAATCCTATCTTGGAAATATCATGCCTCATCCGCGGAATAATGAGTTATCTTCTTATTACGATTTTGTTGCAATAATGAACTATTTGCTACAAGCGCAATTATGAGCTTTATTTTATACCGATTTTCATGCTCATAATTCCGCTCACCTGAAATAGCAGATAGCTCATTATTGCAACGATATTGTGGTAAGGACGAGGGACGATGTATTATATATTTTTATTTTTATTTATTATTTGCTCATAATATTCTTGGTGTGACAATGCTTTTATAAATATATAACGATTAAGAATTATATACTGATATCATCTCAAGTGTATATATATACACTTGAGATATGGAAATTGCCAAATTAGTTGCATATTAGCTGGAACATTATTTATGACAATGCAGTGCAATTTTTTCCTTTTTCTTTTTTTTTGTACCAATGTTATGTTGTTTTTTTATGTGATAGTGAATTGACGATCTTTAACTTTTACTGTGATTATGTATCTGACGTGCTTATATTGTTGTACAATCGAAAAGCAATAAAATAATTATGAATTATGAAAATAATTATGAATTATGAATTATAGCGTGGCTGTTTTTGATCGAAAGCTCTTGAGCGCAGCTTGACTGTACACAATTACGGCAGTGACCAAACCTCTGGGCTAACAAGCAAAACACTCACCTGAAATTTAACAAAGAAAACTTGCCAACAATGACGTCAAGAGTGGAGAATTAAAGGGCTAATTTTAAACCACTTGCTCCATTAAATTTTAATATCTTTACAAAGCGGCTAATTATATATAATAAACCATCCGGCGGCGGTAAGGGAAAGCTCTTAAGGATTAGTAAATCTAATTTACTATGGTTAGAATAAAAATCATGTTGAAACCTTTTTTTTTAATTCAATTTTATTTTTAATTCAACCCATTGGCTTCGTTACTTTCTTTTTTTAACTCATCGTTTAAATTTAATAAAAAAATTAGAAGTTTTAATTCATTTTTAAATAATTATAAGTGCCATTGAAATAAAGGTTTAAAAAATGTGATCTATTAACTAAGTTTTTTTAATTTAATTAGAAAAACTCCCTGAAGCTTTAATAATTTTTTTACAAAAAGTAAGTACAAAAGAAAGTAATTAAATAAAAAAATTAATGATTGATTTAAATTACCTAGCTGTACTGTACATTTTATATATGTATTAATTTAATTAACAATAATATTATAAAAACGTATAATACAATAAGTTTAAAATTTAATATTTATATAAATTTCTGAACAATGTGAAAATATTTTGAAAATTTAATTACGAGGACACTCTGGGGTAATATAAATAACCACAAAGCACTTCACTTACAAATTAGACAAGAGATTTTAGTACTAAATCTGCACTACGTAATTAATAGAAGCTATATATATTATGCTATAAATATGGCCTATATATAACAGACAATACTGTAAAACTCTAATATCTATTTTATAAATTATATATTATAATAGAGTATCATCTTTAAAAAAATTTATTGCAAAAATGGATAGAGGGTACAAAAAGTTGTACCATTCTGTTTTTTTTTTTTTTTTTTTTTTTTTCATATTTTTAAGACCGGAAAGCATTGTTAAAAATTTTTGCCGAGGTCAGATTTGAACCTATAACACTCCTTTTAGGTCCTATATATATTCTTTTAAAAAAAGGCGTCACTTTCTCTGTACTTTTAATAATAAAATTGTTTAAAAATAGTATACCCGGACTCTAAAAACACGAAAAAAATTCAGAGCAGCATAACTTTTTGCACCCTTTCTCCATTTCTGCAATAAAAATTTTGAGGTCGGTATTCAATTGTATTTAGAATAAACTTAGAATAATTATATTTATTGATAGCATTTCTGTCATTATCGACCATCCTGACTAAGGTTTCCACGTTTTCTCACTTGAAAATAATTTGTTTTGATGAATATAACTTGTCCACAAAAACAAAATTTCTCTCTCCTTTTACCTTTTTTTTTATAATATTTCATCTTACATTAGCACAGATTTAGCTTACATTTTTGTTAAATAAAAACCTTTTAGTATTAAAAAGAAAACATTTTAGTGTCCTTTTTCCTCCAATTATTTGCGACTTCTCCGTATAACGCACCATCTGTCTTTATTATAAAAGCATCATGAAAATGATTTCATATTTTACAGGGAAGACCCAACCTTTAAAACATAAATAACATGTGAAATCTATTCCAAAGATAATGTCTAAATGTTTAGCAAATTTGTTGTTTGATTAATTTCACCTTCCAACCTCAATCGTAAATCATGTACAAACATGTCTTATATTCTGACAGCATTAAAATAAAAACAATTTAATCCCTTACATAATATCATGTTTCTCTCACAAGGTTCTATATGATCATTTTCAGGCTGTCAGTATAAATTTAGCATGTATTTACGAAATCGTTCATGCAAATTACATGGAAAATATGTTTCAATAATTAAATCTGAATAAATTAGCATTAATATCAATTAGCATGGTATGCAATTGAATAATTTAATAAGTGAATCTCCCTTTACTAAGCATTATTTATGTTGTCATAATCGTAATACATTGATGTTTCTCGTAATCGGATGGTCGTTAGTTCGATTCCAAGTACCATGCACTGAATTTTATCATAAGGTGGTTTTTAACCCTAGAATTACTAATATATTATGCGTCATGCACGCCATACCAAGGAGGGGGGGGAGGTCGAAACGACCCGCTATTTAATTATTTTTTGTGGAAATACATTGCTGGGTGGCTAACTAAGGGTTACGAATTCTTCCAGCTTTTTTTTTAAGTATTTCACACAATTTTTACGCTTTAAAAAAGTTACATGTCATTTGACCCCCTCCCCCCGGTAATGCTAGGGTTAATGAACAACCACAATTGCATCCCGGGGTTTGCTATAACCATCCTGACTGAGGTTTCCACGATTCCTTCAGTCACAAGTAGTTAAATGCTGGATTTCACTAGGGACCATCCATAATAATAATATTTTAATATATATTTTATTTTTACTAATAGAAATGAAATAAATTATTTAAAAACATGTATCGAAAATTTCTATATATAACATTAATAATTAAATGTAAATAGTGAATTTCTGCATGAGCAGTATTGAAAAATATAATTATATAATTATAAAAAGTACAGTGTAACTTTTTACTGGAGAAATAAAATTAATTTAACTGTAATTTATTTTCACTCTTCCGGAATAATGAACTATCTGCCTACCATGACCTCGTTGCAATAATGAGCTATTTGTTATTTCAGGTGAGAGCGCAACAATGATAATTTACAGCTTATAATTGTGCTTACCTGACAATAGTAGATTATAGCTCATTATTCCGAACGAGGGACGATATTATATACGCATTTCAAAGTACACATTTATAATATTTATACTTTAAAATTGAATTATATAAATATATAATTCACACTTTGAATTATAAATACATATTTGCAATATTTATATTAGAGAAGAACAACATTGGTATTAAATACCTCTGTCAACAATATAATTCAATATTTGATAAGCATTATTTAAAACACAGAAAATTAAGTGAAACTCACAAAGTTTATGATAAATGTGTCCATTAATTTTGACATATCAAAAACAAAAAGTAGAGGAAAAGCAAGTTATTTAAAATCAGATAGCGTGTAAGAAATATGAGCTCGATTGTACGTTAAAAAAAGTCGATATATATTTCAGTCAGGAGAGATAACAAATGTCTGAGCGCACCAATCAATTTGAGAGAAGAGAAAAATGTGCCACGCTCGGGGAACATAAATAATTTCAAGCACTCAATTTTACTTCGAACACAGTGGAGTATCGATGTTTATTTCGTTGTTTCTGGTGTTCGAATGATCTCTCAACGTGTTTTTAAAATGTAAAGACAATGTGATATTTCATATGGAAAGTGCAATAAAGAAAATTTCTTAAGAACTCCCAATAATCACTACGTTCATGGGACATGATTGTTAACTAATATTGTTCAGAAAGCCTCTTGGCGTTTTTCCATTAACATCAAACTGTCAGGATGATTTTCTACTGACATGTGCTACAATATACTGTCAAAAATTTCATTCACAAAACACTTTGGTTTAAAAAGTATAAAAAATTACTTGTTTTGAAGGTAAAAAGATTAGATTTAGAGGTGCAAAGGTTGAAGACGTATTTTTTCAACTAATGTCGCTTCTCTATAATATAAATTGGTCTGCCAGTATATCACTTCCACTCTCAGCACAGCTAACTTGTGCCAGGCTGCAATTTCTCCAACCGTATGAGAACAACTGAATCAGCATGAAGCTGAATTTACATGGAGCCATCAAGCGGAAAAATCTCTTGTCGCAGCCAATCAGAGAGTCAGGATTCTCCATCCGCCTCACTCATGGCGGGGGTGTCAGTGGAAACGACAGTAATGCTGCGTGGCAGTGTCCAAATGTGAGGACACCACATGAGGAAAATATTATAATATTTTATTCACTTTTAACAACTCTCCTTGTATTTTATCCTCCTATTTTGCACCTTTTTGCATGGAAAAAGATGAGATTACGTCTTCTTTCCTCTTATTGAAGATAAAATGTTAGAAATATTGTTTCTGTTTCATCCTAACTTTGATAGAGGATGAAATAAGATGTGTTTTGAGGTAAAAAGACGTAATAAGATTAGTAGTTTAGACGTCATCAAGGCGAGCATAACATGGGCAACTCAGTACGTTATTTTATTTTACATTGATCTATATGTATAATAATATAGAATCTACCTCAAAAAATTTTATTGTAAAAATCGATAGAGGAGGCAAAATTATCCCACTCTGATTTTTTTTCCAATTTTTTGATCCCGGAAAGTATTGCTAAAAAGTTTTGCCGAGGTCGGGTTTGAGCCTACGCCCCTTTTAGGTCCTATTCTTTTATTAAAAGAGGCTTCAAGTGGCGTCACTCTCTCTGTACTTTTAATATTTTTTTTAAAAAAATAGTTCCAGACTAAAAATCTGAAAAAAAAAAAAACATAGTTATAGCATTATATACTTAGCACCATCTATCCAATTTTGCAATAAAAAAATTTAGGTCGATGCTTCATTGTGTTTATGTTATTATTTTCTTGTGGTTATAAAAAAATAATTTATGGATGAAACCAATAAAAAAGTTATCAAGAGATAACCTTACAAGTGCCCATATGTGCACAAAGTTATAATGCGCCTTAATTTTCATATCCTTGTTCCATTATCATTAGAAAATTTGAATTAAACTGCTGACTTCAGCAAAGTAAATGGCGAGAACTCAAGCGCTGATCTGAGACTTTGGTTGTCAGATACCATAAATCTCATTAGGTCATAGTCATTATACGACACATTTAGAAATCCTCCCTCTACGTTTCATTGATTTTACAGACATTTCTTGGCTCTGATTCAAATTACTAATCTATTCATGTTCCTAAATGATGAACCACTTTTTATCATGGTTGCTTGGAAATTTGAATATTTTTTATCTTCAAATTTTTATCTTCAAATTCATTTTTTTTTAACAATAAATTTAAAAAGAAATGAATTTTTAAGTTCAAAAAGTTTAGCTAAAGGAATATTTTCAAGAAATTTGCATTTCACAAGAGTAATAATCAGATGATTATTTTAAAATTCTAATTATTTTTATAATTGCTATTTAAAATATATTTTCAATGCAGTAATAAGCTACCTTGTTTATACCCTTTATTGACGCTATGTTATAAATTTTGAAGCTATGAAAGAGAGAGAGAGAGAGAGAAAGAGAGAGAGAGAGAGAGAGAGAGAGAGAGAGAGAGAGAGAGAGAGAGAGAGAGAGAGAGAGAGAGAGAGAGAGAGAGAGAGAGAGAGAGAGAGAGAGAGAGAGGAGAGAGCTTTATATCATTAACGTACACTTTAATAAAATCCCATGTTTTAGTACGACCATCTGAAATGAAGTTATCATATAGTTCCCTCAGTCAAATTTAGGATAATGCTATAGGCCTTGTGGTAACTCCAATTTGGTCCTGTAGAAAGTAATATATAATATTATATAAAGTATTAAGTCGAATATACACATTATCCAGAAATTTACAAGTCTTGATTTTACTAAAAAACAATGTCAAATTTCAGGACTACGGGTGATTCTGCTATGTCGGAGTACGTCAAAAGGCGAGGAGGCCGCCCGGCAACTGCGGCCATGGATCACCGGTAAAGCTGACGTGTCGGTGCTCGGACTAAACCTTGCGTCCCTGAGCTCGGTGCGCGAATGTGCGGCAGAGTTAATCCGCCAGGAGAGCCGCATCCACGTACTAATTAACAACGCAGGTAAGTACATCTCTGGACACCACGAACGTTACTCCTGCTTTGTTTGTAGTCGTTACCACGCAGTCTATGGAGGCGTGGTGAACCAAAACTATTTTGATATTAATGACTGGGTGCTCTTCTTACATCTCCTAAAATTACAAATCTGTATCTCTCTGTCTATTGAAGCTGCAGCTAGCAAGTGAGGCAGGAGTAACGTTCGTGCTGTCCAGAGGTGTATGTTGAGGGAGTCTCCGGGGAAGTTTGGTAATAATTTGACGTGCGTGCCGGGGAATCCCCACGTGGACTGAATGCAGGCTTATTACGAAGCTGAATTAAACAACAAATATAAATTCATTTCTGTGGTAGGAAGTTTCGATTAAGAATTTAATTTCATAATTATTTCTATCATTTACTAGTAACCAGCTAGTACCTAGTATCGTTCTATGCAATATGTTTAAAAGCAAAACTTTTCAGTAAAATCTAAAAATTAATTGAAATCATTGGCCTTTCAAGCTAACAAAACGCCGAAATTTATCAAAAATCTACACAAAAAATTTGTTGAAAAAACCTAAAAGGTGCATTCACACCTATTTTGCTTAAACCTGGTAACTATAGTACCTGCATACAAAATAATGGACAAATTATTATATAATATAAAATTATACACAAAAAGAGAGGATTTTTCAATTTTATGAACTAAATTGCTAACGTGTGGCAGCCTCAGATGAAATAGATCTAATTTTTTATTCGCTATTAAGTCTTCGTTCCTATAATTTCCTCTTATTTTGCACCATATTAAGGCGGATTCAGATGGCGACAACGGCGATGCGACACGATTTTGACGTAAAAGCTGTGAAATCCTATGCAGCAGCGAATTCGCCGGTAATCGCGTTAATTACGATGCTCTTTTTCTTTTAATCGCCCAATATGGCCGCCAATGGATGTTACAGCAAGTGCGCATTATTCGCGTCGCGTCGCATGGTAAAAATCGCCATGTGAATCCAACTTTAGAGGGAAATAAATACAAGATTACGTCTTTTTCCCTCTTCTTGAGTATAAAATGTTAGAAATATTGTCTTCATTTCATCCTCAGGAAATTATATATGTTTTAGAGGTAAAAAGATTATATAGGTTTAGACGTATAAAGGTTATGTTACAGACGCAATTTTTCAAATAGGAAGGAACATAATTATATACAATATAACTGACAAAAGAAGTATGAAATTGTGATTCTCAATGTTAAATAAATCCAAGAGTACTGAAGTGTATTTTGCAACTATAAAAGCCATTGGGACAAAAGATGACGTAAGTTTATAAAATATTAATTCCTGAATGAACGTTTGCACTGGAGCAATTATTCATGAATCGAGCATGAAATTGATTAAAAATTGTGAAGGTTCGCTGAGCACAATTTACTGAGAAAAAATCTCAATAGCTTTGTTTGAAAGGTCGGAGTTCATTACTGAATAATTTAATTACCTAACCATAAAATTTATCATCCAGAATGGTTTTTGATTGCACTGTGAAAGATCAAGCTTTTGATGAGGGAGAGAGAGAGAGAGAGAGAGAGAGAGAGAGAGAGAGAGAGAACTGCTGAACAAGTATTTATAAATTGACAGTAAATAAGTGCAGTAAACTACTCTATAATAAGCTCTTTTATTTTCATTTAAAGACCCGACAAATATATAAACAACAAGAAATTAAATTGAACTTTTTAAAAATTAGAAACAATGAAGTTCATTTTTACCTTTAGTTTTTTATTCTCCAAAATATTATAACATAATATATTTTATTTATTCGGCTTTATGGCGATAATGCCTTTTCTTACCCCTGACCAAAATATTTTATGTAATAAATCTTTTTTTCTCATTTCCTCCCGTAGTGTTGAAATGTACAAACTTCATGAAATTTATTAGAGAACCTCAAGTTGTGCATTTTCAATATTTGTTCAATTTCTTTAACCCTCTAATACTCTAACATCATCCTGCAAAGCGATATGACGCCTCAGTCATGCAAATATTTAAATATCAATCATAGGGAAATATGTTGCATGACTATGACGTCACAGCGTCTTGTCACTCGATTTTAAAAGTTTTAGAAGAGTTCAAAAAATTGGAAAAATATTGATAAAACATAATTGGAAGTTTTCCAGCATACAATAAAATAATTATTTGAATATTTATTTATAATATAATAATAATTATGTAGTCAAAATTTTCATGAAGGTTGTCCAATGTTGTGTATAGTTTTACTAATATGATTTCAACTACTTTACAATATATATAGCACTCATAAAATTCACAGTTAAATAAAACAATACACATCAAATTCAAACATATTTTAGCACTATGTCTGACATTTCACGTCCCATAGCGTCAAAAGCAATGAACCGAGTATGTCTATCTGATGCACATGTTTTATTTAGACATTTATTGATTTATGATCACGTCAATAAGGCTTATTTTAATATTCAATAACGTTAATTTTGAGCTTTATTGACTGTATGCCATGGCATTAATTTTATGGCCGTACCTTGCATGTGTAGACCTAATTATCTCGAAAATGTCTATCACCCTTATAGTTGAAAAATTATATCTTCAATTCATCCTTAACTCGTCTAAACCCAATCTTATAACGTCTTTTTACCTCAAAAAAAAATCTTATTTCATCTTTGCTAAAAGTGAGGATAAAATGATGACAATATTTCTAACATTTTATGCTCAGTAAGAGGAAAGAAGTCGATGTAATCTCGCCTATTCTTCTACTTTTTTCTCTAAAATGGTGCAAAATAAGAGAAGATTAGATGAGGGGAGAGCATAATAGCGAATAAAAGATAAAATTTATTAAAAATAATTAGTGCAATAATTTGCAACAAATCTTTTTTTCATTTTTTATCGTATCATTTGCATTGTTAATTTACAAGGTTATTTTTACAATTTCTTTTGTATTGTACTCAATTATTGTGACCCATATCTTGGACAATCGAGATTATTTTTGCTATAAATCAGGAAATTGATTATTTGAAATCATTATTACGTAATATAAATTAAAATATGAGATTTTTTTATTCGTATTTCAAGAATATTAACCCTAGTTAAAAAAATTTCATCATCTTTAATCTACATGTCAAAATCTAATAATTTTCTTTAAAAGTTAATTTAAATTCATCTACAAAAATGAAGGTTTGTATATTATGATTTATTATATATTTATTACAAAATTTTCAATCTTGAACGAGACGTTCCAATATCGCTATCGTATTATTTCAAATAAAATGGTGATAGAGGAAAAATTTTATGATCAGAGATAAAATTAAAGGATAATATCGGGAGATAATATTTTCGTTTGTATAATAATAAAAAAAAAAATGCTTTCAATCCTAAATAAATACAACATTTTGAATATTTATTGATAAAATAAACATAATAAATATGTAAAATGTAATACAAATAATAAAAACATAAAAATATTTCATTAGAATAATAAACTGAATGATTAAATTTGTATTAAAATTGAAAGCTATGTACAAAGCTTTAGATTTGATTCGGTAGAGTGAACTCGAATGCAGGTTAATAGATTTCATTGAATCTGAACATTCCATTGAACATTGAGTTATATTTACTCAAGTGAAAACGTCAATCATTTCCGCTCGATCGGCGTTGTAAATGGTTATATTTAATAATGAATTTCACCATGATTAAAAATATATATACAATACAAAGGATGCGATATAGCAAAGCACCAAAAGCAATATTACATAACTGTGGCTACTATCCTTTAATATTTTTGAATATTTTAATTTTACTACATTTCGGTAGGTTCGGGGTTTCAAATTTAGTGAGTAATTAGTAAATTCAATTACCTAAATCTGTAATGTAAGAATTTTTTTGTGCATTTTTTTTTATCTGGATATACATATATATATATATATATATTATGTTGTCTTGTACAACCGAAAAGGTTGAAATAAATAAAATATGGTTTTATATAAAAAGGTATACTTTAAAGCTTGGATACTTTCCTTGTTGTATGAACATTATTTTATAATCAGTGTAATGATTAATTGTTTTCCATCTGGCACCAAACAACATCAAATTTTTTGTTTTTTGTTTGATCAACGGACAACATACACGACAAAATTTTAATGCAGAAATGAATAGAGGGTACCAAATTATGCTACTCTGATTTTTTTTCAGATTTTTTTGAGACCCGGAACTATTTTTAAATAATTATTGAAAGTCCTGTGATTTCAGTTGGCACCACTGACTCCTTAATTAATAAAAAGGATAGAGACTGGACGCCTATTGACGTCTCCAGGGGGCGTGGCGGACTTTCAATAATTATTTAAAAATAGTTCTGGGTTTCAAAAAAATTTGAAAAAATTCAGAGTAGCATAATTTGGTACCCTCTATCCATTTCTGTAATAAAAAAATGTCATGTATGTTGTCCATTTTATAACTTCACATCCATATAATAAGAGGTCGTTTATTAAATAATTAGTTTGATGTCTTTCTTTCTGAGTGTCTTATTTGCAATGAAGGGAAAAACAAGATAAATATAGCGTATAGTAAATTGTTATAAGTTAAAACTAAAAAAACCACACAACTTTTATTTTTTTTTTTTTTCTATATCCTAGTCTAATGTTATCACAACTTGATCTTCCACTAAGGTAAAACCTTGCTCCACAGGCTTATATTACCGATAAATAGCCAACATTATTTCCATGATGTTTACTCAACTAGGTGGGTGGTAATGTTTCCAGGTAGACTTCTCTCTAAAAGCTTTATCGATTCATCTTACCAATAAAACGTACATCGTAAACAGATTCCATGGAATGTCAGTCAACACTTTAGCAAGTACATTTCGCCTTGACGCTAGGCAACCGGTATAGCATCAAAATATATTTATTATAATAGATTCAATATATTTTAAAGTTTGTTATCAAATGTATTCAGGCATTCAATCTTATTACGTCCAACCAAATGTATAAAAATATGAAAAAATAAATATGTAAAATGTAATACAAATAATAAAAACATAAAAATATTTTTTTATATATAATTTAAAAATAATAATGAAAATACAATAAAGTTGTTAACTTGTTTCCTAGAAAATATTGTTTTTTTTTTTTTTTCAAATCAAATTCCAATTTATTAATTTTTTAATATTGTTTAATAATAATATTATCTTCATTATTGCTTGTTTTTTTTACAAGGATACACCCCTAAGAGCTTAAAGCTTGCGGCGGGATAATGGGAGGAATTTTGCTATGTAGTCATAATTAATGTACACTTGTCGCTTTAGAAAATTTCCGTTTGCAGCCCGTTGTGAGAAAAATCAATCAGCATGGTGATAATCAAGGATTCGAATAGAAATTTTCCAAGGTGGCAAGTGTACATTACTTTATTTGAAAATATTATATAAAATGTTTATCAATTTTTTTATTTGTGTATATTTTTACCTCTAATAATGTATTTGTTGTTAAATATAAGACGAAAGAGCAAACACCGGAAAATTACATTACGAATCATCGCGCACTCTAATTTAAAATAAACTTAAATTTCCTATTTCTCGACATGAACGAGGCGAAACGTGATTTTACAAGAAACAAACTGAAGAGAATTTAATGTAAATGAAGTGCAGTGGAGACAAACAAAGTTGTAAAAACGTTAATGTATTTTTGTAGTTTTAAATAATTCAACTCCCTGCATGGCAGTAATTTAAAAACATCGCGCAATAACCGTGTTGAAATAAATTTCATCTTTCATTCGTTATTAAACTTTTCTTGTCTAATTTCCTCTTATTTTGCACCAGTTTAGAGGAAAAAAGAGGAAAAATATGAGATTACATCTTCTTTACTCTTATTGAGCATAAAATGTTAGAAATATTGTCTTCATTTCATCTTCACTTTGAACGAGGAGGAAATAAGATGTGTTTTAGAGGTAAAAAGATTAGGTTTAAACTTGTAAAGGATGAGTTGAACACGTAATTTTTCAACTATTAGGGTATACACTATAAATATACTCGCTTCGAACGCTGCATCATGTGATAAAGTATAGTAGTTAATGTCATCCGCAATTTAAAGAACAGTTCATTGAACAGTTCTGTTAATCGCCAGATAGAAAGGGAGTTTATTTTCTGAATCAAATTCATCAATTGCCAAGCGTAACTTTTAAAAGATTTTCCAACCTAAATGAAATATAAACGGATTTAGTTTTTTTTTTACAACGATTTATTTAACTTTTTTTTTTTTTTTTTTTTTTAGTAATCGCCATAAGACGAAGTTCACGAAGGAGTTAATTATCAACAGTGGTAACCATGCACTGGTTTTTCATTATCCGTGTTTAGTGTCATTTAGTTAGGCTAGCCATGTTTAGGG
The DNA here is from genome assembly GCA_949825025.1 of Siphlonurus alternatus. Taxonomy (NCBI): domain Eukaryota; kingdom Metazoa; phylum Arthropoda; class Insecta; order Ephemeroptera; family Siphlonuridae; genus Siphlonurus; species Siphlonurus alternatus. The sequence continues at coordinate 23,027,564 of OX463784.1, read as the reverse complement.
ATAAACCTGATTAAATATTATTATTGATTTTTAATGTGTAACATTTTATAATATTAGCTCTATTCGTAAATCCTATCCAGTGTACACTTCCTATCGACCTTATGTCCAAGTGCATAAGGTCGATAAGAAGTGTACGCTGGGTAGGACTAACAGACCTATTGATACTTAAAAAAAGAAAAAAAAAATAGTACTTGAGCAATTTTACAACTTCTGCATGCAAATTATTTCTCTCTCTCTCTCTCTCTCTCTCTCTCTCTCTCTCTCTCTCTCTCTCTCTCTCTCTCTCTCTCTCTCTCTCTCTCTCTATTCACTTCTCGCTTATGCTTATATATAAAAATTTGTGTATTTCTATATTTTGTGTCAAAATGGTATTATTAAGAAAAAAAAAATATGTAAGCTAATTTGTCCCGATGGGTGTTATATCTTATTGCATGAGCCCCAAATCGCGACTAATGAGACTATTACTCCGCAGGTATCATGGCGTGCCCCTACAGTCTCACTGAGGACGGATTTGAGATGCAGTTTGGTGTGAACCACGTGGGCCACTTCCTGCTGACGTCACTGCTACTTCCGGTCCTAGTTCAGTCAACCCCCGCCAGGGTCGTCACCGTCTCCAGTCACGCGCATTACGGTACGTTAAATATCACAAAAATTAAAAGAAGGTCTCATTTACGGGGTCAGATTTGGGCCTTTAAAGTTCACTTTTCCACCAAACCACGTGGGGGAGGGTAAAAGAGAGATGAATATGATTTTTTTTTTTTTTTTTTTTTTTTTTTTTTTTTTTTTTTTTTTTTTTTTGCGACCAGATCAAGTTATCCATCCCAGCATTTGTCTAATTTAATAAAATAAACATGGAAGCTTCAGTTAAATTGTGGTCAGCAATGATATGCATGCTTTTAAAAAAAAAAGATAAGAATGCACCCCTATGAGCTTGGAGCTCGAGACAGGGTAATGGGTAGGGATAAGGGAGGAAAAGGATGGTGGCGATGGTAGCTACGACCTGTTACGTGTCCCAGCATTCACTGATGTGGATAAGACTGAGGGAACCGTAGAAACTTTAATCAGAAAGAACACCTCTTTTTTTTTCATGATGTCTAAAGCCTGGGGAACCGCACACACTACTGTGGAAACATACAGTACATAGGGAGGGGCGAGATGAATTTCCCTCAGGGAAGGAGCAATATTTATTTATATTTATTTTTTTATTTAATATTTATTTATATTACAGCGAAAACAGGTGATTGCGACAAACTGCGTTAACCATGGTTTCTAAGAATTTAGGACAATTAGGAAGACATCTCCAAAGCTAGGGGCCTGTCTGGAGGTAGGTGGGTCCTGGTGGCACGTGAGCATGGCGCCTCGTGACGTCACACCTGTTGAGTGACATACAGGTGAGGACGGCCATAGCTTGTGTTTCGACATCAAGCGGCAGCGTGGTTCATTTAAATTATTTTTTATTTAATTGAATATTTTTTTATATTCCCGAGTTGAAATTATAAATTTCATTTTTTATTTACTTTTTACGTCTCTCATAGTCTTTTTTCCTCCTATTTTGCACCATTTCCAAGGGAAAAATATGACATTACGTCTTCTTATCGAGCGGAAAATGTTGAAAATATTGTTTATTTATCTATTTCATCCTCACTTTGAGAGAGAAAGATATAATATAAGAATTGTTTTTTAAGTAAAAATATGTAATTAGATTAGGTTTCGATGTGTTACAAACGACTTGAAGACGCATTTTTTCATCTAGGGCTCTTGTATGGAGTTTGTTTGTATTGTATCTGTAATGCAGTTTTCAGAAATTCACATGGCCTGTATGGTCTCCTCGTTATTGCCTGTGACGTCATCAAACTAATTGGTCGGACAAGCAGTCAACAACTATTAAATAGAACTGTTTGTAAAAGATTATTACGTTGTAATCATTGTGTTTTAATTAATGTGATTAAAGAAATAATAATGTTTGACCTATCATTTTGATGACGTCATAGGAGATGTATATGAAACACCAAAAAAAGTCATGACGTAACTTTCTTAAAAATGTATTTTTTTATACATGATGCAGTCTTAAAAATATCACATATAATTCAAACATTTATTTTAGACCGCCTTTTGTTTGATAAAAAAATTAACGCCATGGCACGCAGGAAACAAATTAACATGAGAAGCTGATGCCATTGGATTGAATTAATTGTACTTTCTAAGATAGTGATTTTGGGATGAATGACTTCTGATCGAATCGTTTTACTATGTTTTTTCCACTGTAAACACAGATTTCTGTTTGTTGTTTCACAATATAAAGTAGAGTTAAATAACGTATATCTTGTAATGAAAATAACACGACATAATTTTCATGTTGTAACTTGTGTAAAATTAATTTTAATCATTGTAAGCGCCAACAATGCCATTACGTTCTGTACTCTGGTGGGTGAATTCATGCAGGTACTAAATTATCTCATGTACAGTTAACAATGAAATAATCGGACAGACATTTACAATAATATTTTCTTACAACCATTTCTCATACAAAACTTTAATAAAACAGGTTTATGTTATATATTTTGGACCATTTCTTGCAATCTAACCAATCACCAATGCTGAGGTTGCGGTTACTTGACATTTTAGTCACGTTCCATTTCTAGCACAATCCCAAGTTCCATCAGCTCATTTGAAAACCGCACACTTCGCTTGTGCGTGGTTGAAATTTATTGTGACAGAGCAAATCTTATTATATTTGACAGTGCAGCGGAAACAAAAGGAAAGCAAGTCTTACTTAGTATGCAGCTTGTATAGCAACAATCGATTTACACTTATATTGAATTCAATCATGTTTTCTTGATCAAATCTTACAAGAGATAATGTAAGTTTTATTAAAATATCAGAATCGTGCGGAGAGTACGAAAAAAAAAAAGAAAAAAAAAACACATGTTATTAAACAAAAAGAGTCAAAAGTTCAGTTATCTTCGAAAGAAGGGGGGGGGGATATTTGATGACATTTCTATCCTTGGCGACCATTTTAGTTAGGGTTTTCATCATGTTTCCACATTTACTTTAGGAAAATAATAGAAATTTTCAAAACTGTAAATCATTCACTTAATATTTAGTTTGTCAAAACATATTCAAATTTCTCCAGCCGTGGAAGAAGCGGGTGTGTGTGTGTGGGGGGGGGGGAGGTGTTGCATAGGAGGCTATTAGAGCCCTGGTTAAGTTTGGATGTTATGTAATCTTCTGAAACCATAGCTCTTTTAGTGGAAAAGCTAGAAGAGAGAGAGAGAGAGAGAGAGAGAGAGAGAGAGAGAGAGAGAGAGAGAGAGAGAGAGAGAGAGAGAGAATTTAGGGGTTTCCATGCATTAAAACATTGAATGAAGCATTCACAAAGCCTTAAGGTCACAATTAAGGCTCAATAATTTAAGACCAGAAATTTTGGGTCTAAAAAACACGTCTAAAATCAAGCTTTTAATTATCTAGCCTTAAATGTGGCCTTAAGACTTTGTGAATGACCCTTTGAAACATGTATTTTCTGCAAATGCAAGGAAATGATGTTACATTTTCGTAAAAAGAAGCTTGCATGACTTCAAACAATTTTGTCTTCTTTTCTTCTTTTTGTTTCGATTTTGAGAATAGGCCAAAGTCAGCCATGCACCCAAGTACGTATTTCTCAACTTTGATATTCCCCGCTCCGCTTTCACCAACACGATGATATTGACACATTTTTAACATTCACAGCCGGCCGCATCAACTTCTCAGACCTGCATTCCAAACAGCACTACAGCGCCATCTCGGCGTACGCGCAGAGCAAACTGGCGAACGTGCTGTTCAGTAAGGAGCTGGCAAGAAGGATGAAAGGTGAATATTTCTAAACGCAAGCAAGAACAAGAAACGTATATACAGTTCAATGTTCGTGCTTGTGTTTACGTACTAATTATATTGATGAATGGAAACTGTACTCGCTATTATATATTGTACATTGAAACTATGAAAAAATGTACCCCCTGCATAATTATCTCACCTCAATGTTAGGCGAACATTAAAGTGGTTTACATTTATATATGAAGGGAACGGTAATGCTTATATCCTTAACTATGCATGAGCATCAATCATTGTGTTTCCATGCATATGTTACAAAACTTCCTATCTTCAGGCGCGGATCAAAAAAAAAGAAAAAAAATCCAGGGGGGGGGGGGGTCTGCAGTCCTCCCAGCAGCCCCTTCCCCCTTACCCCTGGATCTGCGTCTGCCTATCTTAATGTCAATATTTTAAGACAGGGACCGGATGCACGCGTTTTTTTCATGCATCCGAGATGCGCATCCGGATGCAAATTAATTTTTCGTGCATCCATGGATGCGCATCCGGATGCAAATTTATTTTTCATGCATCTGGGATGCGCATCCGGATGCAAATTTATTTTCCATGCATCTGAGATGCGCATCCGGATGCATTAATTTTTTCCCGTGCATCTGGGATGCACGGATGCGGATGCAAGCCCATTTTTGCGCATCCGTGTGCATCTTGCATCCGCATCCGATCTTTGGTTTTTATAATACACTTTGTTTCTCGTAATTTTTAAACGACAAGTGGCAAATAAAGTTAAAAAATATGCCTCGTGTTAAAGATTTATTTAGAGGCAATTAGCAAAAAACCTGATAAAAAAGAGAAAAAAAAGTGTTAAATGGATGCAAATTTATTTTTCGTGCATCCGTGGATGCGCATCCGGATGCAAATTTATTTTTCATGCATCTGGGATGCGCATCCGGATGCATTCATTTTTCCCCGTGCATCTGGGATGCGCATCCGGATGCATTCATTTTTTCCTGTGCATCTGGGATGCACGGATGCGGATGCAAGCCCATTTTTGCGCATCCGTGTGCATCTTGCATCTGCATCCGCATCCGCATCCGATCCCTGAAAGATATTAGTTGCCAATCCACTTTGGAAATTTTAATGTGAAAGTATAATGTTTATAGTATCATCGAAGGCAAATTATTTTTGTCATGATTGATTCATGAACTGGGTAAGTAAATAATTATACAATTCGTGATTAACAAAATAAACTAATAAATATTATCTTTACGCTGTTAGGTAAATGTTTGGATTAAATACAAATTTGGACATTGATTGGTGCATGATACCAATCACGAGATATTTTTTATATTAACCTTTTCATTACCCACAGTAGTATATTATATAATATATACTACTGTATATTTATATTATATATAATATAAAAATACCTTTTCTTAACCAAACACTTGAAAAATGTTAAAATTAATAATTTTATTGGTAATGAACTCATTATATAATATTTTCAAATTATAATTTATAAGACTAAAACATTTTCTATTTTAACATACAATTTTCATCATTGTACATCATCATCATATTCATCAGTGGTAGGAAATGGAAAGGGCCTTGGAAGTTTCAGAACAAAAGAAGCTTGGTTAGAGAGATAAAGATGACCCAATTAATGTGCTGCTGCCATTCATACTAGCCTTTACCATATGCTTGTATGAATAGAAATCATTGCTTTTGTGTCTATTGAAATAACATTGTATTTTCTCTCTCATATTTCAATCTGATATTACGCATTGTCCGAGAAAATATTAATTAACATTTACTGTTTGAGGATAATTCTGAGGGTGTTTTAGATGACCCCTACAGAGATTAAGGACCCTACGTAAAATTAAAATAGGTTTAAGGAGATCAAATGTATAATTTGGTTGCAAGCTTATCTTCATATATACAGTGTAATTTTTTAATAATTTTATTATTAAAAAAATTATAATTAGCCAATCAAAATATCAGAGATATACTGAATATATAATTAATATATACTTCATAAAATCTATTCAAAAATTTGTTAAATTTAAATTAAAAAACATGGAAACTTCAAACATAATGGTCAGTAAAGCCATTCCGAATGCACGGTTAGTGAAGATAGTTGTCCTTAATGGACCGAAATATGAACTCACAATAATCTTTTTACAAGTCAAGTATCATGTGATGTTGATTCATTGATATTTTGGGGCAATTAACACATTTTGGTCATGTATGCCCCCATCATGTGAGCTATTATTATCTAAGTAATCATGTGAGGTATTACTTAGAAATAAATTTAGAGTAAAGAGAACCTTATAATCTCCGCAGTAATCTGTTCTTTTTTCACTTTTGTGTATCTCACCGCCATTTTTATTTTTAATATCCTGTATGTATGCAACTTGTATAGCTTTACAGTTTTGCGGGTTGCCAAGCAACAGGCGATAGATTATTTTTCCTTGTAGAAACACTACAAGCACAAACTTTCTCTGATGCCACAAATGTTTGGTATGTTTAAACTACAAGATCCGGGCTTGTGTTTCAAAGTACATGAAGATTTCTTTATAAATAAACTCAAGAGTCAGCTTATTTGTAGCCCAAGTTGAAATTAATTTAATTAATTTATTCACTTCTAGTCTTTTTCCTGATTTAGCTTCATTTTGGAAGAATAAAGACAAGATTTATACGTCTTCATTCTTCTTATTGAGCATAAAATGTTGAAAATGCTCTCTCCGTTTCATCCAATAAATTGTATTTTTTGAAGTAAGAAATGCAATAAGATTAGTTTTAGACGTGTAAAGGATGAGTTGAAGACAATATTCTTCATCTAGAGAAGCATTTGAATGAAATATTAGTCAATGGGGGACATTCACAAAGCACTTTAACCACCACTTTAGCCTCGATTTTTATCCCTGGTGCTAAACATGGTACTCAACCATAGGCTAACCATGTTAAGCTCCTGGTTTAGCACCATGTTTAGCACCAGGGATAAAAATCGAGGCTAAAATGGGGGTTAAAGTGCTTTGTGAATACCCCCCATACTATGTTTAATCCCGTGCTAATTTCTTGTCAGTGCGTGAAAATAAACAACCTTCATGCTTTTTTTATTACATATTTTAGAAGAGTACCTCAAGTTATGTATTGTAAATTTTTTTCTGTTTTTTTTTTTTAACCTTCTAACACCTTCAAATTCGAGAGGAAAGACTCTGTGACGTCATAGTCATGCAATGTCTTTCCTTATGGTTGCTTGTTAAATATTTGCATGACTATGACGTCACAACATTTTGTAGCACGATTTTAAAAGTGTAGAGGGTTAAATATATATATATATATATATATATATATATATATATATATATATATATACATATATATATATATATAAATTGAAAATACAGAACTTGAGGTTCTCTGTCCAAGTATGCAATAAAATTTTCATGAAGTTTGTCCAAATAATTCAAGTTAAAATATAACTTTCAATATTTTAAACACTTTTCCGTTTTATAAAATTATATTTTATAAAGCATGCAGATTCAATAAGTTAAGATTTTATTATAATACTTTAAATTTTATCCTGCAACACCATTTGTTTATAGAACGGCACAGCTCAGATGAAGTGGACTAATTAATGTTATTTCTTAGACACTGGGGAAGCAACGGGCAGTCACACCCTCCTTGTATTTCACCCCCGTGGTCCCACCCTTAACATTTTTATCTGCTAAGACACGTTAAGGATATATCGATATACGTTCCTAGAATATACAACTCCCTATACGTTCAAAAGATAAAATCAATACAGATAATCTTAGAAACTCAACTTCAGCCGCTAATCTTGAGTTTTTTTATTTCCGGTTTACTTAAACAAGTCCAAAACAAATCAGTTTTTAATTCTGCTCTGAAGATTTTTTTTTTTTTTTTATTTAATTTTTTAAATTTTAACATATTATATTTTGTTTTATCTTTTATTAAAATTAAAAAAAGATAGTTATTATGTCTAATATGATTGTAATAATTTGTTTAAAAGTCTTAAAGTTGATTTATATTTTATAAATTGACTTACGTTTCACTATGAAGCATGCACAAGATCGCAAATAACATGGAATCACTTCATTCTTACTTGCCTTCTTGCTTTATCATTATTATACTTATAATCAATATTAATCAACTCGTTCAATGCAATGGAAACAAAATTTAAAACAAAAATAAATAAGATAAATAGAACATTATTGCATTTTACTATCCCAAGCTGAAAATTTTCGTGTTTAACTCTATCCTTTATACGTCTAAAGACTCTAAATATTTACCTCTAAAAACACATCTTATTTCCTCTTCGCTCAAAATGAGGATGAAACGGAGAAAATATTTCTAACATTTTATGTTCAGGAAGAGGAAAAATACGTAATCTCGTCTTTTTCCCTCTAAAATGGTGCAAAATAGGAGGGAATTATTCGAGGAGAGAGCATAATTATATTAAAATAGCGCATAAAAAATATGAAATTTGTTTCAAACTATATAGGGCTTTATAATTTTCAACAATCCTTAAATTAAATTATTTTGAAAGTTACATTTTTCTGTAAGATACTGCTGAACTTCAAAACTCCCTGTACAAATACTTTTAGAGTTAAATAGAAAATACTGCGAACCACTCGACAAAAGCACTATAATATATAGGCAATAAGCCAAGTAAGTTTATGAGAAGTATCTTCGCAGGAGTGCAAACATAAAGAAATGTTATCGAGAAAATTGTGAACGATTGAAGTGAAAGTTAAATAAAAAATATAATAACAAACATGAAAGGAAAATTGAAAATTATTTCCTTTTGACATGCTAAAAATATTACTTTATTTTCTTTCTACTCAATAGATGATGTTTATTCTTTCATTAGCAAATTCAAAGACATATATTTTCATTAAATAATCAACGAGTTTTGAAGGAAAAAGGAAAGAGTCAAAAGGAGAAACGAAGGCAATTAGCATTATTAATACAAATAGTTCACAGAGGAAAATAATTTTTTTTTGGCCACGAAAATTTTACCTTCCTAAGCATGCAGTATTTTTTTTTTAATATTTCTTAAAATATAGGCAGGTAAAGTTTATGGGCTACTAAATTTTAAATTTTGTGTGCTTGTTTTAAGAAACCAGGGTCGATATTTTGCAAGACATTTTTTTTTTGTAGATTTTTCTAAGGACATAGGTGTTAAATATGAGATTTTATCGTTACAATTTAAACACATCATATTAATTAGAGGCAGGCGCGGATCCAGACAAAAAAATCGGTTGGGGAAGGGAGGGGGTAGCGGCCTCCATAAGGTCAATGTTAAAAAAAAAATGGAGTGGTAGAAATGCCTATATTGCCCATGTTAAATCTAACATTTCGGGGGGAGGGGGCTGATATTCTCACCTGATTAGTGATTAGAGGTGAGAATTATTAAAATTAAGTAAATAAAATTTTGTTTCGTAGCTTAAATTGGACTGAAGTCCTTAGGACTAAGGTGGTGCTACTATCCCAGGAATCCGTGAATTTCTGACATTTTTGTTCACATTCCATACGACTTGAAGGGTCTCTGATGGCATCACGTATAAAATATAACTAAGGATTTATGACACCATTGGCGGCCATTGCTAATTAAGAAATTAATTTTACACCCAAAGATAAAGGAGAAATTGACTACTAGCCTGATCAAATAAAAAAATAATATATAGGATCAAGTTTTTAATTTTTTAGATGTTGATTTGACTAAATTCCCCGCAGTTCTAATGAAATTTTTCCAACTTATGTCCTATGAATCTTAAAAAAATTATCCTACAGTATAATAATGTAATTGTATTTTTTGGTTTCAAAATTTTCTTATTTTTTTATGAATGTACACTGAAATGATAAAAACGGTGTACCAACTACGAAGGATGCCATGGTTAAGATCAAATTATAATAATAAGTCAGTTATATCGAAATCACTTTTTTTTTCTATAAAATTACATTCAAAGTCAATTAAAACAAAAGTAATTGCAAAAGCTTATCAAGAAGAGCCAAACTTTTCTCTTTAAAACATTTATCTTTTCTTATGTTAGTTACTGTTTTTAAAAGTTGGTATAGCATCAATTTCAAAATTATAGTCCTCTGATTTCCACGTATTTTTTTAAAAAATTTACACTTTATACTTTTGAAATCGATACTAAAACACGCCTGACTTAAAATTTCTTCTTTCTTTTTCCCATCAAGTTTCTTACACCCTTCGTTTTTGTCACCAACTTTCTTTCGTTGAGCGTGACAAAGAAAGTATCACATTTCACGCCAATGTCACAGACGATCTAGTTTAACACAGGTTCTGGATACCATGAAATTTAATCCTGCATCACTTGCTACAACTGCTTCTTGTTGAAAAATGACGTCTAATTTATTCAAATTTTTATTTCGATCGTTGGCTTTACAGCATAGATCACGTCAGATTTGTTACATAGATTATACATAACAGATACTTAATTCTAATTAACATCTATAGTGCTTAAAAAAAACATATATATCTTAGGTATATAAAAATATTCATGAATAAAACTACACTAATAACATAATTATGTTCATTATTAACATTTTTTTTTTTAATTTTCACGATTTTTTTTTATATTTATTTCTACTTATTTTTGATAATATTTTTTATAATATATTCTTACACTTTTTATGTTATACTCTTACACGGTATCTGTAAACTAATTTCGTTTCAAATCAAAAGTGTTTCTTAATATATGCAGCATATTATAATATTTATTACCTTTTAAATGTATTTTCATGTTCATTTGGAAAGATTTTAACTCTTTGAGATCAGCTCAGAGATAGTTAATTCAATTAGCAGTTTGAAGTTACCTTTCGTCTATTATTGATATTAAGTAATCAACTCATTACTATAAAGATTCCATTAAAAGCATTTTATAATTAATCACAGGTATATATTTTTTTTAATCGTTGCTATTCGATTCTTAACTTATAAAGCATTGTCAACTAAAATTAGCAAATTGAAAAGTCAGCTCTATATTGAACTTTTATCTTTGCTGGTGTTCAGTAAAATCCTCAATTTACAGTATTTTTGAGGTAAAAAGACGTTATAAGATTAGGTTTAGACGTGTAAAAGATGAGTTGAAGACGTAAATTTTCAAGTAGGGCATCATATACACAAGTACGCGGTAAAAACTATATATAAGCTTTATTTTCTGATCCGTCAGTTTCCAAGCACTTGAAGTGGGAAGTATTTAAATTCTTAGAAGTAAAAAGCGTTTTGTGTTAAATTTTAAATGCTTGTAGATCTGATAAAAAAAAAAGCACTTGAAATATCCAATGGAATATCGACCTCATTTTTTTTTTATTGCAGAAATGGATAAAGGGTGCAATGTTATGCTACCCTGATTTTTTAGAGCCCGGGAACTATTTTTAAAAAAATATTGAAAGTTCTTTTTGTGACGTCACGAGACACCGCTCCTTAAGAAAAAGATAGAACTTGCCGCCGCGTGACATCAGAAAAAGGACTTTCAATAATTTTTTAAAAATACTTCCCTGGCTCTAAAAAAATCTGAAAAAAATCAGGGTAGCATAACTTTGCACCCTCTATTCATTTCTGCAATAAAAAAAATTGAGGTCGATACTCCATGAAACTCAATTTTTCATATTATATAAGAGTAAAACTCATGATCGTCTTTTTATTACGATTCTACTGCGTCAAGTGTCAGTATTTTTTTAAGAGCTCAACAGATTTACCATCCACTGTTGCAGAATATTCAAAATACACTTAAGGATTTTAAACCTTTTTTTTTTTCATATAATAATATTGACCCAACTCCCAATGTTGATTGTGACTTCCATATTTATTTTACTAAGCTGGGATTGATAAATAAGCCATTTTATCTCTCCCGGATTACATGTAATGCTTGTAAATAAATGACCTGCAACTTTGCACTCAGTCTCGCCACACATGCACTCTGAAAGTTTTTAACAGCGGGGATTTGGTTCGAATCTTTGTCCCATGTGTGCTTTTGTAAGCTTTTCTCTCCATCCTATCGTGTAGCACTCTGAAGGCTGCTTTCAATCGAACCAGAATCAATGTTTACTCTGCTCTTTTGTAGCTGAGACTAACAAAAGAACAACGAAATTCAACAAAAAATCAACTTTTCTAAACTTTAAAAAAAAAAATTGTGATAAATAAATCAAAATTAGAACTAAAATTAAATTATAACTCGTGCTTCTAGGAAGTAATTTCAAGCACCTTTCATCAATTAACGACCATCTTGATTTAGGTTTCCTTGGTTTTCTCAGTCACAAATATGAAACAAATTATAGAGGACACCAAATTATGCTACTCTGAATTTTGTCAGATTTTTTTGAGTCCCGGAACTATTTTTAAATAATTATTGAAAGTTCTGTAAATTGAGTTGGCACCCCTGAATCCTTAATAAAAAGGATAGGACCGAGACGCCTATTGACGCCTCTAGTTTAAAAATGTCTGGGAAGTGACTTTCATTCATTGCTGATTAATTTTAGTTAGTTTCCAAATGGTTCCCTGAGTCATAACTAGGCAAATTCATTTGAAAGAAATTGTGAACATCTAATGCATAATACTTCATCAATTATCGACCATTCTAACCTAGGTTTCCATGGTTCTCTCAATGACAGTCATAATTTTAGTCAAAATCTGTGATGGTGTGATACTCTTGTTCGATATAATGGATATCAATTTTGGGTTTTGAAGGTTTGAATCAGTAGACTTTAGCAATTAAAAAATATGTACCCATGCACACAAACTCAATACATATATATATTTTACCTTAGAATGGCATACAAGCTCAGCTCATAGATTTTGATATGCAGAAATTTTATCCTGAATCGAGTGTACATTATTACATTTGATATAAAATCAGTTATATTCAATAGTGTTATATTTTTAATACATGATTGAACTATAATTGACAGTAATTGAATCACAGTAACAGAGACAAAATCATGATAACTACTTTTTAGTTGTACAATGAAAATTTAACAAATGAAAAACAATGTTTAATTTCATTCCACGAGAAAAACTTTCCTAAATGAGTCAATATAATAATAAAATAAGTCAAAAGAAGTAATTAAAATAATTTTATATTTCGTATTTCTGTTGTTTCCTTGGCAACATGAATTTCAAAACAACTTTCTTTTAAAAAACAACACAATTTATATAATTAAATTATTAATAAAGTAATAATTAAAATAATAAAGACAACAGTTATAGTGTATTAATTCTAAAAACGTTACATTAAAATCTTATTGTAATTTGTATTTCCATTTCCATCTCGCTGTGAGAAACTTTGCTAACTTTAAACATCGCTCTTTCCTCTTCAAATTAAGGTAATTAAAATCATGGTAATTAAATTTTAATTGCAGTTAGAATATTAATTGCAGTGAACTAAATTTGAAGTTTTAGTAAACAATGTTATTAACAATTATTTATGAGAATTTTATTAATATTAATAAGTCATGATTAAAATTAATAAATTTAGTAATAAAGTTTTGAATGGCTTCATTTATTACAAAGTTTTACCGAGAACTCTTTAGTCAGTTCCAATGTTATATTAGTTCAATAACAAGATATAGTTTTACCTATAAGAAAAGTTTTGAGTAATTATTATTTAATTAATATGGAAAACATTTTCCAGAACTCCCCAACTATAATTGCATTTAGGAAAATAATAAGTTTAATAAGAAGTAACTTTGGTCTAGTCAAATTCAAAATTATTGTAACAGCATGTTTGTTTTGTTGTTGTTTTTTTTTTTTTTCTGTGCCCGACTTTTTAAAAAGGGGCATTCACAAAGCCTTAAGGCCACAATTAAGGCTCAATAATTTAAGATCAGAAATTTTGGGTCTAAAAAACACGTCTAAAATCAAGCTTTAAATTATCGAGCCTTAAATGTGGCCTTAAGACTTTGTGAATGCCCCTTTTTATGATTAACTTATGTATTTTACACGATACAATTTTTTTTTAGTACAGTTTTAAATGATATGTAAAACACAATCAATTGTTTCCTTTTTTATAAATAAATATAAAATAAATATAACATGATTATATATATTCAAACACTTCAAAACTTCTTTTTTTTTAAAAAATACCAGTTTACAATTGACACCTATATCTTTCATGTCAATGAATACCATCTCACCTTACTGAGTGATGGGGAACGTAACAGGCCGTAGCCGAATTCCTTTCTCACTCTCTATTGCTTTATAGTTCATATCCAATCATCACCGTAACCCGAGTTGAAATAAATTTAATCTTTCATTCGCTATTAAGCTCTCTCCTCGTCTAATTTCCTTCTATTTTGCACCATTTTAGAGGAAAAAAAAAAGACGCCATATTTCCTCTTCTTCAGCATAATATGTTAGAAATATTAGGTCTGTTCGTAAATACACAATGAAAAAGAATCGATTATTTGTAATGAACTTTATGTTTTATACAGAAGGTTCATCACAAATAATCGATTCTGTCTGATTGTGTATTTACGAACAGATCTATTGTCTACATTTCATTCTCACTTTGAGCGAAGAAGAAATAAGATGTGTTTTAGAGGTAAAGAGATTAGGTTTAGACGTGTAGAGGATGAACTGAAGGCATAATTTTTCAACTATATGTTTCGAGTTTGTATTTAGGGTATATTATAATATTCTCTAAAGAAAAGAAAATATAGAACTAATTTCAAACTTAAATAACAACCTTGTCTGAATATAATTATGTTATTTTTTTTATGAGCAATTGAAAAAAAAAGCTGCAAGAATTTTTTTTCATTAAAATATTTCTTCAATGCGCCTGAACATTTTTTTTTTTTTTTTTTTTTTTTTTTTTTTTTTTTTTTTTTTTAATTTTCAGCCTTATATATTTTATACAGTACATTTTTAAGGTATAAAATAAGCTATTCTCTCTCTAAAATAAAGTGAATTTTATATTTATAATGAAATAGAAATAATATACACTTTTAAAATAAATTTAAACCAAAAAAGTTTTTTTTTTAAGTCTCTTTAAAAGTTTTTTTCATTTTAAAATTCATATTCTTGACTTGCTCGTAAAATATTTATTCTCCACAAGAGCTTTTTTAAAGTTATATTATAAACTTTTTTACTTTTTTATGCGAACTCTTGCACAATAATACAAAAAGGTGATACTATAATATTCAGTTCGTTGCACGCTGTGGTAGCTTATATTCTTTGTATAATAATATAAGACTCACGTAACTTGTACTTTTACTGTAAGCTGTATTATTTCAAATAAAAAAAGACAACATTCACTGCTTTTTAAAAAAAAAAGTGTTTATTCGATTTTCAGAGTGTATTACATGAATTTAATATGTTATGGAAGTTATTCTTGAACTTGTAAAATTGATCTAAAAATTGGGATTATGAATATAGTGTTCTTTTTTAAATAATTTATGGTACAATAAATATTAATGTGTGCTGAAAAAGTGGAATCAATAAATTTATTATAATACTTTATGCACATAATAGAAATTTTACAGAATCTTTGGTACAGAATATAGATTATTTCTATAACATATTCGTGTTTTACTTTATTAACCCACAATAGTGTACTTTTACTAAAGTCTATATTAGTTTACAACTTGAACATTCAGAAAATCCACAACTTATACATCGTTTCAAGAGCTAATTCGGAACGGGACCTAACAAAACCCTTCCATGTAGTTATTATCAATTTTCCTATATGACTGAGGGAAATGTGGAAACCTTAATCAGGATGGACGCTGCAGCTTATCCTCAATCAAGTGCAACGTGATTTTGACGCAAAAGCTATGAACGAATTCGCCAGGTTGCGGCAGTGAATATTGAGCGCGATTCACGAAGCAGTTAGCCAGGTTTCTAACCACGTTTAACTATAATAGGTAGTTTAACATGTAAAGCAGATCACGCCCGATATCATGTTTAATTACGAAGCTCTTTCTTTAATTGCCATAAATATGGCCGCCAATGGATGTTATAGCAAGTGCGCATTACTTGCATCGCATGTTAGAAATCTCCACTTGAATCTGCCTTAATGATTGAGTGAAGAAACTTTTATCTCCGAAGACATTTTTCCCCAGTGTTGATATTCCACTGCAAGTCCTTTCCTCCATTACTTTTGATTACGACTATCATCGCAGCAGCAAACTTTTCTCAGTTGTTGAACACACTTCGTCATCTGATCTAACTTTGGGGGGGGGGGGGGGGAAGGAAAAACTTAGGAAACTGAGATGTCATCTACAACTTTCATCTGAAATCACACTGAAAAATGCATTGCGATATAAAAAAAAAAAAAACTGCAAAATTCCAACTATACTCCTTGAAGTTTAAATAAATATTTAAAGTTTAAATATCCATTCGGTACTTTTGATCGTGGGGATTTACTGCTTAAAATATCTTAAGCCGTTATTACACGGTACAATTTTTTCATGCAAGACAACGTTAACTCTGTTTTCGTATTGATATGACCAATCAACTTACACCGATTCGTGTACTTCAAATATACATGAAGTGGTAAAAGCACTGGTATGACGTCATAACCAACACTAATGTATTAGTTTAGTGTGAAAGACCCCTAGTTTCACCTCATTCATTGACAATGTATAATGCATGTTGAATGCAGAGGTCAACGTTTCGTGTTCTTTGTATGTGGAATCTGTTAGTTAATGAACATGCGTCATTCCATTCACTTTGTACGGCCATTGCAAGTTGCTTTAGGCTTTATGTAGAGCGCGATTTACAGAGAAAGTTATCCAGGTTTCGCACTAACCAACCGAGTAGAAATAAATTTTATCTTTTCCTTGCTATTAAGCTCTCTCCTTGTCTAATTTTCTCCTCTTTTGCGCCATTATAGGGGGAAAAAGAGGTTAAAAGACGAAAAATGTTAGAAATATCTTTAAATCGATTCTGCAAGCGTTATAAGAAGCGTTTTTATACCAGGTAACAGGTAAGGAAAATGCTTTTTAACGCTTGCTGAATCGCCCCAATTATATTGTTTCCATTTTGTCAAGCAAAGTAATTTTTTTTGTCATATTTTTATTAAAATCCGAATAACTAGATCTGATATAATACTATATAAAAGAATAAGCTAAAACCAGTAATAACTATACCCACATAAAAAGCTAAAAAAATTATATTTTATCTGAACTATTATTCACATAATTAATTGCTGCACATATTTCTCTTTTATTAAATTTTAATATTTATGTAGAAATATCGATGTTAAATTCTTAATATGCAGTAAAAATGTCAAGCTGTTAATATTATATTTTTGACCTACTTTATTTGATACTATATGAATATCATACTATAATATTATCAAGGGATTATTTGAAACACTGCCAGAATGTTATTTGAATTGGCTTTGTTGGAAGTCTATATTTATCTCTGCTCTAAATTTTGTATGTTCGTTCACACGATTTTTTTGTCTGCTCCTTTCATCCACCTACGTATGTCTGTACAACGTTATTCAAATGGAGACTAATTAACACTAGCGTGTTTTTGTACAAAGGGTTCAACACTTGGAGTTGACAACTAGATATAGTCTAGGAACGTGAACCCACGTATACCGAGAGGATGAACTCTCTCTCTCTCTCTCTCTCTCTCTCTCTCTCTCTCTCTCTCTCTCTCTCTCTCTCTCTCTCTCTCTCTCTCTCTCTCTCTCTCTCTCTCCTCTCTCTCTCACATGTGATTTACTCTTTTGCTTCAAAATTATATAATATTTCCATAACAAAGAAATGGTTTTTGTATAATCTCAAGTATAAATAAATTTTAGCTTCAATTTAAACGTCTTTTTCTTTTAAAATTATATTCATTCTCTTTTCTCTTATACACCAATGGACAACATACATGAAAAATTTTTATTGCAGAAATGAATAGAGGGTACCAAATTAAGCTACTCTGAATTTTTCAGATTTTTTTTGAAACCCAGAACTATTTTTAAATAATTATTGAAAGTGCGGCCACGCCCCCTGGAGGCGTCAATAGGCGTCCAGTCTCTATCCTTTTTATTGAGGATTCAGGGATGCCAACTGAAATCACAGGACTTTCAATAATTATTTAAAAATAGTTCCGGGTCTCAAAAAGATCTGAAAAAATTCAGAATAGCATAATTTGGTGCCCTCTATTCATTTCTGCAATAAAATTTTTTCATGTATGTTGTCCATTATAATAATAATTGTTTATTGGGTTAGAGATTAAAAAAAATTAATCCAACTCGACTACACTTTCTTATCAGTGAATCAGAGATAACATTCCTGGTGTTCCAAAGTGTACTAGACCTATTCTCTGTGCAGGTAGTGGGGTGAGCAGCTACTGTGTCCACCCCGGGCTAGTGAGCACTGAGCTGGGACGACACATGCACGCTGGAGAACAAAAGAAGAGCGCTGCCCGGAGGATCGTGTCTGCACTCAGCAAGACGGCGGCCCAGGGAGCTGAGACGTCTGTGTACTGTGCCCTCAGTCCGAGCGTGACCACCCAGTCGGGGTATTACTACAGGTGAGTCATGTGGCTCTTTGTGTATACTTTTTGTATTATAGAGCAGCTGTATATTAGTCACAAACACTGTTTTTTTATCTAGACATTTAGGGTCAAACAATTCTGTATTAAGAAAAAAAAAAAAAAATTGAGAATATTTTTTTATATAAAGTGTACATAATCTTGTTTTTTATGAATAATAAAAATTATATAAAAAAAATGTTCCTCATAATAGAGGCCTGTTCGTAAACCCTGCTTAGAGTCTCTGTACAGTCTTCTTGGGTTTACAACAACTCTGACGTCATTTGCACTGCACTTCCTACCCCCGCTGAGCTGATGTATAGTATACATATGCAAGGTGTTCTCTAAGCACCCCTGACTTTGACATGGCACTTATCCGGTCTATTAATTGACAAAAGCTGATTACTAAGGTTTCCACGTTTCCCTCAGTCACAGATAACTGCTAGGATAGTTTGCAAGGTTCACCAATGAGCCCGCGCAACGATCAAGTTAGGTTTCTGAAGGTTCAGGGTTTCAAAATTACAAATCAGTAAGTAGAAGAACCCAATTCTGGTAAAAAAAAAATTGTCTTTTTTCAAAATAACTCAATGAACTTGAATAATTATAATATAACATTGTTATTTTCAATTTTGTAATGCAGTAAAAATATTGTAATTTAAATCGTAAATTAAAATTATTATTTTAATTTAAAAATTTAATTAAAAAATTATATTTAAAAAGAACAAATTCGTAGAATTAATTGTATTCAAATACATATTTCATTTAAATTGTAAAATTTTTATTAAAATCATAATAATAATTACAGTATTGAAGATGACAAACGTAAGCCCATGATTTGCAATCAAGTTCCCTCTTTTCATTGACTTATTGGGTTTTTATTATCGTGAAATGTACGTTAAATTTACAACGGGAGTTGGATTAAAATTTCAAAAAATTATTAACGAGCAGGTGTTTCAAAATTGAACTCCCCGTAACAATTAATGTAATTTTTTTTTTCAATTTTATTAATCAACCAAATTTAATAATATTTTAATTTTATTACCTCCAACATGAAATGAAACGATGCCCCGCTAGAAATCGACATTTTTTAACAAATATTTCCTTCTTTGTTTCCAGTAACTGCCGTCGGTGCGTGGCGTCGCCACTGTCGTGGGGCAACTCTTTGGCAAAGAGATTGTGGAGAGAGACGGAGGACCTGGTGGAGAAACGTTGACCATTTTCCTTCAGATGGTCCAGGAACAACCTTTTTGTAACAATGATACTTTGTATTTAATCTCAGTAATTTCGGCGTCGTAACGCTGTATTGAAAACATCTGTCGATGGAATCGAATGAAATAAATTTTAAAATCCAAGAATTATTGTTTGTCAAAATTCAAGAGTTTTCTCACAACAGCTCAATTCCCATCCATAAGGTGGACTGTTTCGTTCATTTTTACTATACAGCAGAACAAATTCGGAAACAAAACTACTTTTGAAAAAACATTTATAAGTATATAACTACTTCTAAATAGTAGTTACATCTAAATATAAGTGGATTAAAGTACTTAAAAAAAACTAAAGTATTCAACAACAACAAAAATGGTTTGAGAAAATGAAAACGTTGCAGATTAAATCAAGAAAAAACAATCAGCAAAAACTGCGTAATAGGAAAAATAAAATAACTGTGAGCAACAGGAAGGGGGAGTTTTGCGAAGAAAATAAAACGACAGTATAAATAAAGTTCTTCGTTTTTACGACGCACAGTAAGACTTAACGATGGAAAGAAATATCGCCGCCTTTATTTTGTAAACATTTCAAAATTTTATAAGCAATATTATGAATCTCTATAAGAAAAATTGTAATATTTTATCATTTTTATCAATAAAATAAAAAATACAATACAATACCAAATACATATTTTTATTCAAACCTCTAATAAAATATCAAAGGGTTTGAAGTGACAAGAAGTGTTTTATATATAGATTTAGACGGAGTAATTTGATTCGAAAGCATTTCATAAATTTTCATTTATAACTTTTGTGCCAAAATATCATAGAAGAACTAATTTAGGTTACTAATTATTAATTGTAGTAAGTAAAATAAGTTATATATAAATATATTAATCACAATATATTTAAAATAACTTCATTTAAAATAATTTGTATATAACATAAAATTGCCATATAAATAAATTGTATTAAAAACAAAAATTAAATATTCTTATTAAAAAAAAAACTAATTTTTAACATAAATACATTTTATATTATAATAATAATAAATAAATAAATAATATTATTTAAACAAACATTACTAATAATTTTTGCAGTAACTTTCGTCGTGTAATATACCGCAGTAAATTCTAAAGATTTATTTCATTAGGGCTAGTCAACTACTCCATTACAAGATAAGCCATTACATCAATAAATTTGAGAAGGAAAAAGTTTTTGTCTCTAAAATCAACGAAAGAAAAGTTTAAGTTTCGGATGTTCTTGTTTAGAATAAGTAGAAGACAAACTTTTATAAAAAAGATAAATAAATTTACATTCTTCTTTGAGAACTTTTGTTCGTCTTTTTTAGATGATTAAATTTGTGTCGTCTTGACAAAAGAAACTTTGGATAAAAAATTTACTGTATAGCATCATGTTCTTCAGATGAATAATTTTAATTAATGAACAAGAAAATATATCCAATTACATAGCAAGAGAGCGATATTGCAGATGGATGCAAGAACTATATATACTGGGAGGACGGCCTAACTTTAACGCGCTGCCATTTTCTCAACCAGTGACGTCACGACCTTGACTTTTTTAGCGCATTTGATTGGCTAGTTGCTGAGCCGAGCCGGCCGAGCGCGTGTTATAGTTAGAGTTTCCAAACTCTACCGAGTATCGAGGTTTCTCAATTCGACGTTCTAGGCCATCCTCCAGTATATAGTCGTTGAGATGGATGTACTCTGGTACGGTTTGTTTATTTATTTTTATTACAATGTTAGCTTACTACAGCATATTCTGCTATTAGTGTAAGCATTCAAACATTGATAGGAAAGAAGGCGGCTGTGGCCTTGTGTTAGGAACTGCCCCGGCATTTGCCTGGGAGTGACGATGGAAAACCACAAAAAACCATCATCGAGGCAGACGATACCAAAGGGAACGACCTTCGGCACCTCCCGAATACAGGCAGTATAGTGGAAGAACATACATGCCGTCACTCGGGAACTTACCAGAACACGCTGCCATACCTCAACTCGAAGTGACGAAAAGTCACCTGAGCCAAGGCAGGAAGCGATCCTGGGTCTCCCGAGCGATAGGCAGAGATCAAACCACTACGCTACGTATATATTTGAAAATCTCTGGGAGAGGGAACGCTGCAATGTTAAATTTGGGGTAGGAAGGAGGTGACAGGTGGAGGGTGTAACACCTTCAATGTATTTTGGCACCTTGGATCCCCTTGGCCGATCGACCCCCCACCCTTTCTTGGTTAAACACCTTATATTACTCATTATATATTACCCCGCCTCGAGAGCTGCAAGCTCATTGGGGTGTATCCTTGTAAAATTTAAAAAAATATATATTTTTCTATATACTGAGACAGGGGAATCTTTTGATCTGTGTATATTACAAATTTTAATACCATTCGCCAGTATATTTTTAATATAAAATTTTTTTAATAAAAATATATTACCATG
This sequence comes from Siphlonurus alternatus, assembly GCA_949825025.1. NCBI lineage: Eukaryota > Metazoa > Arthropoda > Insecta > Ephemeroptera > Siphlonuridae > Siphlonurus > Siphlonurus alternatus. The sequence goes on along the minus strand of OX463784.1, from coordinate 23,005,569 downwards.
ACATCCAGCAAGGAAATATTGCTATATTATTTTAAGTGCATATTTTTTACATGTCATAATATTAAATTTATTACTCCACATCCTCTATTAATGATGATGTACTACACATAGACTTAGACGTAAAGAATGAAATGTACCATTATAGCGAACTTGCAAGCTACCTCCATTAGCCATCTTTGTTTACTATCAACTTAAAACAAGCTTGGCATTATGATGAAGTAGAATAAAATTATTTGTATTTTTCCCCCTAGTTGAAAAATTACGTCTTCAACTCATCCTTTACACGTCTAAACCTAATCTTTTTACATCAAAAACACATCTTCTTTCGTCTTTGCTCAAACTGAAGATGAAATGGAGACAATATTTCTAACATTTTATGCTCAATAAGAAAAAAGAAGACGTAATCTCGTCTTTTTTCCTCTAAAATGGTGCAAAACAGGAGGAAATTAGATGAGGAGAGAGCGATTAAAAGATGAAATTTATTTCAACTCGGGATAACATGGCCGGATCAGACATTTTTATTTTAATGAAGTGTACACCTGTTCAAGGAAATGTATTTACATCATTATTTGGAGAAACTACTGTTTTATACAAAACGCGATGGAACAGTGGTAGCTTACTGAATTGTATAAACATAGGAGAGTTGAAAATTTATTCACTTTTAACGTCCCTTCTCCTCATTTTTCCCTCCTATTTGCATCGTTTTCCAGGGGGAAAAAAATCAAGATTACGTATATATTCTTTCCTCTAATTCGGTATAAAATATTGTTTCCATTTCATACTCACTTTGAGCGAGGAGGAAATAAGATGTGTTTTTGACGTTAAGACGTTATAATATTAGTTTTAGACGTGTAATGATGAGTTGAAGACGTAGTTTTCAACTAGGGGAAGGTTAATTGTGAGTTCAAATACCAGTACAAAAAACGAAAACTTAGAAATTATATCTTCAATATAAATATTCTCATTTTTTGCGAGGAAGAAATTAGATTCTAATTTGTATGTAGGTTTGTATGTTAAGGATGAGTTAAAAAAAAAACATAAATAAAAAACATTCAACCAACCCGAGTTGAATTAAATTTCATATTTTATTCTTCATTCACTATTTAAGCTCTCTCCTCGTCTAATTTCCTCCTATTTTGTACCATTTTAGAGGAAAATAGACGAGATTACGTCTTCATTCCTCTTATTACGCATCATAAAATATTAAAAATATTATCTTCATTTCATCCTCACTTTGAGCGAAGAGGAAATAGGATGTTTTTAAGAGATAAAAAGATTAGGTTTAGACGTTTAAAGGATGAGTTTAAGATGTAATTTTTCAACTAGGATAGGGTTCTTTTAACCCCCTTAACCTTGCAGGTGAAAGAACCATATTATATTTCCATTGTTTATGACTTAGAGAGATCATTTAAAAGGTAGCAGCTCTATGAAGAAGCACTTAACCATTCCTCACCTACACACTTGGTGCACTCTCTGGAGTTGCATCATCTCTGTGTGCAGCTAACAAGCTACCAGCTGGTTCGTTCACTCCTTGAGCTAACTTTAGATACATGTCGTAATAACAATGCTATCCTCTCTCTCTCCATCTTGCTCTCTAGATCTCTGTATCTTTCTCTCGTCTCTCTCTCTCTCTCTCTCTCTCTCTCTCTCTCTCTCTCTGTCTCTCTGTCTCTCTCTCTCTCTCTCTCTCTCTCTCTCTCTCTCTCTCTCTCTCTCTGTCTCTCTGTCTCTCTGTCTCTCCCTCTCTCTCTCTCTCTCTCTCTCTCTCTCTCTCTCTCTCTCTCTCTCTCTCTCTCTCTCTCTCTCTCTCTCTCTCTCTCTCTCTCTCCCTCCACCCTCGTTATAGTGCACTCTGTATAAAACAGTAATGAGAGAAGACGAATCTAGGTCTAGCACTTTGCTATATACTTGGTGTATATACATAATTTTTATTTGCTAAAGGTTACTGGAATGTGTATAATAGAGGTTTTCAAATGTTATAATAATAGGTGTTGAAATTTTTTTAATTGTAGAAGAAAATACAATTTCATAACCTAGTTTCTATACAAAAGTGTTCTCATTATTTATTTTTAATTAATTAAATAAAATATTACATTACGAGTTATAGTCATTATATATTAAAATAAAACAGTGTTCTATGTCTTAACATTCTTTATTATATGGTCTTAATATATATTATACTTACAAGATTATGTAGGTATATTTATTTAATTATACATATTATATATGTAAGAGTAATTAATAATAAAATAACCTTGAAATTAAGAACTGAACTGTCACCCTCGCTGATAGTTTACACTTTAACACGATACACTTAAAACACTTGCACACACAGAAACACGTGCACAGTTAAAATATAAAATCACATTAGTATATTCTTTCTGATGATGGCGACAGTTTAAAAGTTGCCGAAAGAATATACTAATGTGATTTTATATTTTAACTGTGCACGTGTTTCTGTGTCTGCAAGTGTTTTAAGTGTATCGTGTTAAAATTCTAAACTATCAGCGAGGGTGACAGTTCAGTTTTTTCAAGGTAATTTTATTATTAATTACCCACACACACACACATATATATATTCATATATTCATATATATATATATATATATATATATATATATATATATATATATATATATATATATTCAACTAATCTAAGGCCGGTACTTTACTTTTCACAAATAGCATTACATACTATATATTATAATTCCAAAATCTTAGTGAATCTAATTTAATTAAACTTGCTTAGGATTTTGTATATCCCTTTTTAAACCAAGGCATCCATTATAGCCTGTATAGAAACAAATCTTAGAACTTTACCAGCTGTGACTGAGGGAACCATGGAAACCTCAGTTAGGATTGTCAGCAAATTATTGATTACAAAGAAAAAATATTTAAATTAAACCAAAATTGGGTACTTCTACTTATTATATAATTACTCAATAATATTTTAACCTCAACCTTCCGAAACTTTAACTTGAGCGTTTTGTGGGCTCTTCTGGAACGAGGACAGCCATGGACTTGCAATCCATCCTGGCATTTGCCTGTGACTGAGGGAAACGTGGAAACCTCAGCCAGAATGGACAGCTTGTTTTCAACGAAAATTAATGGTCCAAAGCCAGGGGAACCACATGGTAAAAAACCACAATGATTTAACTCTGTTCAACGTGTTTTTGTTGAAAATTGTCACCTATCCAACAATTAAACACACTTGGCGTTGCTTGACTTCGGTGATCTGACGAGACCCGGTCAAACGCACTGCGCCACGTAACATGGTACTCTTTAGTTAACATTATGAAGAAAAATATCGATATTTTTGGTGATACATTTCTAGAATTTCACCCACGCATACACAAACTGCATGCGTGGTAAAACGACTCGTTCGTATTCATCGCAAGTGTCAAGTTATATTGCGAAATATGTCCTCGTGTTGTGAAATATCGAACACTTCTTCAGTCCAGATGGTTACGTTTGAATTTGAAATATGATATACAAGACCATTATTATCCGCACTGATGTATTCTGTCATATGATTTGAATGTCGATATTCGAATATCACCATATACTTTGGCAGTCTGTAAAAATTTTGTAGTATAAACTCAATGTAATAATTATATACTAAATTTAGATTAATATTTAAACATAAATTTATTAAGAGAGTCAAAATTAACAAATACAAAATAACTAATAAAAAAATTAAAAAAAAAATCTGCAAAATAAAATAGAAATTTTGAGTACACAAATTTTCATTAACTATTAGGGATTTAACCATGTGTCTGATCCCCCCTACCCCCCCCCCTTCGTAATGCGTAGGGAAAAAATGTTTTTAAATCGTAAATCTGTGCATTCAATATCATGCAAATAGTATAAATTTTTAAGTAATTGATATTATTTTGATATTTGCCATTTTTGTCATAATAAAAAGCTTAATTAAGTCATTATTTTTAAATTTGAAAAGAAAATACATTATTATTTTGACAGCATACTTTATAATAAACCTAGCTTGATTCATTCAAAAGGCTTCATGATTCTGTGTTGTATACGTCATTAAAAATTGAACACTGTGTGAATTTTGAAATTGAATTTTTACCGCAGGTCTTCTAAATGTTAAATATTTTGCATATTCTTGAATATAGTCTGCATAATAATATGAAATAAAAATAACAAAAATCCGTCACATTTTGGAAATTAATTGGATGAACGCAATTATTTTTGCACAATAGAGATTTTTTTTTATGCCTATACTCTAACTCAGGGATAGTAAAAAATAAATTGGCAAATATATATATTTTTTTTACACACCTCCATAACAAGTAATAAAATATGTGAAACAAACTAAAAAACATGAAGACAAATATCTAGATGCCAAGTTTGTTATGAATTAAGACTGCTATCTTGTTTAAATGCTTACTTAATTATAGTACCTTGTAATATTTAAATGTAATGAACTACTTTATTATGTAACATGTACTTCGACAATGATGATGGTGGATTTATAGTGCTTCATACCTTTGAATTTGGCTGCAACTTTTATTGTTATATAATGGAGTATTGACCTGATTTTTTTTTTTTATTGCAGAAATGGATCGAGGGTACAAAGTTATGCTACCCTGATTTTTTTCAGATTTTTTAGAGCCCGGGAAGTATTTTTAAAAAATTATTGAAAGTTGTTTTTGTGACGTCACGAGACGCCGCTTCTTAAGAAAAAGATAGGACTTGCCGCCGCGTGACGTCACAAAAAGGACTTTCAATAATTTTTTAATAATACTTCCCGGGCTTTTAAAAAATCTGAAAAAAATCAGGGTACCATAACTTTGCACCCTCTATCCATTTCTGCAATAAAGAAAATTAATGTCAATACTACATATATTATACTTTAATATCTAACAAAAATTTTATATCAATTAAAAAATGAATAAAATTTTATTACAACTTTTTTTTTAAATATTATTTTTTAATAGCTTAAATTTTAACAAACTTGGTTTTCATACAAAAATTGTAATAACTAAAATTCTTACCAATTTGTGTGGTGATTTAAAATTTACACGTTCTCTGATTAAAAATCGAGAAGAAATCACGTGGCCAACTGAAGTGAAAAGCTCTGATTTGAGTTTAATTAAACGTGGTGATAATTACAACGTTGGTTGGTTTTATTGTGGCTGAGAGAGGAAGTCGTGGGGTTAGTGACGTCACAATGTTGATAACAGCACGACATTTCCGTCTTCAGAATATTTTTACAAATCGAGTAAATCACAGTTTTAGAGCACACATTGAATTTGGAAGTTAAAAGTATTCGGTGCTATAGTAACGAAGGAAGATAACCACGGTTATAAACCATACGGTTAAGCAGGTCAAGCAATGTAAGATTAACACCAAAACAAGCCAGATATACAAGTTTTCTGGACATTCTAGTTTAGTTCGGAACCTGCGGGGGGTCTTCAAATAACACAAATTACAACAATCCTAAAATTAAGACAGTCTTATAGTTATAGTGTATTCTTTATTGTTGCGCTAAGACAGTCTTATAGGCTAAGTTTAGGTTATGTGGTGTTATTTGAAGACCCCCCACTGAAACTTAGCATTAGATTTATATTTGGAATTTCAAACAATTTGTAAAGTTTTAGATTTTTCATGTTCATATTTCAGTTAAAAAATCATTTTATTTCTGGCTTCTTTCGTGCAGTTATAACATTACATCAGTTAGACTGTAGGTTCAGCTAAATCGAGTTGAAATAAATTTCGTATTTTCTTTTCTTTTTACGTCTATCCTCATCTTTTTTCTTCCTATTATATAATATACCATTTTAGAGGAAAAAAAATACTTAGACTTTCCTTTTACTGAGAATAAAATTCTAGATACAGTCACCATTTTATCATATATAACTTTTAACGTAGAAGAAATAAGATGTTTTATGGGACTCAAAATACGTAATTAATAGATTATACGCGTTAAGGATGAGTTTAAGATAACAATTTTCAACTATAGGAAAAGCTCACTAACAGTAATTAATATTAAATAGAAAACTTCAGTTTAGTATAATTAATTAAGTACTAAATATATTTAAATAATAAAATTTAATTTTATATGCTTCATATTAATTATGTGGGACAAGTTTTGAACCACACACACAATTTACATTTGAGAATTTTACGTACTTTTAGTTGTGTAAAGAAAAGCTTGTTCTGCTTCAATGCTTTCCATTCAATACTCGGCAATGTACATTACATACATATTAAATGTCCAGCTTATTACATTTTACGTATTAATGATTTGCTTCAAACTCTCTCTCTCTCTCTAAACGTTTTCACCAAACTTTGTCTTCTAAGATGTTATATATAAAATCAAAACTTTGCTTACAAGTTCTGAATATTAACATCTTCTATACATTCTACAAGCTGTTGCGTACTTTCTCGAGGCGGAAATGCCTCTTTACGACAGTCTCTTGTATATCTACACCTCGGGACGTTATGAACTTTACTCTATTTGTATAGACATCTATATATTATGTAGGCATACGTTAACTATAAATTTATGTTGTGGGATACCGGGTTGAAATAATTTTCATGTTTTATTCACTTTTAATGTCTTTCCTCATCTTTTAGTACCATTTTAGTGGAAAAAGGGCGAGATTTCATCTTCTTTCGTCTTATTGAGCATGAAATATTAGAAAATATTTGCCTTTTTTATCCTGACTTTAAACGAGGATGAAATGAGATGAATTTCTGAGGTAAAAGGACAGAGTGGGGGACATTCACAAAGCACTTTCGTTCCTTTTTAACCTCGATTTTTATCCCGTACAGGTTGAATCGAGTATTGATAAATTCAGGGGCTACACATGATTCTAAAAATATAGGCTAAATCAGTGCAAAGTAATGTTATACATATACGTTAGCACCAATTTAGCCCACATTATTTAGTATCATGTTTAACCCTTGTTTTAGCACCAGGTTTAGTACTTGATTTAACCCGGGATAAAAATCGAGTCTAAAGTGGAGTAAAAATCCCTCAATAAGATTAGGTTTAGACAAATAAGTTGAAGATGTAATTTTTTAACTAAATGGCCAGACTGAATGCTTTTCTTATCTCACTCAAAATTGTAAATCTGTATCTCTTTGTCTTTTCAAGTAGCAGCATATCAAACGTTCGTGGGGTCCTGAAGTGTATAAGATGAGATATAGGATGAATCACAATACAAACTAAAGCTAAAAGCAATGCTGGTAATATTTGTAACTCTGAAGTTTGTTTGCTAAGCTGTATATTTACAATATATATATATATAGACTGAGAATTTCTAGCAAATGAAACATATACTGAAAGCTTTCAGAAATTTTAGTTTGCAGAAGTTTATAAGCTTTGGTTGACAATTTTCATCCTCAACTCATCTTAAATGTTTCTATATCTAATCTTTTGACGTATTTTTACCTCAAAAACACATCGCTCGATAAAAAAGAATACATTTTTTTTAAATTTTATTCTCAAAAAAGTATAATCTGATTTCTTTTTAAGGGCATTGGGTGTAGCACCGGTAGTTGGCAACACTGACGTATCTTCACCATGTTAATTTTTTATCCTTGCTCCTCAGAGTAAATTTTATGCTAGAGCTAAGCTGATTGCAGTAGTATCAAGATAATTAGTAGCCCAAGTGCACAATTTGGCTAAATAAAGCCTGATTTAAAGAAAAGTATTTTTTAGTAATTTTTTAAATTTACATGCATTTTTCTAAAATATAAAAAAATACTTTTCTTTAAATCAGGCTTTATTGAGCCAAATTGTGCACTTGGGCTACTAATTATCTTGATACTACAGCAATCAGCTTAGCTCTAGCATAAAATTTACTCCGAGGAGCAAGGATAAAAAATTAACATGGTGAAGATACGTCAGTGTTGCCAACTACCGGTGCTACACCCAATGGCCTTAACTAGGCTGAATTTCATCCTTAAGAAGCATGAAAGAATAACGTTAAAAATTGAAATTTATGATACAATTTGCCTGAAGCTAATAGAGTTATGCTTTTAATAACTCTATTTTTTAATAGACAACCTTCATGATTTTTTTTTGTTGCAAATTTGGATAGAGGACCTCGAGTTATGTCATTTTTTAACATTTTTTCGAACCTTCTAAGGCCAATCGCAGACAGAGGATCGCATGATTTCGCTATTTCTACGATCGTAAGCTTACGATCGTACGTTTCTCATTTAGAACTGGTTCTAAAATTCTTATCATACGACAGCATACGATACGAAGCTGTGTGCGCGCGAACAGCTGATGGCATAGGTTCTTTTTTTTTTTGTCATACGCTGCGAAATCATGCAAAACCCTTAAAATCGTGGAGCAAAACGCTGTGACATCATAGTCACGCAAATATTTAACACGCAAGGATTATAGGGAAAGGGCATTATGACTATGACGTCACAGCGTCTTTCCCTTCGATTTTGAGGATATCAAAAAATTTAAAAGAAATTTACAATACATACCTCAAAGTACTATATATATGCAAAAAAATAGTCATGTAGGTTATACATCGTAAGAATTGTATATAATACTGTTTTAGCATCATCTGCCTATAAATAACATGAAATTATAATATAAGAGAAAATACACGTAAAATGCAAAACAGATAATAATTTATGCTTATATTTTCCTAAACGTAATTTATATTGCAATTTTTTACCAACCAGTAAGATAATATTGTCTACTCTTCTTAAATTTATTATAAAAAAGTAATACCAGTATGCAAAGCCTAGCATTTATTATATAATATAACTTACCATACATATAATATTATATACAGTATATTGGAGTTAAATATATTATATACCTTCAAACTTCGGGTAAATAAATTTTCGTATGCGTGTAAAGTATTTGAGATGCGTGTATGTTTAAAATAAAAAAATTAATTTTAAATATAGCAATTTATCATTGTAACTTGGAAAAACACAAAGCAATTATTCATGTCGATGTCAGCATTTGCTCCATATTTTTACATTTTGCTGAGCATCAATAATAAATTACTTTTTATTTTTCGTCTGGTAAATTTATTTTGTATTAAAAAAAGAACGATGAAAAATTAGCTGACAGTTCAAAATTTATTCATCAAATAATTACTTTGTTTCTTTTGTGTGTACAGTAAGTACATGCTTGCACAAAAATGTTGGAATTTTTAAATTTAAAACCCCTGAAGGGTAAGATATAACAAATTAGTGGTTCAATAGCAATAATAAAATATAATGAGCAATGATAAAAAAAAATGTGTTTTATTGATCATGCATGGAAACTAAAATAGCAAAGAAATATTATGATATTATCCGTTGTATTATATTGAAATAGTAAATGAAGTATCGATCTCTTTTATTGCAGAAATGGATAATGGTTAGAGGGTGCAAAGTTATGCTACCCTGAATTTTTTCAGATTTTTTTACAGCCCTGGAAGTATTTTTAATTTTTAAAAAATTATTGAAAGTCCTTTTTGTGACGTCACGCGGCGGCAAGTCCTATCCTTTTCTTAAGGAGCGGTGTCTCATGACGTCACAAAGAACTTTTAATATTTTTTAAAAAATAGTTGTCGGTCTCTAAAAAATCTGAAAAAATCAGGGTAGTATAACTTTGCACCCTCTATCCATTTCTGCAATAAAAAAAAATTGAGGTCGATATTCCAATACTTCAATCTATATTGTTTTAAAGTATGTGGAAATAAAAAATGGAATGTTTAAATAACAAAACATTAGTTGAATCATTTAACATTAACATTAATATTTTGAAAAATCTTAAATGGCAATTTCTTTGAAATAAAATTCCGTCGCTTATGTAAACGCACCTTAAAGAACTTCAAGACCATTTACGTCACCCATGTAAATACACCTTGATGAACACGTTGGGGAGGGTGACAAGATCACAAGTCACGTGTGAGTGATAAGCTACGCTCGGTCTCGTGACTTCACCCAAGTGTTACTACAGTCAAATATTTGTGTGGTAACTGGGGCTTTTTGGTTTTCATGTTCATATTTCTGTCTTGTAATTTCACACATAAGTCAGTATTACTACTACTGCAAACTACTCTGTAAAGTTTCAAAAATTAATTACAAATGGAATATCTACAAACTTCATACTTCCGGCTACTTCCGGCAGGAATATATCACTGACAGGACTGTATAGTGTGGGTAAAGGAAACGTTTTAATTTAAGCCTATATTAAAGTTTATGTTTTGCGTTGAAATGTATGGTAATTAATAAAAATATATAAGATATTTTAATTATAATGAAAACAATGCCAATTAGGTATTTCTCATCCTTAAATATGTATTTTTTTAATATAAAGTGTGTGTAAATTAATCAAGTTAGCATATGTACCATATTTGTGGTCATTAGTAATTAATTAATAATATATTGAGATAATTAATATTCAAGAAATTAATATAAGTTCCACGATAAATCATTTTTGTTCCAAAATTCTCCGATATCACAAACTATCGAGCATTTAAAATTTCATCGTTTCCAGAATTCCTTGTCTTTAACTAACTACAGTTCCTATACACGACTTTTGCTTCCATGAATATCACAAAGTAGGCAGACAGCACTCGTTATAATACACCTCGAGACAGCACGAATGTTAGTTCAGTCTGACATCGAGATAAATTCGACAGACACGCTCACTCGATAGCATAGGGAATGACAAAAAAATATACAATGGAGGCTTCAGTGTGTGTACTTGTGTGTGGTTCCCCAGGCTTTAGACATAACTTTGGTTTATTAATAAAAAGTAGAGATGTCCGTCCTGACTAAAGTTTTACATGGTTCCCTTAGTCTCACATCAAAGAATATTGAGACGCGTAACAGGCCGTGGCCACTATCCTTTCCTTACCTTATCTCTACTTTTTAACCCGCCTCGAGCTCCAAGCACATATAGGGGTGTATCCTTGTAAAAAAAAAATATTAAAAAAGATAATTAGGGTCAAGCTTTGCAATGAAAGTACTTTATACAAAAAAGTGTAATTACATCATTTCAAACAAAGCAGTTATAACATTCATGCATTTCCCAAGTGTAACATAACTTTATAATGTAGTGTTATAATACTCATTTTTAATTTATCATAGATATGATATTCTTACACGCCATAACATGTTGAAATTACGTGGAAAAAATGTGAATTATGCATAATTTCTGGAGTCATCATAACTTTATATTTGTGCTGAGTAGAACATTTGCCGAGGAGCGTATGTAATTTGAAAAGTGCTTATCTTCTTCTAAAATTCCCAGAGGAGGAGGAGGGGTATTAACTTTTGTGCTGGAGTATTAAAAAAAATGTAATTTTTTGTGTGCAGAAGTTCTGCGAGTTGTAATATTCTATCTGGTAATGTTTTTGTTTCAGAAGGATATGTAATGTTAAAGATAACATTGTTAGTTTTGTTTGTAAAAAAAATATTTTTGATATGAAAATGCTGCTGAGTTTTAATCAAAATGTTCTTATATTATTATCTTTATCTGTGTACAGGTTTTTAGATGAGAATTGCTTAAAATAGGTCATTACGAATCTTTTTTAATTACAAAATTACGTATAAATGAATATAAAATATAAGGTAGGAAGCATTTTAAAAACCGATTTGAAATAATTTTTTAGGGGGCATGCATGACCAAAATGTGTCAATTGCCCCAAAATAAAACCAATCAATCAATCGAAATATTTTTATTAACTTTTAAACTTACCCTAGTTTTTTTTTTCCTCTTATTTTGAACCATTTTTGAGGAAATAATGAGGGAAAAACACGAGATTACGTATTTTTTCTTTTTATTGAGCATAAAATGATTGAAAAATTGCCTCTTTTTCTCACTTTCAGCGAAGAAGAAATAATGTTTTTGAGGTAAAAAGGCGTAAAACATTAGATTTAGACGTTTAAAGGATGAGTTGAAGACATAATTTTTCGACAACAAGGAAACATTATTAAATATTGATCTGTAATAATTGATAAACAAGTTCATTAATTTAAATATTGTTTTATACTCGATCACAACAATTTGTATATATATAATAATAAATATTATGTAATTACTACCAGCCTAATTATAATTAACGAATACATCTTTTAGCTTTTTTTAATCATCATAATATTTAGCTTCAAAAGCAACTGTGGCAACTCCCTATCATATAAGCCCCTCTCTCTGTCTCTCTGTCTCTCTCTCTCTCTCTCTCTCTCTCTCTCTCTCTCTCTCTCTCTCTCTCTCTCTCCCTCTCTATTTCATTATTACAAAATGCTTGGTTAAGCTACAAGCTACCTGCAGGACAGGTATATTTAATTATCCTATAAATTAATTTAATATAGCAGCACAGGTGTATATGAAATTCAGATTTTATTTTGTGGTATATCATATATAGTATATGTATATATAATATTTGCTAATATAGTATGTGATATAAAACCTATAATTATAATTTATTAGGCAATTAGGCAAAATAATTTATATGATTGAAAAAATACGTCTTCAATTAATAGACACGTCTAAATATAATCTTTTACGTCTTTTTACCTCAAAAACACATCTAAAGTGAGGGTAAAAATCATGAAATGGAGACAATATTTCTAGTACATTTTGCTCAATAAGAGGAAAGAAGACGTAATATTGTATTTTTTCCTCTAAAATGACGCAAAATAGGAGGAAATTAGACGAGCAGAGATATTAAAAGTGAATAAAAGATTTTTTTTTTTTTTATTTAATACAGAATTTTGCACCAGCCAAGGTAAAATTTATTTAAATTCGGGTTAATATTTCCGATGAATCAATGCCCATATATATTGGGTATTTATTGAAAATTCAAAAATACGATATCACGTGGTGTCATTAAAAATTAGATCGTGCAGAACTAAAATATTTTATCAAATTCAATGAAATTCAATGTATGTTAATTAATTCTATAGTTAAAAGTTTTCTTTGCCTAATGTTTTTAAATAAGTAATTCTTTTAAATCATCAACAATTATTTTAATTTGTGTAATATATGTATAGTACCTTAACATGAAAGTTAAAAATATCTTAATTTCTTCACGTTAATACAATTTTCATTCAGCAATCTGTAAATATTTCTATATATCAATTAATCATTAGCAGCTAGGGTAGTGTCGCCAACATGTGTAAAAAATATCCACTCTGTCAAATTATCTGATAAATATTTTCTCCTTGCATTTAAGTGCAACCTCAAATAAGTCATCTCGATTGAAAAAAAATCATATTTTGGACACATCCTTATCACTCTTACGTCTTTTTACCTCCAAAACACATCTTATTTCCTTCTTACTCAAAATGAGGAGGAAATGCAGACAATATTTTTAACACTTTATATACTTAGTAAGAGGAAAGAAGACGTAATCTTGATTATATTTTCTTTAAAAAATGATTCAAAAATAAAAGGGCACCATTTTTGAAGAAAATATCGTAAAAAAGATGAGGAAAGACGTTAAAAGTGAAAAAACAAAAATGAAATTTATTGCAACTCAGTCAATTTCCGATAGAATTAGTGTATTTCCTCCTTGCGACTCAAAATAAACATATGTCCTACACTTACCATCTTCACTGTCGCTGTCCGAACGTGCGGCTGTCCTCGACGCGTGTGACGCGCCCATGACTGTCTTCAAATTGTCCTCACAGCTGGAGGATCGCGGGACAAATGAGGAAGACACGCGGACATCTCGACCCCGACGCGGCTCGATCCACACTGTCAGCTGATGAAACCGCGCCCGCCGCCGACTTGTTAGCGCGCAGCCGCACTTCCGTGTGTTTACATCGGCAATATTATCGTGTAAATATAACCTCGGTGCTGTGGAGTATTTTCTACTAACACCAAAATCTGTACACCAGGTTCATACACTGTGGTTTGGAAGATTGGCAATATTTTTGTTTTGAATATATTAATAATAGGTGAATATAGCACTTTTAATTTAGTTTCGATTTGTATATTATTTTAAAAAATAATTTAAAATAACATTATTTAATATATAACTAAATATTTAATTTATTATTTTTTTATTTATTTAAAATTATATTTTTGTCTTAAACTTGTTAATATTTTTTAAATATATATATATTTAAACCAAAATTTATTATTTTAATTCTTTTAAATAATAAAATGTAAATAAATATTTTTCGATTTCCTTCTTCCTTAATAAATTCCAACCAAAAATAAAAGATACACATAAATGAGTTCCTACAAAATGAAATTTTCAATTACAATGTAAGAGAATAATTATGTTGTATGTGTGTTATCCGTATTACACAATATGCACGTATATTATATTTCTATAATAAGGATGAATCTCAGTGGGTTGATATCTCGCAATCGTACCGCCTGAATGCAACAAGATTTGCAGGGGACTTAGAACTCACCAACAATAAGTGGCATACAAATTTTGAAGCGAATCTGTCTTATCAGTTTTGTGAAAACTGAGGTAGAAGTTTAACATTGGCCTAATGGACGGAAACCGGAAATGGAGCTGTTGTAAGAAAACTGCGAGACTGAATTTGCTCAAACCATAAGCGATTAAGTTTTAGATCATTCTCGATTTTTTAAAATTTATTTCATTCGATTCGTTTGCAGGAAAATATTCTTTGATTCCGAAGTAACTGAGATTGATCGTTAATTATTATATTTATAAATAATGTTATAATTCTTTGCAAACGGCATTGCATTCTAATTTTGCAATTATGGTTTCTCATTCTGTAATATAATGTGATAAAAATAAATGTAATCAGTAATTTCAATTATGTTACACAATTCCCTATCTAAAGTCAATATAAATGCACTGAATTTAATAATTATATAACAGCTTCTATCTATGACACGAATATACAATAACAAAAAAAAAAATAAAAAATAAATTTCTCTGTAAATAAAGTGTAGGCATGTTTATTTTATTTTTTAGTCCGAATGCGTTGTTAAAAAAAAAAAACGTTAATCGTTAATTAAATGTTAATTGGTTGAGAGGATGGTGACAATTATTTCCAACAGTTGATTATATTTATAAGACATTACACCTTTGATTTAGTTATTATATTTTAAAAATATGATGCTAAATAATAAAATTTGAAATTTTTTAATATTATTTAATAATTAATTAATTAGTGAAAAACAATAAAAAAATAACATTATGTATTATAAAACAAATTTTTCTCCGTGAGTAACAGTTGAAGTCTTTGTACCACATAATACTGTTACAACACTTACTTGACTATTTCCGACCAAGTTGTGTGAAACTAGATTACCAAGTTTCACCACCCACAGCTTGCGTGCGCCAATATCTGAGATGCACCTGTTGCTGTGTAGCGCGCATCGAGTGCATGTGTACCGAAAACAAATATTTTATTATTATTGATTTATTTATTATTATTATTATTTTACAAGGATTTGAATCTCGAGGTGGAGTATAGTAGGAAGGGAAAGAACGGATGCCACGGCCTGTTACAGGTCCCAGCATTCACTGAGGTAAGACTGAGGGAACCGTGGAAAACCTCAGTCAGGATGGATCACTTCTACTTTTTATCAAGGATCGAAAGTGATGTCCAAGACCTGGGGAACCATACGCAAGTGCATCACTGAATTTTATGTGGAAAGCGATACGAATTTACCTCAGGGAGGGAACAACGTAATTTTTATTTAATTTAAGGATGAATCTCAGTAGATTGATATCTCGCAATCGTACCGCCTGAATGCAACAAGACTTGCAGGGGACTTAGAACTCACCATCAATAGGTGGTATACAAATTTTAAAGCGAATCTGTCTTATCAGTTTTGTGAAAACTGAGGTAGAAGTTTAACATTGACCTTATGGACGAAAACCGGCAATGGAGCTGTTGTAAAAAAACTGCAAGACTGAATTTGCTCAAACCATAAGTTAAAACATTCTCGATTTTTTAAAATTTATTTTATTCGATCGTTTGCAGGGAAATATTCTTTGACTCCGAAGTAACTGAGATTAATGGTTACCTAACCAAGGAATAATAACTAACTATGCTAGACGTTGCTTGAATTCGGTTGTTAATGAAATCCTATATAATTAATATTTTTTTAAGTTACATCTTAAACCTTATATTTTCTTTTTACATAAAAAACATAACACATATATATTCCATCCCTTAACATTCTCCCACACCCATATGTACAGTACACACAAAAAATATTCACATGAGTAATTATAATAAATTGCTCAAAGGAATATTTTCCTTCCTTAACTTGTGCTAAAACCTCCAAGCCCTCTTTAGCTCGTGAAGACTACAGTTGAACCAATGTAAAATTACACCGGAAGTAGCCGGAAGTGCGAGTTTTCTGGACATACTAGCTTAATTTTGAACCTGAAACTTTTTCAGAAAGTTAGATTTCAACTTATTTGCAAAGTCTTGATCATAGCTCAGTCAAAATCCTTTCACTTCCGGTTACTTCCGGTTGTAGTTTTAGATTTGTAAAAACTGTATCTGGTCTACAAAGCTGGCTATCATTAATTCAAGACGGTTGCTTAAATTACAGAGTGCTTGTAGCGACGTTTCTATTTAATCAAACATCTAAGACAGTTTGACATTTCTTTGCTTCTTTATTAAAAACAGTCAGTGATGGGGGTAGTAATTTTTAACGTGGTTCTCATTTGTGGAGGGCTCAACTCCAGATTCAGTTTTTGTAGTGCGAATTTTCCTTGAGGGGAACACTTTTGAAGCTTTTTTTATTTTGAAAACTAAATTACCAACCATCCAATTTGACATGCAGTATAAATTCAATAAATGGAATAAATTGTATTTAAAAACTTCAAAATATTAACAATGAGAGGTGTGGCGCAGTGCGCTTGACCAGGTCGCGTCTGATCATCGAAGTTAAGCAACGCCGAGCGTGGTTAGTAGTTGGATGGGTGACCTTCTAGTCAACAAAAAACACGTTTCCCACCCAGGGGTAAATCGTTGTGCTTTTCCAATATGTGGTTCCCCTGGCTTTGGACCTTTGCACTTCCAGTTCATTGACAAAAGCTGTAACGTCCATCTTGGCTGTGGTTTCCACGTTTTCCTCAGTCGCAGGCAAATGCCGGGATGGATTTGCAAGGCCGTGGCCGCCCCCATTCCCGATGAGGCCGCGAAACGCTCAAGTTAGGGTTTCGGAAAGTTCTTGGTTTCAAAAACTTATTGAGTTTGTAAGTAGAAAAACACAATTCATTGTGCTTTGATTAAAAAAAATAATAAATAACAAGTAAATTATGTACTAGGTGTATTATATTTACAATATTATATTTCCCTGTTAGCAAACTGCGAGCATATTTACTTGGACAGATAAATTGAATTATTTGTAATTGCCAAGTGCAGCGTGATCGGCTATGACGCTCGACTTTAATTGTGTCATCGTTAACTGAACGTCAATATCAGAAAGAGGTCATACGTGACGTGTTTCGTGTTTAATTAATTTTTATTGTACCAACGTAATGGAAAATATTGAACTATAAAATTTAACGTACTATATTATATTATATAACATGCAGGGTAATTTAAATCGATTGCACTGTAATAATATAATGTGATACTAAATATTGTACTAAATATTGTATTAAAATATTCCATGCTATAATAGAATATTATATTATATGAATTAATTAATATAATATTAATAAAATTAATTCTTGCAAATTTAAGCCTCGATCCTATATATTAATATTTCACTACCCTTGGACAGTTCGCATTCACAACTTCCCTGTTCTATTTTTATATAATTTTTTTATAAGGTCAAATTTAATTTATTGCTTTTTTTAAGCCTGAAAATAATTTGCACCTCATAATCTAAAATATATACACTTTTGGACACCACGAACGTTACTCCTGCCTCACTTGCTAGAGCTGCAGCTACAATAGACAAAAAGATGTAGATTTGTAATTTTGGGAGATGTAAGAAGAGCATCAAGTGTACACATCTTATAACAGTTTTGGTTTACCACGCCTTCATAGACTGCGTGAAAATGCCTAAAACAAAGCAGGAGTATAGTTCGTATGCGGTATCCAGGGAACCAGAGATCGAGGTGTGTACACACGGTGTGTATATTAAGTAGCAATGATGGTTTTGTTATGGATGAACTTTCAAAATGTTCTTCAAATTCCCTAACTCTAATCACAATTACAAATCTACAACCCTCGCATGAAGCTCCACATAACGTTCGTGCTGTCACGAGGTGTACATTTGTTTTGTGATTGTTTCGAATTAATTTTCAATTCCTGCAAAGTTTTTTAGTTCAAACATTGACCACTAGAAGCGCTACAGTACAAGGCAACTTTTTAGAAGTTTAAATTTTACTTCATAGATGGCGTATAAAAAGTTTAATTTAGTTTTGGCACTAAAATTTTCTTAAATTTAAAAAAAAAAATGTTCAAAAATTATTAAAAAAGATACAATTTTATTTGGATAAATTAATAATCAACAAAACATACGATGAGTGTAAGTTAAAATATGGTATGTAATAAAATTCAATTAACAATTATAATTAAAAAAAAAATAATTTTTTTCATATTTTTAAAGATAAATAAATAATCTCTTACGCGTAATAATTTAAAATATAAATAATAATATATGAAATGGATAGTAATGATCGATGAATTAGATTATATATTATAAAAGATATTAATTAAAAGAAAAGGTGGACCCCGCTTACAGTTATTAATATACTGTATTAATTGCAAATTAAAAAATAAACTGCACACGCGGTGCTGCATGCCATGGTTTTGCATCAAAATCTCTGTGGATGCATCGATGCATCTATTCCGGGCCACGCATGCACCCTCAATATTTAATAGTTTTATTAGTTTCTATTATAAATAGTATGATCCTTGAGTATACTTAGATAGGCATAATATATTTATATTGATAAATTTGATATGGGAAAGTAAAGTTATACTAAAACATATAAATAAAAATATATTTTATACTTTTTGTTATTTATAAAGGGAGTTTCTTTTTTAATTAAATGAAAATTTATAAAAAATGTCATACAAATAAAAAAAAATATGATACAAATAAAATAAAGGAGCTAGACGACATATATTTTATAAAGTATGTTTATATTTTTAGTTTTGAGGCAAATTAAACTGTCCTGCAATGCATATACACCTCATCTGTACACCACGAACGTTACTCGTGCTTTGTTTGTAGACGTTGCCACGCAGTCCATGGAGTCTATAGGTGAAGTAGAATTTTTGGAGATGTCTTTTATAGACTGGATGCTTTTTTTAATTCCCCAAAAATTGCAAATCTGCAACATTTAGTCTCATTTTGAAGCTTTATTACAGAAAATGAAGTGGAATGAAAAAAATTGTTCTGTCCAGCTATGCTATTTAATTATTTTTTTTCTTTCTTATAATTCCATTTTTTTGTACATGATTACATTATATAATTTTCTCTCATGCTTATGATACAGCTATCGTCACCTTAACAGAATTATAATTAAAAATCTTGGTATTATATATTTTAAAAAACTAACAAATATTCTGGACAAATTATTTAGAAAACTATGACTAATTTTATTAATTAAATATATATACAAAAATTATTAATTAAATTAATTTTAATTAACAAACAAATTTAATAAAATCATAAGTTTTTTTTTTAAAATAATTCTAATAATTATTATGAGTTATTTTCTGCATGCATATTTAATGTCCTAACACCTTATATATGTACTAATAATACTAATATAATGCTGCACATATGTACGGTTTTTTATATAAATATATTGATTTCTACCCATCATATTATAACATCAGCTCGCAGTAAATATATTTCATGCTTACGATATTTTTAACCATACTCTGACGTCATTCTTCGTACAAAGTGCAAGTCCGCAACTGCCGACGATAATATAGCACATACTTTCACCGCATCAGTTGAAGGGCCTGCGTAGCTCAGAGGCAGAGCACTGGTCTCGTAAACCAGGGGTCGTGAGTTCAATTCTCACCGGAGGCAAGTATTTTTATAAATTAATTAATATTAAAATAAGAAGAAGGAAACTGTTTCAGAATAAATTAAATGATTTTATAGGGAGTTGGTGTCTTTAGTAATATGTTTCTGTGAGAAGAATTTATGAGTAGAGCAAATATTTAAGATGTATTAGTAATGGGGATGGTGCTTTTATTAATTACATTTATTTTATCTATGGGAGGGGGGTGTCTCCCCTCTTAAAAAAAAATACTTAAAAAATCATATTTTTTTTCTGTTCATTATTCTAGTTATTGAAAATTTATCACACTATTATATTTTATGTAAAAAAATTAAAAGTTTTTATAATTTTTCTAATGCATATTATATATTATAAAGTTAAAAATGTATTTTATTTTTTAATTTATAAAATAATATAACGCAAATTAATATATAAATTAAATATAATATATAATTTTTATTTATTAAATAAACAATGCATTGATGCAATGAATGCTCAACGCAAATACAAATTGCAGTTATGGACGCTAAATTCTCTTCAGTTTATAATAATAATAAAGTATATGTTTAAATCGTTACGTCGAGCGTGGCGCAGTGCATTGACCGGTTCTCGTTAGATCACCGAAGTCAGACTACGTCGAGCGTGGTTAGTACTTGGATGGGTGACCGTTTAAAGTAAAAAATACGCTGCTCCCTCCCTGGGGTAAATTCGTCTCGCTTTTCACCCAGTGCAGTGATGCACTTGTGTGTGGTTCCCCAGGCTTTGGACATCGCTTTGGTCCATTGAGAAAAAGTAGAGGTGTCCGTCCTGACTGAGGTTTTCCACGGTTCCCTCAGTTTCACCTCAGCGAATGCTGGGACGCGTATATCATGCAGGCCGTGGCCACTATCCGTTCCCTACCTTATCCCTACCCAGTACCCCGCCGCGAGCTGTAAGCTCTTAGGGGTGTATCCTTGTAAAAAAAAAAAAATTAAGGTATCTCTAATATTAACTGTATAATACAAAAAAATTGTATGTTACGTCAAAAGCCTGGTAATTTGAATAATGGGAATCTGCAGATATAACACATTATACATTTTGCTAAATTTTTTAACTGTCAGCATACTTTATAATAATATATATATATAAATTAGATGTATGAATTGAATATTATAATTAAACAATACTGAACTCCCTATTAATCACACAAAAAAGAGGCAAGATGAACCAACATCGTTGTTGAAGTATATATGGGTCTTTTATACAATCCAATATTTGAAGTTTTAATTACATTTGCTTATTTTCTACACAATTCATTTGAAATGATTATTTGGTACTTTTCTTGAATATAATGTGATATAAATAAATACTAACATTGTCTCTTTAATTTTTTTAATACACTATCAAAATTAGGCGAGCATGTGCAAGCGCTGCTTGTAATATTATTATTTTTTAATTGTCAGGTAAAAAGGACAAGGACGTTCATCATCTTCCGAGTATAATATGGTGCAGTGCATTGATTGGTTCTTGATAGATCACCGAAGCCAAGCAACGTCGAGCGTGGTTAATAGTACTTGATGGATGGGTGACCGTTTCAAGTAAAAATTACGTTGTTTCATCCCTGGCGTAAATTCATCTCGCAGGTATTCTTTATTATATGATATCGCTTTCCACTCAGTGCAAAGCTTGAAGCTCGAGGTGAGGTAATGGTTAAGGAATTAAATGATGAGGTGAGACTGAGGGAACTGTGGAAAACCTGTCAGAACGGACACCTTTTTATCAACGGACCAAAGTGATGTCCAAATAAGCCTGGAGAACCACACACAATTAAAAACACGTACATCACTGTACTGGGTGAAAAGGCGAGATGAATTTACCCAAGGGATGGAGCAACTGAATTTTTACTTGACCCGGTCACCCATCCATGCAAGTACTAACCATGCTTGACGTTACTTGACTTCATTGATCTATCGAGAACCGGTCAATGCACTGCACCATGATTCTCTAATTAAACATGATTATTGTTGATCCTTGCCACTTTTACCTGACAACATATATTAAATCACAAGTCCCTGGTCAAGCCTATAATAATTGTGATAGAGTGAACAATGAATGTATTAAAAAATAATTAGACTATAAATTTATAATATATACCATTCTTTACATTTTATAGTTATACTAAAACCATAAACAGATACACCAAAATTGCAATTTTTTATAATTAATTAATATTAAAAATATAACATAATTTAAACTGTTAATTTTATTTTATTTATTTCAATTGTAAAACAATTATATAATTTAATTTTTTTGATACTTAAAGTATTGTGTATTTTTTTTATAATATGTACTGCTTATGGTACGTCAATTATGTTATTTTATTATTTAAATAAATAATTATTTAAATAAAGTTTTTTTTTTTCTACAGCGTCAACTAAATATGATCACTAAACATTTCATAAAAAAAATATATATATATATATATTATATATACATTATATATCATTAAATATATAAATATATATATAATTTTTTTTTTTACCATGTATATTATGTAACATTTTTTTTATCTCTCGTTTATAAGAAGATATTATGTATTTAAAATTTACAGACACACTTGTTTGCTAGCTCGCGTGACCGAACATAACCCAGCAGTGATGTTGGCTCGTATGTGACGTAGTGTTAATCAGTTCAAGGTCATCTTCTTTATATAAGTAAAATTTCACCATGGAAGTTATCTGCCTCCGTAGCTCAGTGGCTAGAGCACTGGTCTAGTAAACCAGGGGTCGTGAGTTCAATTCTCACCGGAGGCAACTTTTTATTAATTTAACAAAAATTATAATCATAATTTTTAATTTATTATGAATTATGAATAAAGTTAAATATATGAAAATTATATTTTAGTTTTTTTTATTTATTTTAAATAAAAAGTTTCTTTCTGAAATCAATTAACAGGCAAAAATGTTATAATTAATTTAATTATAAAAACTTTTATGAAGTACGTACACTTGGCGACAGCAGAACGTTATTATAATACATCAAGCTGTTTGTTTCACGCCTAGCTATAATGAAGATGAACTAGAATGATTTTTATAGGATTGATCTTATAAATATTTACCAACTAAAAATTGCATAGTAAAATCTTTTAAGTAGGTTAATTTCTGCATGTTTTTCTATTTTTATTTCTCAGCATTAAAATTAAAATTTCACACAAAGGGAAAAGTTATTATAAAATATATACTGCAAATGAACTATAATCTTTAAAGTTCCAACTGAATTATACAAATAAACAGAAGGAGGTGCGTAAGTGCAATTTAATTAAAAAGTGGCCCGGATCAGACATATGTGACGAATGGAGAGTGAGTGCAGTACAGAGCAAGAACTATACTGGGTATATATAGTCGTTGAATACAGAGATTACAGAGTACTGTACATATTATTATAGCACGTATATATATTATATACGTTCATACTTCATATACTATTGATATCTTCTTTATCTACAAGTAAAGAGGTCAAGCGCACGACATCTCATCTTTATAAAAAACACTTTCTAAAAAAACTTAATATAGTAATTAAACAATTCACCAATATAATTAAGGTTATAAATT
Organism: Siphlonurus alternatus; assembly: GCA_949825025.1. Classification (NCBI taxonomy): domain Eukaryota; kingdom Metazoa; phylum Arthropoda; class Insecta; order Ephemeroptera; family Siphlonuridae; genus Siphlonurus; species Siphlonurus alternatus. The sequence continues at coordinate 22,982,045 of OX463784.1, read as the reverse complement.
GTTATTTATAATATCAATGTATTATTTCATAATGTTGCACGTATATACGAGCAGGCGCGGATTCAGGGGGGGTACCGGGGGGGTGCAACATGTATTTAACACGGGTATAATCAGTCTTATGAAGAGAGGGCACCCCCCGAATTTTTTTCTGGATCCGCGCCTACGTACGAGTTTTAATTAAGTTAATATTTAAAAACTATAAATTCGATCATAATAAACAAATAATATTTCATAATAAAATATATTGTGTACATATATATGTTAATATTTTGTTAATATAATAAAATTTAATCAACATTTTATGGGAAAGTGTGATCAAATAATTTAATTTTGGTAGTCCGGTCTACCTTTTTGGTATAGGGTATAGAGGGATAAATTATATATGCATATAAAAAATATAAATTGATTAATAATTATATGCATTTATATTTAATATATCACTAATAATGTCATTATATTCAGGTGATGTGGAATAATATAATCTAGTCACAGCTTATGAAATTTTGTTATCTTCAGTTATCATATCACTAGCAAAGTTTTTATCGCTCGAATGCATGACGTTTTAGCTTCGTGTCTGGGTGTATCAGGGAGTTGTGTTAGAAAAAAAATCAACATATATGACTATATCGTTTCATGTGCCTGCGTAGCTCAGTGGCAGAGCACTGGTCTTGTAAACCAGGGGTCGTGAGTTCAATCCTCATCGGAGGCTATCTTTTTACGAAATATATTTATTTCCTATGAAATATTATAAATACGTCAGGATTATATTTAATTTAATTATATCAGAAAATGCCAATTAAAATAAAGTCGAGGTATTTAATTTTGATTTTTTTTTTGACAACGTACTCAATGATAAAATGTCATCATATTTATTTGATGGATGGTATTTTAATATTTTATTTAAAAATAAATGTTGCATAATTTAAATTCTATGAAGCACGTATAATTCAGATGAAAAAATTAGAGACTTTGATATTGAAAGAAGTTTCCATCAGTGCCTGCAGATGGCAGCACCTCCCGGCGTTGTAAAGTAAAACCTGGGAGCAGAAAGGGTTGCCTATATTTCAGGCGCTTATTAGGAGATTTTAACGATGGGTCAAGAATTGCATATTTTTTATCATGCATATTTCCAATGAGCTTGGAGCTCGAGGCGAAGTAATGTTTAAGGTTAAGGGAGGGAAACTATGGTGGCCACGGCCTGTTACGCGTTCTAGCATTTGCTGAGTTGAGACTAAGGGAACCGTGGGAAACCTCAGTCAGGGCGGACACCTATACGTTTTATCATTGGACCAAAGTGATGTCCAAAGCCTGCATGAAGAACCACACACAGGTACTGTACATTATTGCACTGGATGGAAAGCGAGATGAATTTACCCCAGGAAGGGAGAAACGTAATAATTTTTACTTGAAACGGTTACAGATAATTATACGATAATGTTCTAAAATTTATAATAATCATTTATGGTTTAGGAAAATTCAAGGGTGAGTTTTTTCTTACAACAGCTCCATTTCCGGTTTCCATCCATAAGCTCAATGCTAAAGTTCTGCCTTAATTTGCAAAACTGGTCAGACAGATTCACTTAAATAAAATTAAACCACCTATTGATGGCGAGTTCCCTGCTACTCCTGCTAGTCTCATTATTAAAATAAAAAAAAAGCAGTTTTAGAGAACAAAGAACAAAATCAATGAACTGTGAAATTCATTCTTAACTCAATATTTTGATGCAAAAAGCTTGCAAGCATATATGTATAAATGTATATATATGTGCATAGAGAAACAACTTTAGTTTGAAAAATAATGAATACGAAGTTACAACGTTTTACATCATGATTTCAAGAGTGATACAAAGTTGCTTAGAATTATAAAAAACAATTGATCAAACTGTAATCTAATGACTTTTCGTTTATGAGGTACGTTCTTACTGAATATTGAGTACTAATTTAAACGTTAATATACGTCCATGTTGAGATAAAAGAAGTGAGATGAACTTTTATAGTACAACGTGATATAATTTTAGCTTCATCATTACTTCATTAAAGAAAAAAGATAATAGTCCTATCTGTATACTTGCTATTTAATAAAAATCATTACCTCCACAACCCTATACTAATCACGTAGAATCTCAGAATACAAGTCATGTTACGTCATTTACACTGATATTTAATTTAGCTTTTTTATATTGTGTATGAGATAAATTTTCTTTTATAATAAATTCCTAAAGTTAATCACTTTTACCTAGAAAAAATTATATTGTAATGAATTTTGTTTCAAATTTTAATAAATTTAAAGTAATAGTAGTATACAATTTGATATTTTTATTTTATTTTTATTTATTCATTTTGAACTTTTACAGGTTGTGCAGGACAAACATATGTTCACGTCAAGTTTTAATATAAATACAAAACAACACACACAATATCATAACATACATAATGAGCAATACAATTATTTATCTTTAACATAACAAAAAGAAAATTAGTGGGAAGAACAAATTCAATTTCAGCTAAATACACTATCCATTATTTTTTTTGCGAATTATTATCAACAATTTTTATTTTACCATGATTCAAGACTTGAATTGATTAAGTTTCTGATTCTTGTTTATTTATTCCAACAGAATTCTCTCAGATAATTTATTACTCTCGAAAGCCTTAATGGAATCAATAAGGATATCAATTATACCTTTTTCAGTTTAGTTCGAAATAGTTTATTACTTTCTATTTCTTTAAGACAATTAGGTAAAAATTCGAAAAATTTAACTGTTCGGTACAGAGAACAGTTTTTGAAGAATTCGGAATTATGTTTTTCAGTAGCAACATTCGATTTATGTCTAGTATAATAATAATATAATAATTAATAAATATAATTTTAGCTACACCATTACTACATTACAAATACAGATAATTTTGTCCTATCTGTCAATTTTACCATCTAATACAAGTCATTATCTCCATGATCGTATGATCTTTATGACAATATAATCAAGCAGGGTCTCAGAATATAAGTCATGTTCATGCACGTCATTAATGCTCTTCATTTTTTTTTATTTTATTTATAAGATTATTGTTATATAGAGTATATATCGATTTAAATTTTTTGTTAGCATTGCAGAGAAAGGTGCAAAAGTTATGCCACTCCGATTTTTTTAAAAATTTGTAGTCTAATTTTTATAAATTGAAAGTTCACTCTAGTTGAGAAAAGTACGTCTTCAACTCATCCTTATTTAGACGTCTACACCTAATCTTTTTAGTTCTTTTATACCTCAAAGTGAAGATGAAATGAAGACAAAAATATTTCTAACAATTTATTCTCAAGACGAGGACAAAAGACGTAATCTCGTCTTTCTCCTCTTTTTTTTTTCTCTAAAATGTTGCAAAATATGAGAAAATTAGACGAAAGGAGAGCCCATAATCATGCAACGTCTTTCCTAATGCTTGAGGGTTAAATATTTGCTTTACTACGAAAAATCTGAAAAATATTGACAATACTGAACTCGAATACCTTCAACTAAATGTGTATATTGAAGAAATTTCATGAACATTGTCCATTTAAATTAAAATTAATTGTGATTGTACTTTATTTACATAAATCAAGATAAAATTGTAAAATTCATATGAAGCTATTCAAGGTATAGTCTACATTATTAGCTCTTAGAACGTGATATATTATTATAACTGAATGATAATATGAGATAATTATTCTTATCTGTTGATTCGCTATGATATAAAAGAAATCACTGTAGACTACGACTTAACATTGAAGCAAAGATGTCAAGTCTACTACCTGGCTTTCTGCTTACCTTGTTCTTCACTGTGGCTTGTACCTCAGGCCAGGTAAATATATCAACAACTAATTATCTAATGAGAATAGAAAGAGGAAGGGGGGATTAATTGGACAACCTGCTTAATTTTTTAAATAATATTTTTAGATAGGCGAAGGGCACTTTAGCCTCGATTTTATTAAATACCAGTGGCTAAACATGGAACTAAAAATTGTGGAATAAATCAGTGCTAAGAAATATTAAACAGATACCTTTTAGCACTGATTTAGCTCACATTTTTAGTACCAGGTTTATCCCCATGTTTAGTCTCGATTTAACCTTGAATAAAAATCGAGGCTAAAGGGGGGCTATAAGTGAATACCCCCACCTTGATTAATATATTGATTATTTTTTAACCCTCAAACACGTTTAAAATCATGCTGATAAAAAGTATGACGTCATAGTCATGTAAATATTTAACACGTAGGCAGGCATAGGGAAAGACATTGCTTGAATTTTACGCCGCAGTGTTTTTCTTTAAAATATTGAGAATGTTGTAAGCCAAAGGTTCAAAATAAAAATATATGAAAAAAATTAAAACATAAATTTGAGGTGTTCTGTATTATGGTACTTGAAGTTCATGCAAGTTTCTCAATATGATTTTTACAATGAACTTTGTGCATTAAATTTAGACATTTTACATCGACATATAATATTACTTTCAAATACTTTTTAGATTTTTTATAGTCCGTTATAAACTAGATGCTATCCCTAATATCAGATGACATTTGATTAATTAATTCCAATGTGTTTTTTCCGTCATCGTGCGCTGCCTTGAGTATCATATAATTAAAAGTAAAAGTTTAGAAGTCAATGGTGGCCTCCCGTAGCTCAGGAAAGAGCAGCCAACCGGAAATTGGAAGGTCCCAGGTTCAATTCCTGGCAGCGACCACTATTTTCTTTCGAACACTTTTACTTGGATTTATATGATACGTATCGATGACGAAAAAAGCACATTGGAATTAATATATATTACTGTTTCAACAGGTCAAACATAAGTCTGATAGCTTGCTGAGTGAAGCACAAAGAATTTACGAGAATGGTGAGTAATCAGAAATTAAAAGTATAGAAATATAGAGAGGGTAAGAAATTATACTACTCTATTTTTTATTATTTTCAAAAATTCTGAACTCTGAAGGTATATATTGCTAAAAAGTTAGGCAAAGTCCAGGTTTGAACCCACGCCCCTTTAATTCTCCTTTTATTAAGAAGTGACGCCTCTTTCAATAATTGTATTATATAAAAATAGTTCTCAAATTCTAAGAAATCTGAACAAAATCAAAGCAGCATAACCTTGCACCATCCATTTCTACAATAAAATTTTCAATTCAGATTGTTATCATTTCAGTTTAAGCAGCAAAAAATTAATCATGCATTTTTTCATTTAAAGTACTATACAATATTTTACCATTTCGATTGTCATTTATATTTATTTCAATAGCATTTTCAATATTTTAACACAAAAATTTATAATATAATATATAATAATTGTTCATTCCCTTTACAGATTTAGAATCACGTGGTGCTTTCCACGATATTGATAACCGAACTTACTACATTAATGATGACTTATCGGTAATTATACATAATTAATATAATTATATATATAATTATTTAGTTCTTTAAAATTAAAATATTTAAAAATTATTGTGAAAAAATTAAAATGTGACAGTTTGTATGCTCAATCTCAGAAAAAAATTAATTCAATACGCAAGACAATTTAAAATGTAATATATAGTGTGTAATTGCTGACCATTCTGAATAAGGTTTCCATGGTCCCTTCAGTCACAACCAGGTAACTGCTAGGAAAGATTGCTATTAAGCATTGGCTTCTCTGATTTGGAAGGTTTTGAAGGAACTTTGAGGTTTAAATATAATTATATTATTACAAATATAAAGCCAATATAGGTCTATTAATTATAAAATGACATGGCCTTCTATATTATTCATTAAGTTTTGTTATTTTTCTTGTTTAGATGCCGTGGCTGCAAGTCGCCCAATTTTGCAACAGTATTAACATGACCATGCTCAATCTTGAGACCCAGCACGAAAACAGAATGGTGCGAAGCTACCTCAATTTTCAAAGTAAGAATAATCACGAAAATTCCAGTTTACACTCATGAAACTACGTGCAGGACGTTGAAAACAAAATGTCATTAATATAAAATCTTCAAGTGTTCCCCGAAAATTAATATTCTCCATAAGCCACCATGTTAGAAAATTTGAATTTTTTCTCAGTAACTATTAAAACTATTAATTTGAAACTATCTTCTACCCCCCCCCCATTTAGGGGTCTTCTGATAATAAGTTTGGATAGGATGATGGGAAGACCTCAAAATCAATTGACTTGAAGCCTCTAACTAATAAATTAGTACCTGTCCCTTTTTTTATTTTATAAAATAAAAACTGTTCAACATACATTTTTTTTTTCAATTTTCAACTTTTGATTTTATTGATTATTTTGATTGAATTAATTTTTAATAACAAGCAGATAATTTTATTATATATCAAACGAGATTAAAGATAAAGAATAAAGGCTAGTCTCTTATCTCGTTTTACTGATAACGACCTATTGAGAAAAATTATTTTTAATCCCGTTTGATCCAAGTGCTCTCAATATAGGTGAAACAAATGTAACAAATCAATATTGTAACCAGTTTATAGATAAAAAAAAAATAATAAAAAATAAACAAATGAAACGAGAAGCTGCCAAACTGTCTTAACATTTAAGATTTTAATGCATCTAGTGTTAATTCACAAAAAAAGCAACACTGCAACAAGGCAAAAGGTAACAGTGTTGCCAGCTTTAATTGCAATTTCTTTTTGCGAGCTGTTATTTTTTTATGTCATTTGCTATTCTGTCAGTTTGAGAAACTAATATTTTATAACTTTATTTCAGAATACAATCTGGCCTATTGGACGTCCGGGGTTCGGATCTTGGACAAGTGGATTTGGTCCGGTTCTGGCCATTACTTCACCTTCACTGATTGGTATGTAGGCTACCCAAGTCAGCCTAACAACGATGACGTTTGCGACCTTTGCCTGCATCTCCTTTATGACGAAGGATGGTTTGATGGGTCCTGTTCTGCTAACATGCGTACCATCTGTGAGCAAATGCCATAGAGTACTATGATAGGTTTTTTCGTCGACTTTCTTAATGGACAACTTGCATTGACATTTTTTTACTACAGAAATGAGTAGAAGCTACTAAATTATGATTTATTCTTTTCATTTTTTTTTTTTTTTTTAAGTCCCGGAACTATTTTTAATTTCTTTTATGTGCTCCCACGTCCCCTGGAAGCATTGATAGGTGTTAAAGTTTAGGCCCTATCATTTTTGTTTAGAATCCAGGAAGGCCAACATAACTTACAGAATTTTCAATAATATTTAAAAATAATTCTGAGACTCAAAAAAATCTTAAAAATTCAGAGTAACATAATTTGGTACCCTTTAATTTTTGCAATAGAAATTGTCATGCAGGTTGTCCATTGTCAATTCTTCACTCGATTGACTTTGATTGACGTTGAAGTACAGTTAAAGTAAAATATACTGGAACAATTTCACATGCTGGATTGTTAAAGTGACCACCATCAGTCTACTCGTCTGAGTTAATGTGGCAACACTGTTGGAGCTCAGGTGGGGTGACTTACAGTCATCTCCTCTCACAAAAATAGAGTGTTGCCAGTCAGCACTGCGAATGAATGGAGTATTGTCCTCAATTTTTTTTATTGCAGAATTGGATAGAGCGTGCAAAGTTATGCTACCCTGATTTTTTTCAGATTTTTTAGAGCCCGGGAAGTATTTTTAAAAAATTATTGAAAGTACTTTTTGTGACGTCACGCGGCGACAAGTCCTATCTTTTTCTTGAGGAGCGGCGTCTCGTGACGTCACAAAAATAACTTTCAATAATTTTTTAAAAATAGTTCCCGGGCTCTAAAAAAACTGAAAAAAATCAGGGTAGCATAACTTCGCACCCTCTATCCATTTCTGCAATAAAAAAAATTGAGGACAATACTCCATTGTTGGAACTCTGACTCAAGCATTACAAATGTCCCAGTATTATTGGCTAAAACTGTACATAATGAAATATATTGCAGAAATCAAACATATGCTACGAGGATATTTCTATATTAATTAAGCACCAGCTGTATATTTTTCATACATTCCCTTTGTTCTAATAATCTCTGTAGTCTGTACTATATAATGTCATGAATTCCAAAACCAAAATATGTGTCAAACTGATCATAAAAACATCAACAATCATTTTCAAAAGCATAAATTAAAATCAAAGGACCTTTTGAAATTGAACATTAATTACTCCAGGAGCGTATTACAAATTATTTAAAAATTTTCAAATTATTACATCGTATGTAGCATAAATAAAATAGTATGATATTAATTTAATATTAATTATAGTGTGTTTTTTATAATAAAATTAAACCTTAATAAAAAAATAATTTTTTTTATTTAAACGAATTCATTACTTATAAGGATAGACTTTTATTTCAATTTTAGAAATTTGTGTTACTAAAAATTCAAAACATAATATATAGCTTCGATTACAGTATTTACTGTAAAAGAAGCAAACTAGCTAATAATAATGAGTCTTTACTAACACGAATATTCTGAAACCCTAAAACTTGATAGTTTCAAGGGATCACATTAAACGAATTGGTTTTTATGTAACGAGTGACCTACAAAATTTCCTTACAAAAATATTCTCACTTGATTATGTAGAATTTATTTGAAAAAGAAATTTTATATATAATATAATTATGATAATAGAGTATCAACCTCAATTTTTTTTTTTATTGCAGAAATGGATAAAGGGTGCAAAGTTATGCCACCCTGATTTTTTCAGATTTTTGAAAGCCTGGGAACTATTTTTTAATAATTATTTAAAGTTCTTTTTGTGACGTCACGAGGCGCCGCTCCTTAAGAAAATTATAGGACTTGCCGCCTCGTGACGTCACAAAAAATACATTCAATAATTTTTTAAAAATAGTTCCCTGGCTCTGAAAAATCTGAAAAAAATCAGGGTAGTATATCTCTATCCATTTCTGCAATAAAAAAAAAATTGAGGTCGATACTCCATTATTACACGAGTGAAAACAAATTTCATATTTTAAATATTTCTTTCTTTGTGCATCGCATTTCAGATAAACAAAACATTGCAAATATTTAAATCTTATTGCATGGATTATTGAAGTACTAGAAATCACCTCGATCCTATCTATTACAATAATCATGTTCTGTTAGCGAGGATGATTTTCTTTGTTTAATTTTAAAAAAATAAATATAATTCAGATAAAGGAAGACAACAAATTATGACATAAGTTTCAACACTACTTTTAGATGGCATACCCATAGAGCTTATATTCAATATAAGCTCTATTTTCAAATACTTTTTTGCATAGACTGTTATCTCTATCAGAAATAAGCTCTGTGTTAATACCTACATTGGAGTAGGACAAGTTGCCTATACTACAGGCGCTTAATGCTTCAAATAACACACCACACTATAACTATAAAATCAATTTTTTTTTTATATTTTTTTCATTCCAAATTATGAATAATTTAAAATACAGTATTTAATATTTACCCGATCAAAAAAGGTATGAAGTGACAATAGCCATGTCATACCTTCATCCATGTTACACTTCAGTGTTGGATCCCCAACTTCAATTTAATTAACATAATTATATGTTAAAATTTAATATAATTAAAATATTGAGTTATGTTAATTAAATTAATTTCAATAAAATAAGTTGTTTTTATTTCCAGTCCATTATTATTTTTTTTTTTTTTTTTAGATAAACAGGGGCAGGGGCTCTTTATTATATAAAATTATATATTTAATTACTAAGGTAACTTTTTTTATCAGTAATACATTGTTCAACCTTTTGAAGTTCAAAGTATAGTTACTCTAGAGTACTGTATGTTCAAAGTTCAACGACATACTTCATTTTAAAATATTAAAATTGATAATTTTTATTCCATTTTGTATTACGTCAATTATTGGAAGGGAGATAATAGCATATACTTTTTCAGTCATATATAAGAGCTCTATCATATTTAAATAATCTAAAATTAAAATTAAATACGTTGTAATGTACTATGTATGTTTTTTTTTAAGTACTATGTTAATTAGAATTAAGTATCTGTTATGTATAATCTATGTAACAATTCTGACGTGATCTATATGCTGTAAAACCAACGATCGAAATAAAAATTTGAATTTGAATTTAATAATCATTTTTATAAATTTATTGCAGATGTGTAATATATAACATACTTGGGATACGGTCATGATTAAACCTAGCTTTACCAAGGTCTTCTTTTCTCACGCTTTATCAAGGGGGAGGGGGGGGGGGCAAATGGCCCGCTATTTAAATCACATGTTAAATAAAATGTTTAAATTTTTCTCACTATTTTTTTTTTCGGAAATACATTGCTGGGTGGCTAAGTATTACAAATTTTTTCAGATTTTTTGAGAAGTATTTTTACACTTTTCTTACGCTTGAACCCCCCCCCCTCCCCCCCTCTTCCTTGGTAATGTTAGGGTTGATAATCTGAAGCAATGTACAGTATAGAACTTTAACACAGCATTTGTGATTAGAAAAACTAACATACCTTTGAATCTAGCTAGAACTGTAGCAAAAATCAATTTGTGGTAAATATTTTTGTGAACGTGAAAATTTTATTGCAAAATGCTGTGACGTCATGAAACATAAATGTTATAAAACACATTACTGCACGGCATTTGGAAAGATTTACGCTGTGAGAAATGAAGATTTTATTAGTGCTCGTTCTTCAAGTCAAATGCAATAAATTGTTTTAGATTATATTTTAAACAGGGGCTCTTTATTACAAAATTATATTTTTATACTTGAGGTGCATTTTTTATCAGTAGTATATTGTTCAACTTTTTAACGTTCAAAGTAATTACTGTTTGAGTACTTTTTGTTCAAAGTTCAACGACATACTTCATTTTAAAATATTAAAATTGATAACTTTTATTACATTTTGTATTATACGTCAAATATATAGAGTGTACACTAAAATTATATGATATTCCTAGCATATAATCACCTAAAACTATAAAAACAAACATGAAAATAATAAAGCTAAAGTATACAGGTATTTAGATACTGTTATTTGTGTAACATAATACTATACAGTTTAGCTATAGATTCGTATAAATTAAGGGTAATATATTTATATAACATTCTTTGGATGCAGTCACGATTAATAATTTGAAGTAAATTATAATACTGGGGGGGGGGTGTTAAATATAGCCAATTAAGAAATTGCGGAAGCTACGCAAGACTTAAGCATAATATATAGGAAATGTATAATACATATTTATGATCAATTTCTTCCGTAATTTTACGGAAATTCATAGTTGACGCTATTTGAACACCTTCCAGAATTTTAACACAGCACTTGTGATTAGAGAAAACTAACATACCTCTGAATGTAGCTGGAACTATAGCAAAAACCAAATTGTGATAGGTGTTTTTGTGATTAAAAATTTACTGTGACGTCATGACACGCAAAATATTTAACATATTGCATGGCATTTGGAAAGATTTACGCTGTGAGAAATTCTTATTTGTGCTCTTACTTCAAGTCAAATATAAGTCATGTTAATTAAGGTCATTTATTATCGTAATTATGAACAAACTGTGAGATAATTTTAAATATTATAATTATAATAATTATTATCTATTCAAGTGATTTGTTTTTCCTCAAGAATTTTCAAGATTTTATCTTTTTGACGCGTAATTTCTTAATTGTTTAGATTAATAAAATTGCAAGAACGCAATTACTTCATTGCAATTTTAGATAATTTTATTTTTCTTATCTGTCGATTCGTTATTATATAAAAGAAATCCACCCACCCTGCAAATTTACATTCCAGCAAAGATGTTGTCTTCTCTCCTACCTGGCTTGCTGCTTACCTTGCTCTTAGCTGTGGCTGCTACCTCGGGACAGGTAAATTTCAACACTTAATTACCTTGTGGGCAAGGTGGGTTTATGTTTTTTTAACATACATGCGCATCAAATTTATTGTATTTATACACTTTTATCATATTTAAGGTAGAGATAACGTCGATCAGCTGTTCGACGTTATTCCCTTTAATTAACATGTAAACTTTAGCGAATTCACAATAATTCTAAAAATTTTTTGAGAGGCAAATTTTAGTGCCTAAAAGACATATATATATACAAAAAATTTCAATACAATTTAATGAGCCTTTTTTTCAATTATTTTTTTAATTTTCAGCATAGGGCTTTCCCATGGAGAGAAAACTAAAAAATTAATGAAAAAAAAAATCAACTCATTTAATTGTTTTGAAATTTTTTGTATGGCACTAATATCTGCCTCTGTTTTAATTGGTTAAAATTAACTGTTGTTTGTCATCTTTGACTTGCCAATGCTCAGTGAACACTGTTACAAGGGGGTTAAGTCAAGCAGCTGATTGATGTTATCTCTACCTTAAAATTTCTATTTTAACAGGTTGAGGAGTTGTCCCATGATTTGCAGAATGAAGCACACAGAAATTATGATAAAAATGGTAATTAAGCATTTTATATAGTACCATGCTTGATACTGTTTTATATTTATTTCACTTATATAACAAAAATTATTGTGCAGACAGCCTTAATTGTGTACCAGCTTTCAAAATAAAGGTGGTCCTCATTTTAACATGCTTCTTTGTAACGACAAAACGTTTAAATAATTATTAGAGTAAGAACTATTTTATGGTTTAAAGACCCTTTGGCCATTCCGCAATATTAAGTCCACAGTTAGTATTGTCTCAGTATTGCCGCATAAAAAAAATTGTTCCAGCAGCAATAATATCAGAGATAATAGTCGATGAAAAGGCACCTGTGACGTCACGTGTACCCATTCTGCGGCGACGGTATAGGGAAATCCCTGCAAAAAATAGGTTCACTCTAGTTGCAACCACGGACATAATTTTAATTCTGGAATGTTGAAATTTCACCAGAGCAGTCTTGATAATATGTGTTAAATATCCTGACAGAATTTTGTTGTTGACATTCATACAGACTGATTTATTGCAGTAGCAAGAAGAGCAAAAATATTGTATAGGAAAACAATGTTAAATTTTTGGCTTATCTTGCTACTGCAATAAGTCAGTCTGTGTGAATGTCAACAACAAAATTCTTTCAGGATATTTGGCAAGACTGCCCTGGTAAAATTTAAACATTCCAGAATTAAAATTATGTCCGTGGTTGCAGCTAGAGTGAACCTATTTTTTGCAGGGGATTTCCCTATACCGTCGCCGCAGAATGGGTACACGTGACGTCACAGGTGCCTTTTCATAGGCTGATATCTCTGATATTATTGTTGCTGGCTTCAAGATTACATAAAGTATACTATCTAATTGGTTATTGCTTTTGTTAATATTATAAAATTTATAAAGCTTGATATATATAATATTAATATTTATAAATCAACTAATTCATCAATTCTTATTAATTGTTGATAAATATGACTATTGTTTGAATATTATTTCAATTATCTTCTCTTTTTATATCATTACAATTTTTTTTTTAAATTTACTGTAATACTTTCAAAAATACTTTTTACATGTATCATTTTAATTATTTTATATTATTTGAAAAATTGTACCTCAGTTTTCATATCCATATTATTTTTCTACATTGGAAGGTCTAGAGGTGCGAATTGGAGATTACCATGTGATTGGTGGACGACTTTACTACATTGACACTGGATATCGTGTAAGTAAACATAAGTAATTAATTAAATAATTTGATTGAACTTGAATCTTAAAAATATCAAAGCAGTATTACATTGTACAGTTGTCTATTTATCATAATAATATAGTAATAGTCCAGAAAAACATAAAAAAAATATAAATACATATTATGCATTCTTTTGACTAATGAAGTATTGTCCTCAATTTTTTTTATTGCAGAAATGGATAGAGGGTGCAAAGTTATGCTACCCTGATTTTTTTCAGATTTTTTAGAGCCCGGGAACTATTTTTAAAAAATTATTGAAATTTCTTTTTGTGACGTCACGAGACGCCGCTCCTTAAGAAAAAGATAGGGCTTGACGCCGCGTGACGTCACAAATAGGACTTTCAATAATTTTTTAAAAATACTTCCCGGGCTCTAAAAAATCTGAAAAAAATCAGGATAGCATAACTTTTTACCCTCTATCCATTTCTGCAATAAAAAAATTTGAGGACAATACTCCATTATATTCCACATAATATAAATAAAAAGTTATCAGTATTTACGGTATTTGGTTGTATTTTATTTGACTAATTTTTTTCTTTTTTATTATTGTTAATGATTATATAAGTTTAATAGTGTTATGTAATTTTTATAGATGTGTTTTTATTTTGTGTTTTGTGATTGTCCAATTTTGACGTGAACATATGTTTGTCATGTACAGAGCCAAAAATAAGTTCGAAAATAAAAATAAAAAAATAAATGTTAACCGACCAGTTCCCTCTGATTTTTTTAATTATTCTGGATGTATATATTTTGCATCCATATAAAGGATCATTTGAACTATTTTTTTTAGAAAATATTAACTTTTTTGGTGTGTCCACTTTATTTTACGACGAACCTGACACAATGGGTTCCCTTAGCTATTTAGACAAGCAAATTGTTAACTTGAATGTTCTTGCAAATTTTCTAACTCCTTTCAAAAAGTGACTAGATTTTTAAGAATGTATTTTAAGTTCTATGGCTCTCACCACAAAATCATTCTTGTCTTGTAATTTTTATGTCCATGAAAACTTGATTTTTGTTTCTTGTAATATTTTATTGAGTTTCGAATTATCTTGTTCAGACGGAATGGCAACTGGCTCAATCCAATTGCAATTTTTATAACATGTCCATGTTGAGCCTGGAGACCGAGGAAGAATCCATTTTGGTGTCAGAATATCTCAAAGGGATAGGTAAGCTTTCTGTTTGAAAATTTGTACTTAAGGATTATCAGGTACAACTCTGTACACCATGGGGGGGGGGGGAATTCAAAAAGACTTATCCGCGAGGTTTAGCCGGCGGATAACTTGTCCACGTTCTAGTCTGGATAACTTAGGTATGACCCTCGCGGACAAGTATAGGCACGGACAAGTGTTTGGTTAAGTTACTTTGGACAAGTCACTTAGCCAAACCTGTTGGACAAATTCTCGTGGCTAAGATAGCCGCGCGGATAAGTATCGTGGACATCTCTCCCACCTGGATATCTTTTAATTACGCCACCATCTTGGATTACGTCTTAAATATGGAGGTAATTGGACCTCGATATATGGTGATTTATTGCTAATTTCTTTAGCAATTGTGTTCAATTTTGTTCGAAAAAAAAAAATGACTACTATATATTATGTTATACGTACAATATATCAGCAATATCGTTACTCCATTCATATAACACAGTAAAAAATTAACGAATGCGGTTTGCTATTTTGGAGGATAACATTTTTTCACTAAATCTGAGTTAGTGTCATTGATTTAGGCAGACATTTAAATATGGTTAGTGAGAAAACATCAACATAAAATAGAGGTATTTGAATCTTACCGGACTGTTGCCACTCGTCGATTATGTTGTAGTAAATCGAGAAACTTGAGCACTGAATTATAATGCTTTTGTTATTATCACTACACTTCAGGTGCACCTGTTTTCTTCATAAGCTTTCGGGAATCATCTGTTCCCTTCCTCGGATGAATCAATTATTTTATAATGAACCCTCTTCAGAAAACCTTCTTTAATTTTAAACATCAATATACTTAAAAATAACATATTTATATAATAAATACATTTAAAAATATAATTTATTTCCTTATTTATGATAAAATTAATATAATAATTAATTATTTTTAAAACTTCAAACTTTGTGTTATCTTATATATTAAGAAGCACTTTGAAAACCCCAAATCTCCAATGCTTTTCTTATGGCGGACGCCAGATCGGCTTGACAGACCCCTTCCCCCCTTCGGAACTCGACGAGACTTTCTGGGGGGGTCGTCGGTAGGGGCCGCCGGGGGAGGGTGACGTGCACTAAGGTCCACGTTTGGGGGCGGGGGACGGGGGCGGATTTTCCCCGGGTGGTGTGCCTCCGCGGGAAAGCTGATCAATCTCCGAGTTCGTGTGTTCGCGTCTCCTCATCTGGGTTTTTCGATACGTTAAGATGCAAGGCAAAAAGTTACGAGACGTTTTGGAGGGTAGCTGCCCGCAAATGGAATCACGTGACCACAGAAATCATAAACTTTCTTTGTGGGGCTGCTGCCATCCCATTGGCTGCTTCTGTTTAGAGGCAACGTTGCGAAAGGGGATCCGACTGCTCGGTGCAGTGATGTGAAATTCGCGCGAAGATTGGTCCGCGGAAATGCGCATGCGAATATCCGCGCAAGTGCGCGCATATGTGCGTAAGATCGTTTCAAGATGGTGGCCGCCCGCAAATGGAATCACGTGAGCACAGATATTGTAGACATTCAGAAGTTATATCTTCTTCCCATAGATGGAGATGCCATGGTAGCACGTTCCAAGCAAACTACTTTCAGGTGTGACTTAATTATTATATAACTTTATATAAAATTGATTATTTTCGTAAATAATGCTCGGATTTACTCCGAATTAGGTCTAGGGAGGGTTATAAAATTCAGTGCAAGTAATGCGGGTTGCATACTTTCAGGGGCATGTAGGTTGTGGTTGCATACTTTCAGGGGCATGTAAGTGAAGGTTGCCTACCTTTAGGGGTAACTTATGATAACTTTATATAAAAACGAATATTTTCGTAAATAATGCTCGGATCATACCCCAATTAGGTCTAGGGGGGTTATCAAATTAAGGTGTAAGTAATGCGGGTTGCATACTTACAGGGGCATGTAGGTTGGGGTGGCCTACTTTCAGGGGCATTTCGCGTTCGGTACATCATAGCATTACGAGGTTTAATCACAACTGGCCACCTCTTTGTGTTGAAGATGGGCAGTGTCCGGAGTAAGCCCATTGCCTTGCTCGCTCGATCACAACCGGACGCTAAGAAAATAATTAACTCGAATCTGCCCCAACTCCTTAAAAAAATTATTAAATAAAATAAATATTATAATAATACTAAAATAGTAGGGGCCTAACAACTGCGTCAACACGAATTTATCCCAGGGAGGGAGCGGCGTATTTTTATACTTGAAATGGTCACTCATCCAACTATTTACCACGCTTGACGTAGCCTGACTTCGGTGATCTAACGAGAACCGGTCAATGCACAACGCTACGCGGCGCTCCACCTCTACTCTGAATTTTTTTAGATTCTTATGATTCCTGCAACTATTTTTTTTATATAATTATTGAAAGTTCTGTAATTTAAGTTGGCACCCCTGATTCGTTATTAAAAAGGATAGGACAGAGACGCCTGTTGACGCCTCCAGGGGGCGTGGCAGCACATTTAATAATTATTTAAAAATAGTTGTGTGTTTCAAAAAAAAAAAAAAAAAAACACTGGAGAAAATCAGAGTAGCATAATTTGGTACCTTCAATTCATTTCTGCAATAAAAAAATTTCATGTAGGTTGTCCATTTTGCATTAAAACACCGTTATGATATCACGTAGTGAATACTCTTATATGGATGGCAACGTATGATTGACAAAATTATTTAAAAGACTTGAAAGCAAACGAGCGTAAGCGCGAGTTTACACCCCACCCCTAGTATATACGTTAATTATCATATTATCTTATAATGGACAATTTGCATGACATTTTTTTATTGCAGAAATGGATAGAGGGTACGAAATTATGCCACTCTGAATTTTTTCAGATCTTTTTGAGAACGGGAACTATTTTTAAAAAATTATTGAAAGTCAGTTTTATGACGTCACGAGCGTTTAGCGCCTATCCTTTTCTTAAGAACAGACTCCTCGTGACGTCATAAATTCGACTTTCAATAATTTTTTAAAAATAGTTCCCGGTCTCTAAAAAATCTGAAAAATTCCGAGTAGCATAACTTTGCACCCTATATCCATTTCTGCAATAAAAAAATGTCATGCAAATGGAAAACATACATGAAAAAATTTTATTGCAGAAATGAATAGAGGGTACCAAATTATGCTACTCTGATTTTTTGCAGATTTTTTTGAAACGCAGAACTATTTTTAAATAATTATTGAAAGTGCGGCCACGCCCCCTGGAGGCGTCAATAGGCATCCAGTCTCTATCCTTTTTATTAAGGATTCAGGGGTGCCAACTGAAATTACAGAACGTTCAATAATTATTTAGAAATAGTTCCGGGGCTCAAAAAAATCTGAAAAAATTCTGAGTAGCGTAATTTGGTACCCTCTATTCATTTCTGCAATAAATTTTTTTCATGTATGTTGTCCATTGTATTACGTCAGGTATTGCATAATATTCGCCGTTCGACGTAGTTTCTTTTACCTAGCTCCTCTCCCTCAACTGTCCTAGACCAATAATAAGATTTTGGATCATATTTTCAGGTTATAGTGGATCGGTTTGGACGTCCGGAGTTCGCATCCAAATTGGCTTTTACTGGACAGGCTCAGGTCACCGCTTTTCCTTCTATAACTGGGCTGAAGGTCAACCTAATGATTCCAATTGGTGTGACGTTTGCGTGCGTGTTGGAACATATGACGGCTCCTGGTATGATGATCTCTGTATGTATAACTATGTCGTTATGTGTGAGCAAAGGCCATAGTTTCAGTCTGCTTTTGAAAATTGAATTGTTAGCAGCATAATAATATTATAAATGTTATTATTGTCTGTAATTATGAAAAATAAATAAATGAATAAGAAATAATTATGAATTATATTTTACAATTTTATTGCAAAAATGGATAGAGGGTGCAAAGTTCACTCCTCTGATTTTATTCAGATTTTTTAGAGCCTGGGAAGTATTGCTAAAAGTTTTGGCGAAGTCGGGTTTGAACCCAAGCCTCTTTTAAGTCCTTACTTTATATTGCAGGGGTACCAAAGTGAATACGTTTTTTTATATATTCGGGCAGCTAAGAATTATTCTAACATCCCTGTGGCTCAATATTTTCGTACAATGCCTAGTTATTTTACAATTAATTATTTAGTTTTAAAAGTGAGTTCTATGGCCGTTGATTGATTCAAGCCGATGCGCTCCCGCAGCGGCCGGTGATACGACAAGAAAGGGGCGGGAAGAGGTTCCCATGATTCGCGGGAAATTCTCGTCGTATCAGCGGCTGCTGCGGGCGCGCACCGACTTGAATCAACCAAAGGCTTTTGAACTCACTTTTCAAACTAAATAATTAATTTTAAAATAACTAGGCATCGTACGAAAATATTGAGACACAGAGATATCAGAATAATTCTTAGCTGCCCGAATATGTAAAAAAAAAGTATTCACTTTGGTACTCTTTTAAGAGAGCCTTCAAAAGAGGCGTCACTTTCTCTGTACTTTCAATATTTAAAAAAAAAAAAATAGTTTCTGGATTTTAAAATATCTAAAATAAAAAAAAAAATAAAACAGTAGCATAACTTTACATCCTCGTATGAAT
Source organism: Siphlonurus alternatus (assembly GCA_949825025.1). NCBI lineage: Eukaryota > Metazoa > Arthropoda > Insecta > Ephemeroptera > Siphlonuridae > Siphlonurus > Siphlonurus alternatus. Next base: position 22,962,683 of record OX463784.1, on the reverse strand, counting down.
CGAGTATTTTATTAATGAACCCTCGTCAGAAAACCTTCTTTAAACATCAATATACTTAAAAATAACATATTTATATAACAAATACATTTTTAAAAATCAAGCTTTTGCTCCCCATTTGATTAACATATAAAACTGATTTTTTGTCATGGAATTTTGCAGAAAAGTACTCATAGCTCGAAATTCTGTTTGAGAATTTATAATTTAATTTATAATCGGAATGTATTAGTAAAAACTCCAAGCTTTGTATTGCAAACTACCGATATAGGGCTATTGCAATATTATTTTTTAATAATCACCCTCGAAGATTATATCAAACTTGAGCAGTCCATGATAAGCTTGGGCTTGATAGCATCCATCTTGAAAATGTACAAAATTATTTAAAAAATAGCTACGCATTGGAAAAAATTTAAATGAGAAAACTGAGGTGACAGTTCTCTTCTATATTTAATTTTATTTTTTTTTTGTCAAATAAAAATCAACATTTTTTTCTAATAAGTTTCATTAGGCTTGACTGGGAAGCTATGGGCCAGTCAGGGTCATGTGGGCATTACAGACAACAGGGGCCACTTTGAAGGAGTATGAGGCCACTTTTGGTATACCCTCTGTGTTAAAAAGTGTAGAGGTCAGTCAGGGATCCCTTACCCAATCTTATGGTTAGTCCGAGCCTAATGCTTGAGAGGTGAAGTTAAAAAATTTGTAATGCAGGTTGCATAATTTACAAATAACCTGAACATCTGATTTACATACTTTAAGAGTGTTAGAAGGCTAAAATAATTTGAATATTTTGACAATATGTAACCCGAGGTCCTCTATCCAAATATACAATAAAAAAATCATGAAGTTCTGCCAATATTAAACAATATTTCCAAAAACGCAGTGAAAATGCATGCACTTTGTGCCTCCCCCCCCCCCTCTTAAACGATGTGTGAAAAAGAACGTATTTCCATCCATTTGTAGTTAAACTAAAGAAGGTTGCTACATTATTAGAAATCTTAGTTTACGTGTGGATTCGACTGCACGCGGCGGCCATATTGAAATTTATATTGAGGCACATATGGATAGCGTCAGTTTGTCTAGATTGTCTGGAGCTTGGCGCCGTAGAATCGGACGTAAACTTACACTTGTTTTACTGTATGTATCGAAATTATCTTTCAAGAAAAATTATTAAAATGATATTAACTTCCACCTATTATATATGCATTGCTGCAGCAAAATAAGTGAAACTATCGTCCACGAATAATAAATAGTTTAATTTACATTATTTACAATGTTATAAACATTACTATCAGAAAATTGCTTATTAAGTATATATATAAATATTAATATTTCTTATAGGGACAGGGGACCCTAAAAATAAATATTTTTTAATCAAACGTTACCCATCAACTGAGTATGAATACATGCCGCACGGTGGCGAGTGCCCCAGGGTAAGCGCCCTAAGAATAGCGCGACTGGAGGAACGTGACGTCACGTTCATCGCTTGGCAACACTGGCTGCCTCTTCTCCATGTAACTCACTCCCTCTTCCTCCCGCCCAGCCGTACTCAGTGTGATGTTGCCTGTGCAATTGACCTGCGGCTCTCTATATTTAATTAATTTTTTTAAATTTGGGGGATTTTCCGAAAACGGAAATTTACTCATTACTCGCATTAACATATCTTAACATAAACTTTTTAAGCATTCATGATTGCATTGTCCCATGTCCCTTTATGTGAGAGCAAAGTTTTTATGATACATACCATGATTAGAATAGATATTCAAACATGATTATTTTTTTAATTTAATAGTTTATTATGATTATCTTTCACAAAGGGATGAGGTGTATAAATACACGTAGAAACTATATACTCAGGTCAACCGATGTTCAAGACTCCTGATGACTTGGCAGTTTGGATAGCGATGAAGCAGAGTGGTTCTGAGGAAATAAAATTAAATTTAGTTCCAAGTAATATTGGTTACCAATGGAGGAACTTGTTTTACAATATTGTTCACAGTGCTCTCTGGGGCTCCTAATACCCAGTCTTCCACTTAAGTACCGTTTCTAAGAGGTATGTATGCTGTATATGCACAACATTCCACGGTCTTAATGACCCCAGCGGAGTGTAGACATCAGCCACAAGCTGTCTTCCTGTTACCAAGTAGTCAGTCACACCCATCCCAAGTCTTAAAAAATCTATAATGTTGGGATTTGAACCAGGGACCTCTCGGACAAAAGAGTCAAGCACTCTACACCATATATAGAGCTGGCTTACTGTAATATTAAATAATTATTTATTAACTTACTTTTCATCACTTCAGGGCAGCTCTGAAATAAGTATAATTATTATATTAACAATGATAAATGAAATAATTAAATATAAAGTATAAAATAATTTTACTAAGATTTCAATAATACCTTAATTAAATTTATATTAATATTAATTACATTTAAATTAGATCAACGCAGGCGCTGCTACTTTAATGTCTCTCACGCACGCAAAGTGTCCAAGTATTATTTTCCAAAACTGTACAATTTGAAAGTAACACTCACGAAGATCATAATCTTGCGGACACATATCATGAGGTAGAGGGGGTAGTTTGGACAAGTCTTTCCTCCCACGGTGGTGGTTAGAGGGGGTGGGTTGGCTGAAACAATGAACAACTTGAATTTCTGTTATTGAATAAATAATATTATTAAAACAGGAACTCGACTAAGATTTTTTTGAACACATCAACACCCACATAATCAAGAGGAAAAAGTGCCATGGGGTAAACACTTAACTTTTAGATACTTAATCTAAGGACAATTTTTATTGTTAAATTGACTCCATTTAATTTTAGTACAAATTTTGTATTGAAAAGTCCTAAAAATAAGTTTCAATTAAGCCATTACTGAATCCTTAAAAGTCCTTACTATAAGTTGAAAATAAAAGTACTGAAAACCCATTCAGTATCTAATATTTAAGTGTGTATATATATAGTGTATTATATTTTAAATATACATATACATATACATATATATATATATATAATATAATACTGTATAATATATAAGTAATGCATAGATCCTATAATGTCTACATTTTTACAATAAAACGTTTTGAAATATTCAAGTGTGTTTATTCACCCGTATTATTCTGATATTGTTATTGATTGAGATATTGGGAGAGCTTAAGTAAAAAAGATTGAGAAGTCTGAACCTTGGCTGTCTGGTTAGAGACTAGTCACTGCCACGTTCGAGAGGTAATTTACCCAGCAGGTTGGCAGCACACTTGGCGACCCCGTCCAGTGTGACCTTGCTCCACTTGGGGTTAATGACCTTCGCAAGGTCAGCGAACGCTCCGGGAAGGGCGAGCAGGTCAGGGATACCCAGAGAGTTGATCTGAGGGACAGGTGTCTTTCAAGTAAAGGTTATATGAAGGTCATTCAGTAAAAATTCACAAATTTTTAAAAATTATGAAAATACTAACCTGATAAAAATATGTGGAACATAAAGTAAAAAAATTTAGGTAAAATAAATTAAAAATCAAACTATTTTTTATGAGTATTTCTTAATTATATTTTTAATTTATAATAATTTTTTATTGAAAAATAGTAATAATAGTATTATTTTATCTTACTTTAAAAAGTAAAAATAAAAAAATTGAACATATTAATAAATTCTTATTTATTAATGAAAAATAAAATCATTTGCACAATTTTCAATAAAAGGTAATTTGTGCTAATTATAGTAATTATTTTCACTGATGTAGTTTAAATTTATAACAAATATCTGAATATCTCACCAATTTCAATTCCAGAAATACACATGCAGCATAACACTGCAATATAAAAGATATTAAAAGAAGCTGTACAAAAATATAATAAATGCATTGATCACTATGTTTATTGTGTATTATGTAGTATTTAGGATATATTTGTAGCATTGGATAATTGAAATAAGATTGAAATAATAAACAATTATAATTATTACTTTCACAATCCTTTAAATAATTAATTAACTATATTTTGCCGTCATAATATGAAAGCAATGATAACTATAGGAATAACAATATAATTAAATATAATACAATTATGTAATAATTTATGAAATAAATGTCTACTTACCGCAGGGGCTACCCCTCCATGGGCTAAAAAAAATATAAGATGAAGTTAATTTATATGAAGGAAGTTTCATTTAAATACAAATCCCAACAGTTAACAATTAAAGGTGGATTCACATGGCGATTTTTACCATGCGACGCGACGCGAATAATGCGCACTTGCTGTAACATCCATTGGCGGCCATATTGGGCGATTAAAAGAAAAAGAGCATCGTAATTAACGCGATTACCTGCGAATTCGCCGCCGCATAGGATTTCACAGCTTTTAAGTTAAAATCGCGCCGCGTCGCCGTTGCCGCCCATGAAAATCCACCTTAATGCTATGATAATGTATTTTTCACTTCATTCATCAATTGAAATAGTAATAATATCAGGTCATGTAAAGGTGGATTCACATGGCGATTTTTATCATGCGACGCGAATAATGCGAACTTCCTGTAACATCCATTGGCAGCCATATTTGACGATTAATTAACGAGATTCCCGGTGAATTCGCCACCGCATAGAATTTCTCAGCTTTTACGTCAAAATCGCGTCGCATCGCCGTTGTCGCCATCTGAATCTGCCTTAAAAACAATAGAGCAATTGTTTTTATTTTAAATTTGAATGGAATACAGTAAAAAAAAACTTCATTTTCAACAGGTTTAAACCAAAGTCTTGTTATGTATTTTTACCTCAAAAATAAATATTATATTTTATCTTCTCTCAAAGTGAGGACGAAATGGAGACAATTTTTAAGATTTCGTGCCTAGTAAGAAGAAAGAAGACGTAATTTCGTCTTTATCCTTCCTTTTTTCCTCAGAAATTGTGCAAAATAGGTAGAAAAATTAGAAAAGACAAGTAAGAGATGAAAATGATTTCAATTTGGGACTACTGACACTGGACAACCTGCGTGAAAATGTATTTTTATCAGTTTGCAGATATTTTATTACGCAGTCTTTGGAGTTGTAATTAACTTGAACATTTTCGGAGGCGACCATTCTCATCTTACCTCTTTTTTTTTTTTTTTTTTTAGACATTTTTATTAAATCATGTTACAAATACAGTCCAACCAAGGCTTTTTAAGGGAAAAGCCTTATCGGTCGGAGCTCGGTTACATCAAATTAATACAAAATATAGTAAGCTATGTAAAATAAGATAAACAAAATTTCAGCAAAAACTAAGTTCTAAAAATTCCAAAATTCCATATAAATTTTCATATCCTTTTTATACGAGTAATAAAAAGCAAATCAGTTTGAGCTTTTGCTGACTAGAGGTTTATATCAAAGATATTAAGTTACCGTTCAAAACATTAAAGAATCCGTTCCCTGTCACACCCCTCCCGTTCAGGCAGGATTGTAGGGTGTTTGTCGGAATTAGCGGAGGAACTTCGCAGCATTTGCCGAGTTTCTGCAACATAGGCAATATCATACATTGAAGTAATTACAAAGTAGTTAAATTTGAGTCTTACTGTCCTATAATATAAACATATATTGGTGCTTAAATATTAAAACAACTATTGCTATCCATTACCGACCATCTTGATTAGAGTATCCATAGTTCCCTTAGTCACTCAAATTAATAATTTGGGAACAAGGGACCTTTAAAACTCGCTACAGTAGCTACATTTTTCTAGTTTTGTCCCGAGCATTTTTATTTTAATAATGATCAAATTCTGTCTCTTTTTTGACAGTTAAATATAATTGTTTCTGAAATTATTAATATTTTTACAATTTGTTTTTATGTGTACCCAATTAGACTTACAATACAATTATAAAACTGTTAATATTTTCAGGTTCAAATATTATACTTGAATTATGCCAAATTTTTCTACATGACCAAAGAGGACAAGAAACAGAATTATTCCATGCAGCACATTGCTAAGGTCTTTTTTGCCCCACGCAAATGTCGGGGGGGAAGGGGGGGGGAGGTCAAATTAAAGCTTTCTTTCTCACTGCTTTTGCGAAAATTCACTGCTGGTGACTAAAGGCAGATTCACATGGTGACAACGGCGATGCGACGCGATTTTCACGCAAAAGCTATGAAACTCTATGTGGCAAGCGAATTCACCAGGTTGCGGTGACGAATATCGCGTTAATTATCGATGCTCTTTTTCTTTAATCGCCAAATATGGCCACCAATGGATGTTACAGCAAGTGCGCATTATTCACTTCGCATTATAAGAATCGCCATGTGAATCTACAAATTTGTACAAATTTGTTTAGAATTTTTGGAGGAGTCTTCTACATTTTTATCTACTTTAAAATAATTGTGGGTCGTTTCGACCCCCCCCCCCCCTCCTCCTTGTAATGCTAGGGTTAATGAAATATTACCTTGATGCTAGCCAGGACGCTACTGATGGACTTGACAGCTCTTTCTTCTCTCTGGAGAAAGTTGCTACCTGAACATGACATGTTAGGAAATGTCAACATAATTAGCTGCTAATTAAAAGTACAATATTCTACGTTTACATGAAGGTGTTTAATACGTATTCGTTGACGATGGATAATGTTATTCTTATGAAGCGTCATCAACGGATACGTATTAAATTATACCGTCATGTGAACGTAATAATTGTCAAATATTAATTTTTTATAATTAAGAGTTTGCTGTGGAACTCTTTTCTACTGGAGCTTCGGTCATTAAGTGGTACTGTGTTTTATGGTAAGTCCATGCTAATAGTATGTAATTACAATTAATGTAATTAGCACACTAATTGCATACCTAATATTTGTAAAAATTTACTTGCATTTCAGAAAAAAATTATATTTTTAATTCAATAATTATTTTGATAACACTCACCATTACTATTTAATTGGAATGCTGGATTGCACAATAAAACAATCTAAAATAAAAAATAATACTTTAATATACTGTATTTATAATTTTAAATATTAAAACAAAAAAATAAAAATTAAATAAAATATGTATATTTTTTTACATTAATTTCCATGATTACAATATGTGAAAGACTTTACAATATTATAACAAATTGATTATTTAAATTTCACTATTAAAATTTTTCTAAATATATTATTCCATTGCTTACCAATTGCATTGCATTTTAACAATTAATATCATGATGGAATTCAGGAGAGAGAGATATCTGTAATATTGTACTTACCATTCCTACAATGCTAAATATATACATTATTAACTGCTTGAACTTGCTCAGAACGAATGCAGACTTAAAATTCTGATAAACTACACTGTAACTGCTTTAACTGGCAACGAGTAGATGTACAAAACTTATTTTCAATTACGCACCTGGTCTATATAAACACTACCACAAATCTAGGATAGTAAATCTAGTATTTTTTTTACAAAATTCCCACGATCGTTTTATTAGTCACATATGTAAAGGATGCTTTATATAGTTACGTTCATCAGATATGTAACAATAACAATTTTACAAGGTATATAAAAAATACTGGGAATTAAATACAATAAAATTGCTGCCCTAATTATTTCCATTTTAATAATTACAACAAGGTCATTAATTATATATTTTCGTGGGATTAAAATATGCGACACAGTAATGTAAAAATTGTTGTGTGTATAACTATTACATTATACAGTATTATATTAAAATAGAGCATGTAAACTTTAATTGGAACAGCACATCTTATTATTTTTTTATTGATTATATTTATAGACTTGCATATATTATGGTTTGTGCCTCAATTAATATATAATACCAACACGATAATTAAGCTACTGTGATATAATATCATGGTTCAAATGTACACCGTTGAACAGCACTACTTCACTCCTGCCTCACTCCGCAGCTCCAATATACAAGGGTATGCAGAATTGCGATTTTGCGAGATGTAAGAATAGCACCCAGGATACTCAATTCAAAAGAGTTTTGGTTCCCCACATCTCCATAGACGACGTGATAATAATTACAAAGTATTTAAATTCATTGGATTGTCAATTTGATGCTACAGGATTAGCAGTGCGCATGTAATTAAACGTATCGTAAAATTTTTATATAATTTTTAAATTAAAAAAATAATATATTTCCATTAACCCATTAGCGCCCAGAGGCTCCATGTGGGCTTGCAAAATTTGTTAATATTACAGTAGTATATTCTGTTCATAAAACAATTAAAAAAATAATAAGAAAGATTATTTTCTAATCATATTTTATTTTTCTAAATTGTATAAATTTAATAATTAATGGGGTACTGACCAACAAAAAAGTTGCAAGTTTTTGTCAACATTTTAAAAGGCACGAGAATTTCATGAAGAACAAGCCCTATTACAGCATTTTACGACAATTTCCTGATTTTAAATGAATTTTTAAAACCTCTCAAAAATGACGTCATAGCATTGAATCTTAAATGGGAAAATAGATCAGTTAACATTGCCAAATCCCATACTTAATATTGAAATGTAACCAAACCTTCATTTGCAAGGTTTTCAGGTATTAGAATTTAAAACTTTATTTTCGTAATAAATCTAGTTCAATTTTAATGAAAACTTGTAATTTTGATCGTACTTTATGATATGGATGCATCTGAAAGCTAATGATATTATGAAACATTAACTTGGGAGGCAATGAATAAAAATTAATTATCAGTATGAACGTAATAAAGTTATACTACAAACTTATTACATAATTATATTGCTATATTTAATGCATTCATATTTTATATCATTAAATATAATGTATGTGCAAATTCAACACTGTTTCTCCTTTATTCATTTATTTCCAGCATAAAATGTTTCAAGCGTTCAATATTTTATAAATAAAACAATTGGGTCACATTTTTTAAGTTTAAAATAATTTATTACTATTTTTTTTTTTGTCATTTTTGAAATATAGTGTCAAAACAATCATTTCGAATATAAGTAATAAATTTTATTTTATTTACATGACAATAGACATACATGCCTCTGATGTAACTAATTATGTATCCAAAAATGGGTCCTGTATCGAAATCAAAATTAACAGATTTATTTTGTGTCGAGTGCAATTTATTATGTCTAAAGTATTATATTGTGAATAATGTAATGTAAATAAGTTAGATGATTTTACAAATTTCAATATTCAAAAAAATGCCAGGTCCTCTTTTCTTTAGCTGATTTCTTGAACTCCGCAGATTGTTTTGGCTTCGTTTGTTTGATATCTGCTGTTTGTTTTGGCTCCATTTGTTTGGTCTCTGCTATTTGTTTGGACTCTGTTTGTTTGGACTCTGGTATTTGTCTGGACTCGGACTCTTCCGCTTGCATGGACTCTGATGTTTGTTTAGGTTCAGTCGTTTGTTTTTGTTCCGTTGTTTGTTTTGGTTCCGTTTGTTTGGACTCTGTCGTTTGCTTGAACTCTTGCATTTGTTTGGACTCTCCTAGTTTAGTGACGGCCTTCAAAACGTCCACAGGTTTGCATCTTTCCAGCTGAGTCCTCGCTACTACGCAGTCTGGACCTGAAAAAGTAAATCCCAGAGGTGATTTATCGATCTTTGTTTTGTCAAATTGCATATTTTATAGACAGGTGTGCAAATGGAGTATCGACCTCAATTTTTTTATTGCAGAAGTGGATAGAGAGTGAAAAGTTATGCTACCCTGATTTTTTTCAGATTTTTTAGAGCCCGGGAAGTATTTTTAAAAAATTATTGAAAGTCCTTTTTGTGACGTCACGCGGCGGCAAGTTCTATATTTTTCTTAAGGAGCGGCGTCTCGTGACGTCACAAAAAGAACTTTCAATAATTTTTTAAAAATAGTTCCTGGGCTCTAAAAAATCTGAAAAAAATCAGAGTAACATAACTTTGCACCCTCTATCCATTTCTGCAATAAAAATTTCTGAGGTCGATACTACATTGTTGAAGGTCCATGTACATAATATGTGATGGCTAGAGTTGTATTTGACATAGTATTAGCTTACTTTATATTTGCAATCATGTTTAATTCTTTGTATTTACCCTTGTTATAATGTTTTTTTTTTCCTTCTACAACAATATGTTTCACAGGGATAATATGCACTTTACGTGTTAGGTTCTCTATTGCATGGACTGTTTGGTGTCTCCTACCTCTGACTTGTTTTTTATGTATTCATGAGGAAAATATAAAAAATAAATAAAATATATTTTCAATTGTCATTCTAATTACGTTACAATAAATATCAATTTTAATTCCTAATTCATATTTATTGAATGTTTAACAGGCTGCAAATACAATAGTAAAAACAGGAACAAAATAGCCTAATGGGCGAATAGTGCATGCTTCAAAAACAACCTAATTAATATTTCATGTGACCAGTTAATTAAATCCTTATTTTAATTTTGGATAGAGTGCCTCGATTTATATTTTGACACATTTTTTTTTTATTAATTCTGCAAAATTTCCTATCACATTTCAAAATACTGTGACGTCATAGTCATGCAAATATTTAACACGCAAGGATAAATGAAAAGACGTTACATGACTATTTCGTTACATCATTTTGCAGCTTGATTTTGAGGATGATAAAAAAAAATGTGGAAGATAATTGATAATCGAAATCCTCTTTTTATGTTATAAAAAATGACAAGCAGTAATTCAATTAGACCCAATGACGTCCTGCAACGGGAAATCCTGCTTAATTTTTCTTAATATTTTTAAAAAAATATACAAAAACTCAATCTTTAAAAACTGTAATTATTTTAATTAAACTTACTAGTAGTTGCAAATAATGTGCTGTTAACGCAGTTCTGTAAAAGAAATTGTACTTTTAGTTTAAAAATTTTGTTACCTACTTTTCTTACACTGCATAATTTCTAATTGAAATAACAATATCAATTATCTTTAATTAAAAATGTTTAAATAAATACTTTAAAATTATTTACTTATAATAGTTATTTTTAATTATAAATTATTAAATTATTTTTTTATGTAATGGAGTATACCGACCTCAATTTTTTTTATTGCAGAAATGGATAGAGGGTGCAAAGTTATGCTACTCTGATTTTTTTCAGATTTTTGTAGAGCCCGGCAACTATTTTTTAAAAATTATTGAAAGTACAGAAAAAGTGCCGCCTCTTGCCGCTTCTCTTAATAAAAGATAGGACCCAAAAGGGACAAGGATTCGAACCCGACCTCGCCAAAACTTTTTAGCAATACTTCCCGGTTCCTAAAAAAAATCAGAGTAACATAACTTTTCATCTTCTATACATTTCTGCTATAAAAATTTTGAGGTCGATACTCCATAATGTAAAATAAATTTTTAAATTTTTTTTTTTTTTTTTTTTTTGAATACTTTTTTGAAACATTATATTTTCTACATAAATTTTATTCATGAGGAAAATATAATGAAATTTAATTTTTATATATGTCACAGCCGTGTTTAATAATATCCCTGTAGGACAATGCCAAAGCCATTCGTTCTTTCCGTGACAACACATAGTAATGTATAATATAAATATACTGTTATGAGTTACGATATCTTGGTATTAATTGTTTGCTTACAATGGTATATATGGACTCTCAGACAACAAAAATAATAAATATAATTTTCCCATATTTGAAGATAATTTTATTTCGAATTAAGTTAATAGATAGCAAATTAAGCAGTTTGTTTCGTTTTTTCTTCTGTGGAATATATTTTTGTATTTTTAATTTTTGCATCACCTAATGTTAAAAAAAAAAAATATATTTGTAATCAATTTGTCCCTTTCAATAACCTAAAACAAAATTTAGCCACTAAATGTTAATTTTTGACGACAATTTTATTAATTCTAGCTTTTAAGTAGTTTGTAAAGAGTAAGAGAAAATTATTTTTTTAGCAGTAAAATATTTGATTTATTAATATTATTTGTTACATTTACAATAATCATTGTAAATAAATTACTGTCAACATCAGTAACATTTTTATTTTGATAAAGTAATAAAAATATCAATGTGTGACAGTGTCGACGAAAAGAGAGAAATTTCTTTAACATTTAAATCATCACATGGCATTGTTAATACCGATATGATCTTACCAGAATGAGCGCCCTCCTGACACACGCCATGAAGACCCCAGGCTGAGTGGAGCACGTTGTCTTGTTGTATGTCACTGTCGGGACCGGCAAGTCTGCACGACATTAGTTATCAATGGACAAGCTACGTGAAATTTTTTTACTGACGAAATGAATAGAGTGAACATATTAATGTGATATGTGCAGGTATAATGGATGCAATTCACGAAGCAGTTAGCCAGGTTTCTAACCACGTTTAGTTAAACGTGCTAAACAGCTATATATATATAGTTAAACGTGGTTAAGCTAAACGTGGTTAAGCTAAAAGTGGTTAGAAACCTGGCTATAATAACTGCTTCGTAAATCGCGCCCAATATGTATTATTATAATATATTATATATATATATGTTTAAATATTATAATATATTATATATGTATGCAGTAAATCTTAAATATATATATATATATCGTCCGGAAAAATGAGATATCTGTTAACCACGATTTCATTGCAATAATGAGATGTCTGTATTTTAGGTGAGCGCAATTATGACCTATAAAGGTGCATTTTCATGCAGCGATATCGAGCGAGGCTTAGCGGGTCGAGAAAATCACACCTGCTTTAATTTCGTATGACAGCCATGTTTGCAATAAAATCGCTCCCCGCAAAGCGAGGAAATCTCAAGCCTCTGATTGGCTACTGTACGCGATTTTCTTGTTTTTCCGGCTCCATGGAAATGCGCTCTAAATCGGTATAAAATAAAGCTCATAATTGTCTTACCTGAAATAGCAGACAGTTCATTATTGCAACGAGATCACAGTTCAATATTCCAGACGAGGGACGTACGATATACATATCTGAATTTAACAAAGAACCCCCTGCAACTCACTCTCGATCTCGCTGGTACAATTAGCAACAGCCTCAGTTACTGTGGGCAGCCAGGGCAGGTAGATGGTCTTGTTCTTGAGGATAGAGAGGAACCTTTCCTCCGCCTTGGCCACGTCCACCACGTCATCTTGTACCTGAAAACAACCACACAGATCAGGGGGGTCGTGAGTTCGAAACCAGGTGTCAGATTTTTAGCATTGGGGGCGTTAATGAGTTAAAAACCTAATACCTTTACCTGTATAAACACATCTTATTTCCTCTTCACTCAAAGTGAGGATGAAATGGAAACACTATATATTTCTAACATTTTATGCTCAAGAAGAGGAAAAAATACGTAATTTCGTCTTTTTCCCTCTAAAATGGTTCAAAATAAAATAGAGGAAATTAGACCAGGAGAGAGCTTATATAAATATAAAAGATGAAATTGATTTCATCTCGGGTATGCTAAACAAAGTAATGAAGAACGTGCATAAGAGAGAGAGAGAGAGAGAGAGAGAGAGAGAGAGAGAGAGAGAGAGAGAGAGAGAGAGAGAGAGAGAGAGAGAGAGAGAGAGAGACACGGTGGAAGGAGGGGGTGGGGTGGGGAAGGGGTGGAGAGAGAATAATAATAAAAAAAAATGTTCCTTACCAATTTCATATCTTTGAAGACGCATTCAATGAAACACTACGAAAAATAAGTAAATAAAAAATTAAATAAATCCGAAATATTAGCTTTACTATTTTCAATATTCTTACCATGGTAGCTTCAACAGCGCGAACTGAAAGCAAACAAAATCATTAATGATGATACGTCCACCAATACCACAAAATACTAGTTGGAAATAACATAATTACATATTTTTAAGATAAAATATATTATACGTGATAATATGATAATGAGTGAATTTAAAAACAAAACAAAAAATTATAAAAATAGATTTCGAATATTTTATTATTTTGAAAATCAATTTTAAAATGGGTCTGTAAACAATTGTGATATCATATATATGTAGTCCTAGCTGTTAATATTTTTGGAAAATTTGAAGATACATAATTCAATGTTTTTGTGTCCATAATTTTATGCAACCAATAAAATTTATGACACAGGTTGACTATCCTTTCAACGTCACAGATATGACCTTCAGAAAGGTTGACTATTGACGATCCCTGACACAATTTGTAGGAAGTTTTTCATTATAATTATGTTACTGATTGTATCTTCTGCATGAGCTATTGAAACCTCCGCTTCCTGTTTTTTATCGTCAGACGTATAATTGCTGTTTTGTCGATATCTGTAGCTGATATTAAAATTTAGGTAGCATTTATAGCAAAGATAATTTTATATAATTTGTTTGTAGAGAATATTTTTACATTATTTTAATTTAACTTGTCCATGTACATATTAAAAAAAATAGTTTGGACATTTAAAAATTAAGCTGCAAATTCCAGATCATGGTGAATTTTACTTGCATGATTTTTATTGCCAAGTAATTTTTACAATTTGATTTTTTTTTTTTAGTTTAAATTTATAACTTTTAATATTTGCAAAGGTTCAAAAACACAATTGACACAATTGGTCCTAGCTCCTATATAGCAATCATTCGTAGTTATCACTAAGCATCGTTTCTTTGTCTTTAATAGTTACTAATTACACCATAAATATGGCGTATTAAGTAATTAATGACCATCCTAAATTTGGTTTCAGCTTTCCCTCAGTTATGATAGGAAAAATAAGTAACATACACTTCTTTCCAATTCATGTATCCACTGATGGGTATTTTTCAATAGAGTATTGACTTCAAAAATTTTTATTGCAAAAATGGAGAGAGGGTGCAAAGTTATGACTGTTTTTTTTTTCAGTTTTTTTATAGCACGGGAAGTATTGCTAGAAAATTTTGCCGAGGTCAGGTAGGTTTGAACCCACGCCTCTAGGTTCTATCATTTTATTAAGAGAGGCGTCTAGATGCGTCATTTTCTCTGTACTTTCAATAATTTTTTAAAAATAGTTACCGGACTTTAAAAAATCAGAATAGCATAATTTTGCACCCTCTATTTCTGTAAAAAAAAAAAAAAAAAAAAAAAATGAGGTTGATACTCCATTGTCCTTTTAATGCTGAGTGACATATATAGTGTGTGTTTCTATCGGGAAAAGGTTCTCCATTTGAATTTTTATTCATAGTCTCGAAAGTTAATAATACATATTTTTTTAACTTGGAGTTTGAGGCGAAATAATGAGGTGGGGGAGGGACTCGAGAAAAGATATTATGGCTTGAAATGCGTTCCAATATTCGCTGAGGTGCATGAGACCAAAGGAACAATGGAAAATCTGTCAGGACGGACACTTCTACTTTTAATCGACAAATCAAAGTGATGTCCAAAATATTGTTTTAGATAGAACTTGAAGGACCACGTGGTCAAGGTCAACTCACGGTCAGCATCAGGGTCGGACTTGCGCGTGTTCTTGAAGACCTTGTCACGGATGGTGTGGAACAGACCGTGGTTTACGTTCGCCTCACCGTCCGAGCATCGTTTCAAATGCTCCGGAGCAACAAGCCAGGGTACGGGGCAGCAGCTTTGGAGCTTCTACATTTTACAAAACAAAATTAAGTTAGTTAACTTTTAACTATCGTTCAATATTTAAAAATAGTATCACAATCAGGCTTTTGCCTTGAAATGAATGAAATTCACGATTTAGGGCAAAAGTTATTCATTACATTACCTCGATGTTAAATTTAAACCTATAATACAAGATACAAGAAAACGTCAACTCCATTTTTGTTTGTATGGGGATGAAATTTTCTTGTAAGGAAAAATTGTATGTAAAATTGTGTCGTGTAATACCGGCTTTATTATTAGAAATTACCTTTTTTTCTTTGTAATATGAAATTATATTGAAACCAACAAGACTTTATTTTTAGTGTGTATAACAGGGCTACAATCACCAAATTTATGATCATGTGAGTATACTTACTGTCAAGAAAATGTCAATTTATGTCTTCAAGGTACTAACCTGAAACAAAGGTGTGATGCAGTCGTACCTGACCGTAGCCTCTCTTCGCAACCGATTGTGATCAAGGGCTGTGGACAAGAGGAAGTTTGTATGAGCAACATAGCAGTCTACTATGCAGGGTAAAAGTTTACCATTGGCGTTGTTTGAAAAAAAAAACAATTGCAGTTCTTTAGTATTAAAAATTAAAGCAAAAAATGGGTATTTTTACTATTTCTCATTCGGTTTGCTCACAGATTTTTTATTAATAAATATTTCCTTGTTGCAAAGTCCCGTTGGTTTCAGCAGCTTCCCCAAAATCACTGCCATCAGCATTTGTAACTATTTTATTCAAGGGACAATATAAAAAAATGATCTAACTTTAAGGTTACTTCGTAATTATTTTTATTTTTTCTTGGAAAGCATTTGGAATCATTTGACACTCCTTTTATTTTACGTATTATTAAGAGCCCTTCTTTAGAATTTTTTTTTTTATAATAATACAGTTAGTATTCCCCCCAATTTATAACTGGGGCTTACTTGATAATTTTACTTATATAATTATTTACGTATAGATGATAAAGAAAATGTATTTATTTAATTATAGGTTTTGTATATTTAAACCCACCTTGTTGAGATTCTAAATCAGAAAATTCTGCTCGGTGCAAAAAATCTCTGCTCGAGACAGAAGCCTGCAAACATTTACGATTTTCACAATTGCATCTGAATATTTGATTTATTTATTATGGAAGTCTTATAAGTAATAGAAATAAAAATGATAAATTATTACTTATAAATACTTAACTATTATTTAAATAATGTTTTGCAATAATTAGACAAATTGTATCGTGTATAATACTGGATATAACCTAGTTCAAAAATATCATCTTCAGTTCATCTTTTACACACGACGTCTAAAACATATCTTATTTCCTCTTCGCTTAAAGTGCATGGGGATGAAATGGAGACAATATTTCTAACATTTTATGCTCAATAAAAGGAAAGAAGACGTAATCTCGTCTTTTTCCCTCTATAAAATGGGCAAAATAAGAGGAAATTAGACGAGGAGAGCTTAATAGCGAAGAAAATATGAAATTTATTTCATCTCAGGCGTGCATAAATATGCTTCACTCCTAAAATCCACTAAATAACAGATTAAGTACGGTCACTTACTACGAACACCGCGGTCCAGAGCGCGACACACAGGACGTGTTGAGACGACATGGTGCGAGCGAGTGGACTGCTGACACCGCGTGACGTCACTAAAATACCTGCTGGGAGTTCCTGCCTGCAAGGTTGTTGCTCAAGGACCATTTTCTTGTTTAATGTTGTAATTAAAAAAAATGTTAAATCAAAATATAATATTTTATGCAAAAATGAAGTGTACTTTTTTTATTATTTGTTGTTTTTTTTGTTATTTTTTTTTGTAGCTTTCACAAAAAAATTTATATTATTTTAATTTAATTTCAGTTTTTCAATGCTTTAATTAATTTTAATTATATATTATACTAATTATATAAAGTGAATACAACTCTTGAAGCATAGAATCGTTCTGCACCAATAATTCTGGAATTATTTTCTCTGCTGTGCAATGCAATTAAGGGTAAGGTAACGCCACCAATGTTAAAAAAAATCCCTCACAAAAATTCTGAAAAAAATTTAAAATGTTCTCCTCTATACCCCCTATCAGTACCTAAAATATCAGGTATACAAATACGATCTAGTTTTTGAGTTATAAATTTTTAAAGTTGACTACTTTAACATGGAGAAATGAAACTCCCATGTTAAATTGGTCAACTTTAAAAATTCATAACTCAAAAACTAGATCGTATTTGTATACCTGATATTTTAGCTACTGATAGGGGGTGTAGAGGAGAACATTTTAAATTTTTTTCAGAATTTTTGTGAGAGGGATTTTTTTTAACATTGGTGGCGTTACCTTACCCTTAAGTAATAATATGTAAGTTTATAAAAATAAATTGAAAAAATTAATAAAGATTCACTATTTAGGTAGGATGATAGTGTCTGGCGAGTGAAATGATTACGCACCTTCATTTGTACAAAAAGTGTCCCCGACAAATATGAATGAATTCACTGAAATGTCCTTCAAATCCTCCACGATTACCTTCATAAATTACTTTTTATGTAATTATTTTGGGAATTTTTAATGCTAAAAATGCGTAAGTTAATTTTTACAGAAATAAAATAATGATCACTAAAAATAAAATATATTGAAAATAAAATATAATATTTTATTATATTTAATTATTATTATAACAATTTATAAATATTTTATTTGTTGTAAATCATGTTATACATTTATTTAAATGGATTATTCAATATAAACTGTTTTCTTATTTAAGCTACTTATTTTTTTTTTAAAATATATAAATGTATTAAAAAATGTATAAATATATATATTGAATTTAATTTGCTAGGTTAACTAATACAAATGTCAAAGTCTTGTCCGACGTGTTCGTTGCATCAGAAATTTGAGCTGATATGCTATGTTAAATTTTAAAGTATTTGAAATCTTATGACGAAAGTCCTTAATAAGCATCCCATGCATAAAAATATATACAGTATTATATAAGGACTATAATAATCTTGCATAATTTTCTATAAATTTGTAATCATTGAACATTTAATTTGAGTGCAACAATACTGCCACAACAATATGAAATATGAAGCCTATAGATTTAGTAATTAATGAAATAAAACAAAATATATTTATTGAAGGATTTCACACAAGCCAATATTTCGCTCTTCTTTTTTTTCATCAAAATCATTCACCGAGACCACTTGACAACAAGCTCATCAATATTGGCAAAAAGTTCATGACGTCACAGGTAAAAAAACGTTTCCGTTGATGAGTTACCAATCAGAGAGGCATTGAGAATATGAGAATTTTCCATTGAACCTTCAGAAATTATTCAATGTATTTCATAACTCTGTGACCTTTAAATTTTATCAGATTTTAAAATATCGTAACCTTGCTTTTTTATAAATAAAATTTACAGACACATGTCATCCCTCGTCCGGAATAATGAGCTGTCTGCTACATCAGATGAATACAATTATGAGCTGTAAGTAGATGGAACATAAAGTTCATTGTTGCGCTCACTAGAAATAGCAGATCATGGTAGCGATAGCTCATTATTACGAACGAATTAAGGACATATGTTCACGTATCATACATTGCAATTTATATCTCTATGAATTTGCCATTAATTAACAAGAACAATAGTCTGAGTATTGTTAATGAATTTACGTAATTTGGAAGCATATTATTTATTTATTTATTAGTATTGAGTTATATAGTGAAATTTACCTTTGTTCGTAAGTATTGCCAGTAGTTAATATAATGCAATAATTTAAATGCAAACATATTTTTCAAATGATTTAAAAGGCTCTGAGCCCATCTAATATGACAAAAAGGTCTATTTATTTTAAATTTTAAACATATTCTATAATTCAACATTTAATTATTAAATATTTTCAAACTAAATAATTTCAAATATTTTGTCATAAGCTTTAATATTTATTTATATAAGTTAAATAGTTCTATTTTATAAAATAAATTAATAATTGCTATAATAAAGTTTTATTATTAAATAATTTATACTAAATTGATAAATATTTATAATCTGTATTACATATTTAATTCTAAAATTACAAATAATAAAACATTAAAATTATGGAGGTAAAAGTATTTTAATAGTTTAAACATTTTTACCGTTATATAATATAATTTATATATTGAAACTTTGAAAGAATTAAAGTTGAAAGTAATTAAACTCAGTGGTGAGACACCTGCAATAATAGAATATATTAGCAGGGGAGTAAGATGCTGGCTGTCAAATTGCTGCTGGATTGCTAGGAGTTTCATTAGAAAAATCAAAATCGCCTTAATTATAACCACTTGCAGCCTTGTTAATCACCATGCATTTCTGTTATTCTTAAGAAGTGTGATGATTGAAAAGGCAAAAGAAAATTTTCCGAGGCAATGACTGACAACGCATTAAAAAAAAAAAAAAAAAAAAAAAATGCTGCGGGGAATTGAAAGTAAATACTTTTACTATAAATGTAATGAAGATCACATTCAGAGTATATACATTTAAAAAAAAAAAAAAAAACGACCTTCCTACTCTGTGTATGAATAGGGTATTGACCTCAAAATTTTTTTATTGCAGAAATGGATAGAGCGTGCAAAGTTATGCTACGCTGATTTTTTTCAGATTTTTTAGAGACCAGGAACTATTTTTAAAAAAATATTGAAAGCCCTTTTTGTGACGTCACGAGGCGGCAAGTCCTATCTTTTTCTTAAAGAGCGGCATCTCGTGACGTCACAAAAAGAACTTTCAATAATTTTTTAAAAATAATTCCCGGGCTCTAAAAAATCTGAAAAAAATCAGGTTAGCATAACTTTGCACCCTCTATCCATTTCTGCAATAAAAAAAATGAGGTCGTTACTCCATTGGAGAAAGGAATTGTCAATGAAATTCCTCAAATATTAACCATTCTTTCCATGTTCCCACATTTAAATACATTTATTAGAATTGTTATCAAAGCAAAATCAACCTTCTCTCACATTATTGGTTTCAATTATTCCCCGTAGCAAAATACAATTAGGTAAACATTATAGCATTAACATCTCCCCTTAAGGATAGGCAACTTGTTCAACATTGAAGCAAAGTGGGTTGCATATTCACAGGGGGAAGATGATTTCTTACAAGGCGTAAAATTAATATTATAGAATATGCTCCGTTTATATCCCCTCCGAAAATATTAAAATATTTTTACCTTCTTATTCTTATTTCAACGTCACAATTTCACAACTGTCAGAACTTCTACACTGCAAACTCCCTTTTTTTTTTTAAATAATTTGACTTCCATTATTTTTCTTGTCATACACTGCGTTTAAATGACACTACAGACTACAGTGGCACAAAGTTTTACGTCTTGATACAGTTCCTTATTCCTCCTCCACAAAAAATAAGGAGGGCACTGAAAATGAAGTAATTTCAGAAAGTGAAGAATTAGAAGAAATGTGAAAATGTAATGTGTGTCTCTTTTGAAGTATCTGTACACTCTCAGAAATAGGTGTTTCACAAAGTGTTTCAGAAACACCTAAAGTGTTTCAAAAAATGCCCCCTTAGTTAAGACACATTTCGTGTTTCAGAATAAGTTTAAAAACAATTAACGTGTTTCAGAAACACATTAAGTGTTTCAAATGTCACTTTTTGAGACACGACATGTGTCTTAAATAAGGGGGCAATTTTCAAACACTTTAGGTGTTTCTGAAACACTGTGAAACACCTATTTCTAAGGCAGTAAATCTTTAGTGTATAACTACCAGTTACCTCCAGTGATCGCAGAGGGAGTTTTATATATTATACTGATACAGTTTCTAACTCCCTCTCCTCCACATAAAATAAGTAAACGTTACCAATGAAAAATATAAAAATAAGGTAATTTCCAATTTCAGAATGTGAAGAAATGTGTACCTCTTTTGTCATAGTACCTGCAGTGTCAGACAGGGAGTTTTCACCAGTATTAAATGAGTGCGCGGCCAATGGATTGACATGTATATTCTAAGGCTTAATAAAATAAACGCGTCGCACGATGGTTTTAACGTTTTTAATAATTTTCTTTCCTATCAATGACTTTTATTGTTATTATCAAATGAATAATAAAATTTCAAATAAAACTGATACTTTGGTTTAAGCGTTAACATTAATATTTTTAAAATTAGGTTAATAATTATATATTTTAGCGTATTCGAGGAATATAATATAACATATACTACGTTTACATGACGGTGTTTAATGCGTATTCGTTGACGACGCCTCATAAGAATAACATTATCCGTCGTCAACGGATACGCATTAAACACCATCATGTAAACGTAGTGATTGGTATGTAACAATTAACGTCTATACTTATTTCATATCATATTCGTACGTTTCTATATTAGATATACAACATTCCAGATAAATTAAAATTTAATGATCACTAAAGAGACCCAATTTTCATTCAATTTAATGAAATTATTAAAATTTCTGATATTTTATGCTGGATAAAACGCAATCTCAAATAATGACCACAGGATAAATAATTGAACTCATAAATTTTCTTAAAATATCTTGGTTTGTTTAATTAATAATAAATAATAATAATAATAATATTTTTTATTATAATTAATAATTATTTTGAAAATATTGAAAATTGACAATATTGGCGGAAACTCATTACATTATTTTATTCAACATTAAGTATACACAACACTAGTAATTAGGAATAATTTAAGATAATTGCAACAATTTCATTGACGATTCTGTCTCAGTTCATGTACGGAATGTGGAAGGGCAGGTCCCCTCGGTCCTTCGCAGGGCCCCTCAGGACCTTCTCTGCCCACTTGGTGTCATCCAGTCGCTTCAGAACGTGCACCCTCGCTTTCTTTGTCACTTTCCTCTTACGTAGGCAGCATACAGAAGACCGTGTTTTAACCTGTAATTAATAGACAGGTTATTTGATGGGCGGTCAGATTTAACCTGTAATTAATAGACACGTTATTTTTTATGGATAGTTGATATCAAATTATTGTTGTTTGTTAGTTTTGCAGGTTCGTGATTCAAGTAGGAAGATATTCAAGTTTCTCACTAGCCACGGTGCATATGTGTCAAATTACATTAACCTGGGCTTAGTGAGAAACTTTTGTTTATTTCTGTTGTGAATCACGGTACATACATAATAATTATTAATATATGTAAGGTTTAATCGCATAACAATATATTCTACCTTTTTCACAGGTTATAAGTTATAAGTGCAATAAATATTATGTTCTAGGATATACCTATTATAACTAAATAATTATGATTACTGCATTTACGTTAACATCACATTTTTTTATTAATAATAATTTGAAACTTAAAAATACATTAAAATTTCAAATTTACAAACTTTTTGTGGACTCGGAAAATGAAATAACCTAATTAATTTAATATTTTGTTCTATGGAGCACTGCAAAGTCCTAATTAATCGCCTCAAATTATAATCGTGCCAACCTGTTGCGTGTCCTCGTGGTTCTTGTTTTCCCCACGAGAGGCGAAGGCAGCTCGGACGGTAAAATAGTAGAATATCTCGACCCCGCTAAGCAGACTGAAGCCCAGGAAGAGACCCGCGATGCCACCGAACGAAACTAAAAAACAAGGTTGATTGAGCAAATAAAGGACCAATTTAAGGCTCTGTGAACAGAACTTTTGACTATATGCTCATCAAATTTGGCTGAAAAATTAAAAATTGCAAGTCTCGGCCGACGAAAAGGTTTCGATCGCCGGTACTTGGCGGTTTTAAATTCTGGAAAAAAATCATGGCTTATGGCTGTTTTAAGTTTACCAAGTTTATTTGAAGATTTTTCGATGAATTTTTTTTCATGTTAAATTTTACCAATGGACAACATACATGAAAAAATTTTATTGCAGAAATAAATAGAGGGTACCAAATTATGCTACTCTGAATTTTTTCAGATTTTTTTGAAACCCAGAAATATTTTTAAATAATTATTGAAAGTGCGGCCACGCCCCCTGGAGGCGTCAATAGGTGTCCAGTCTCTATTCTATCCTTTTTGTTAAAGATTCAGGGGTGCCAACTGAAATCACAGGACACTCAATAATTATTTAAAAATAGTTCCGGGTCTCAAAAAAATCTGAAAAAAATCAGAGTAGCATAATGGACAATTTGCATGACATTTTATTATTACAGAAATGGATAGAGGGTACCAAATTATGCTACTCTGAATTTTTTCAGATTTTTTTGAGAGCGGGAACTATTTTTAAAAAATTATTGAAAGTCAGTTTTATGACGTCACGGGCGTTTAGCGCCTATCCTTTTCTTAAGGACAGACTCCTCGTGACTTCATAAAATCGACATTCAATAATTTTTTAAAAATAGTTCCCGGTCTCTAAAAAATCTGAAAAAATTCAGTGTAGCATAACTTTGCACCCTCTATCCATTTCTGCAATAAAAAAATGTCATGCAAATTGTCCATTTGGTACCCTCTATTCACTTCTGCAATAAAAAATTTTCATGCATGTTGTCCACTCTCATGTTAAGCCTTAACTCAAGGGTATAGGCAAATAGCTCGTAATTATTCCGGACGAGGGATGAAATGAAGGAACAAGAGCAATAAAAAAAAAATGTACTAAATTGTTGACAGTGCAAGTTAAGTATCACATTTTTATTATCGGACCATTTGTTGGAAAAAATATGATCACACTCAACCTTCCTTATTTAAAGAATTCCTTACTTGGTAACATTGAAAATGAAAACTAGATTTCAAAACAAAATACAATCAAATTTACATGATATTCCTTCCTGAAAGTAGCCGGAAGTGTAAGGTTTCTGGTCTTCCTATTTGTATTCCAGAGTTACAATTTCACACATAAGTCAATACTCCTACTTAAACCACTCTGAAAAATTTCAAAACTGAATTACAAACAGAAGAGCTGCAAATTTCACACTTCCGGAAAGAATGTTAAATTAATTTGACTGTACCTTTCGATAGTAAAGTTTCACTTACCAAGCAAGTCCACCCAGCCGAAGAGAACCTCCCGCTTGTAGCGCACCATCGGCCAAGACACGAAACCAACTTCGAGAGTGCCCACAGGAGAAAGACTGAAACGATTTATTGATACTGTACGTTCTTAGTTATCATGGTAATTAATTTTATGGAATTCAATTAATGTTTACATGTTATGTAATTTTCTAATTTTATATTCATTTTTATAACTAAACTAGCATAACTGCTTAAAATTGATATTTTTGCCATTGATCAACACATTGTATTTTTATTATTTAATATTTCTTTTTTAAACAATATTTATGTAAATATAAATTCACTACTTGTTTCATTTTTTTTTTACCAAACAGTAATATTTTCTATTATCTTTTTTATAATTTGCAAAAAAAAAAATATATATATATATATATATATATATATATATATATATATATATATATATATATATATATATATATTTATATATAATATATATACAATTTTTTTTTTATTAAATAATTTAAAAAATTATTTAAATAAAATTTAAATTGCACTATTAGATTTTATCATTTAATTAATTAAACAATAATTTTATATATTCTTTTGGAAAACCAATGCATGCATGACAAAAATTCAAGAGTAATAATTCAACTATTGAAAAAGAAAAGAAAAAATACTCATTTGGAATTAATAAAATATGTAACATGGATTCATGTTCATATCGTATTCTATGCTGTTGGTATAATATCGATTGCACGCTAAAAACAGTACAATTGCATAATTTCCATGACAGAATGTAGGTTACTTGATCACGCCAGTGCAAATTTCCATGACAGAATGTAGGTTACTTGATCACGCCAGTGCAAATTTCCATGACAGAATGTAGGTTACTTGATCACGCCAGTGCAAATTTCCATGACAGAATGTAGGTTACTTGATCACGCCAGTGCAAAAGTGAAGGACGTTGAGAAATTAAATAAAACGTCAATAAAATGACGAAGAAAGTTGTTGACAATGCACGATATTTAAATAAATGATAATAGTGCATGCTATTTATGTGCAACTTGAAAACGTTAAACTCCCTGAACTTTATTATTAAACGCTTTACTGGTTTGTTTGTTCTTGATTTGAAATAAATTTCATTTTTTATTCGCTATTAATTAAGCTCTCTCTTCGTCAAATTCCCTTCTATTTTGCACCATTTTAGAGAAAAAAGTATGAGATTACGTCTCCTTTGAGCTTAAAATGTTAAAAATATTGTCTTCATTTCATCTTCACTTTGAGCGAGGAAGAAATAAGATGTGTTTTTGAGGTAAAAAGACGTTATAAGATTACTTTTAGACATGTAAAGGATAAGTTGAAGTAATTTTTCAACTAGGGTAGAATTTTCTATTTACGTCACGGTCTAAAAAAAAAGAGGACATAAAACATGCTTGATGTACAGATCTCGTACGTTGAAGGAAATAGTGTAGAAGTTCTCAATTCAGAGATAATAATCTTACCATATAGTTAAAATTTACGTACTGAAATCTTTAAATCTAATCTTTTTACCTCTAATAAAACTAATTTCTTCCTCGCTTTAAGTGAGGATGAAATGAAGACAATATTTTAAACATTTTATGCTCAAGAAGAGGAAATTAAAGACGTAATCTCGTCTTTCTCCAATAAATATGGTTCAAAATGGAGGAAAAAAAAAGGAGTGACGTTATTGTGAATAAAAGATCAAATCTCCAGAAACTCACGGACTGTCACTAAGTTTCTCCACCTCGTACACCATGTGGTCACATCCCAACTCGCAGGAACACGGACGAATGTCGTTCAGCATCTCTATCGTAGAAACAAGAATACAATTTAGGGTTTTAGAATTTACCGTGTTGTCAGAGATAGGGTGATGTTGCAGTCAATGTCATGTAAGCAAGACTACTAAATAACTGTTGTGTATATAGACGTAAGCATCCAGAAATCTATACTCAAAATTATGATATTCATTCTTATAACACAAGGAATAAAGATAAGGTATGTGTGGAGGAACATAAGTCAAGTTTGCTTGAAAAAAGTTCATTTTATCAAACGGCAAAATTGTATGATTTTTTACCAAACTGTTTGAGAAGTATAAATGACACTTTATTGTTTAAAAAAAGACTTAAGATTGTACTAATAGACAAGGAATTTTACTCTGTTAAAGAATTTTTAAGTAATAAAATGTCTGAGAATATCTTAAATATAAA
This sequence comes from Siphlonurus alternatus, assembly GCA_949825025.1. Classification (NCBI taxonomy): domain Eukaryota; kingdom Metazoa; phylum Arthropoda; class Insecta; order Ephemeroptera; family Siphlonuridae; genus Siphlonurus; species Siphlonurus alternatus. The sequence continues at coordinate 22,936,047 of OX463784.1, read as the reverse complement.
ATTATAGTTTTCTTATTATTAAATGCAATTGTTTTTGTTTGTTTGATTGTTTTTTATTTAACTCTTTCATGATGGTATTAAATGATTTGGTTTTGTATATTATGTTTTTTTGTGTATGTTATTTTTGATTATTGAAATATATGTTGACGTGAACCATGTTGTCCTGTACAACCAGTTGTTTGTAATAAAAAATAAAATAAATAAAAATGTAGTAAATGACATATTATTTTTATCAAACCCTAATAGAGTATCGAACTCAAATTTTTTTAGTGCAGAAATGGATAGAGGGTGCAAATTTAAGTTACTATGATTTTTTTCAAATTTTTTAGAGTTCGAGAACTATTTTTAAAAAAATATTAAAAGTACAGAGAGATTGACGCCTCTCTTTATAAAAGGATAGGACCTAAAAGGGGCGTGGTTCAAAACTGACCTTGGTAAAAAAATTTAGAAGTAGTTCCCGGGCTCTAAAAATTCTTAAAAAAAAAAATCCAAGTCAAGTTTTTTAAAATATCAAAGCTTTGAAATGAACCCTATGTCCATTTTTGCAATAAAAAATTTCAGGTCGATACTCTATTGGGTATATTTCTACTAACTAATTCAATTCAATTATTTAACCACTGGTTGTACACAACATGGATTACGTCAGTTTTATATATAAAAATTACAACAATACATTATAACATAAAATAAATATCAACTATAATAGCACTTCCTAAAAATAAAGTAAAACTACAAAAAAGAAAAATGGATAAAATATCTTCAAGCACTTATTAAGTGAAATACATCTTCACTGAATAAATATCATTATATATAAGAATATTTTTCAATTTATTTTTTAAATAATAATTTGAATACACTTTCATTTGCCTCATCTGTGGTAAACAGAAGACTTCAGCTGTTTTTCAGACTGAATTTTTTTCTAATAATCTTGAATTATGCACCTCACTTCTACCAAGTATGAAACCTGTCAACGTAAATGATTTTTGATCTGCGTATGCTCTGGGCAGAGAAGTTTATAAATAGAAACCATCTCAACAGTATATCACGAATGAATAATCAAAGCCTATATTTAAAATAGTAAATTAATGTTGAATAAGAAAGGCTTGGTGATAAATTTATATTTTCTTCAGAAAGAATAATATTTTTTTTATTGAAACATTTTATTTTCGATTTACTTCTTTAATTAATAATTTATAAATTTATACTCAATTCTTATTGCTATATATTTTTGACATCATTCATAACACAAAACTCCCCTAACGTGTCCAGAGTCCAGAAGTAGAATTTATAGTTTATATATATTTTATGTACTGAGTAACTTGTTTTATGTAAATAGAATTTTTTAGTAATATCTTAATTGTTACTTCATTTATTCAAAATATTATTCATTTAATTCTTAAAATAAAAATGTAATTTAAATTTTTTATTTTAAATTTTAGTTATTACAAAAAATATTTAAATTAATATTTTTAAAATTTTAAATAAAATTAAAATACTAAATATTAAAATTTTTAAAAACTATTATTTTTGCAACCGTTTGTAACTTCAATAAAATAATTTAGTATTTTTTTTTAAATAATTTAAGGATTAAATTTCAGTTGTCCTACACATGATTAATGTTTTATTTAAATATTGAAATCATTTAAGTGAATGTTTTTACATTGAACTTTGGTACCTATAATGATGTCACAAACTGTGACAGGTTGTATTAAATAAGGAGTTGCATACTTGAGAAAATCTGAAGCGTAAAGGCGGATTCATATGGCGACAACGGCGATGCGACGCGATTTTGACGTTAAAGCTGTGAAATCCTATGCGGCGGCGAATTCGCCGGTATTCGCGTTAATTACGATGCTCTTTTTCTTTTAATCGCCCAATATGGCCGCCAATGGATGTTACAGCAAGTGCGCATTATTCGCGTCGCGTCGCATGGTAAAAATCGCCATGTGAATCCACCTTTATACGTTCTCCTGTGTTTTGATTATTTTTTACGTTTTGTATTAGGAGACAAGCAATATCATCAATTAAATTCTTCTATCAAATAATGCCATGTGTTAAATATACCTGAATGTTTAGACAGACACATCAAATCTTCTATTCTGCAATGCCTGAATTCTTCTGAAATTAAATTATTACATGTTATATAATTGCCATCATTAAAAAATACTGGATCTAAAAAAATATTTTATAAATATAAAATATAAATTAATTTTTAATTTACAAATAAAAATATATAAAAATATAATTTTTTGTACACTTAAAGGATATCAATTATTGAGTAATTAAATAAAATGCATTGAAATTATTTAATAAAGTACATTTATGCATCGGATACTACACTGAATAAGGGACCATGGAAACCTAGGACAAACGGTCGCTCACCTGTTTCTATATTGAAGAAAGGGACACACCCACACAATTTGAGCGCCATCCACATCCTACACTCCACCATACAGGCGCTGTACGAGTATTGTCTCGCGGTGACCAGCTCGATTTCGTCTGCAAACACGCACTTCCGCTGTCGCACGCTCAGCTGACGAGCGTCCTCCGTGGTGTATGTGTGTTTAACGGAGAACGCGATTTTCGCGATGATGCCCCGCCAAAGATGCTGAGCCCGGCTCTCACGTGTGACTACCTCGTCCCAAGGGTGGATGAATACCTGAGGAGGAAATCTAATTAATTTGTGTACACAGAAATTGCTATTATAACGCTCACTTAAAATTTGAATAAAATAGACTTATTTTAAAAATATTTGTCTATCTCTACATAAAACTGAAACGTTAAAATTATTTAATTTCCTATAATATGTCTGCTAAGGCTTAAATATATGGATCACGAGGGGCTGTATCGATCAGCTGATCCGTGTTACCTTACCCTTAAATTATATATAAAAAAATGAATATATATCGTGCTAAATTTTTGTGATATAGGGGTAATGATTTTTGTAATTTTTTCCAACGTGCTTTTTAAATAATCAAAATAAGAAAGTTCAAGCCTAAAATGTAGAAAACAAAGAAGAGAGCAGATTTTTAAATTTAGATTCATCAGAGCACTCAGTTTACCAATAAACCAGCAATGTTTCCCAATCATATGCAGTTTTTAAAAAGTAAAGTTCGTGGTGTCCTAAGCTGTACAACACGAACTACTCTGTATTCAATTCCTCGCAGTCCATAGAGGCTTGATGTACTTGAACTTTCTGGTATGCTCTCCTTAAATTGCAAATCTATATATCAGTCTCTTTGAGCTGCAGCTCCTACAAATCACATAGGGGCAGAGTTAGTTCTGATTTCCACTCTACTCGCTTCAGCCCTCTGTGCCGATAAGGTCGTTTTTCTGATGCCTACACCAAGCAACAATGCCTAGTCGAAAAGCTATCACAGTCGACTGCGGACGTCCCAAAAAAGTGTAATATTTTCCGCAGTTCGTGCTATCACTAGGTGTACATACCTGCATGGGGTTGGTCTGCACCATCTGAGATTTAAACATGACTTTCCAAGCAGCGTCTGACTCGAAAATATACTCCGGTTTGTAAGAAGATGTGTTGCTCCCTTCATCCTGGGAGCTGGACACAAGGGGACAATTATCAGACACATATAATATTATTAATTAAATCACAGACAAAATTTGAACCATATACCAATGTCAATTTTCTCTACCTTATATGATTTGCTGTTCGGATTTAAAAAAGAAAAATTCAATTTATAGAGACAATAATTTAAAATAGATCTGAGCTCTGACGACAGGAATTAAATTCAAAAAGCCACTTTAAAATTAAATTTTAAACCTACAGTAATAACGTTAAACATTTCGACCATTATGAAGTATGCAACATAAGGAGGTTGTTATGATGATTCATTTCATTTTGATTACCGTTGCCGATGGCTGCATAATATATAAATTTATAAGTAAATTTAATAAATTTTCATTTCTTCTTTATAATTTGTATTTTAATTCAGTATTAACTTTGTGTAATAAAATATTTTTAATAATTTATTAAAAAATTTATAAAAAAAACTATAATCATCAAATAATTTGAATTTTATTAAAATAAAATTGAAACAAAATATTAAAGTTTTGCAAATGATAACCAAAAAAAGTAAAATTAAACAACGTGATTCCTTAGTATGAGAATAAAAGTAAAATTCCTTAAATTTTAAACAGCTAGAATGCATAATTTTTTTTATTCTTAATTCTGGTATTTCAGATTATTCATTACTATTATTCATTACTATCATTCATTCATTCATTCATTCATTCATTCATTCATTCATTCATTCATTCATTCATTCATTCATTCATTCATTCATTCATTCATTCATTCATTCATTCATTCATTCATTCATTCATTCATTCATTCATTCATTCATTCATTCATTCATTCATTCATTCATTCATTGTTCCTCAGGGGGCGTACATGACCACAATGTGTCAATTGACAACATACATGAAAAATTTTTATTGCAGAAATGAATAAAGGGTGCCAAATTATGCTACTCTGAATTTTTTCAGATTTTTTTGAGACTCGGAACTATTTTTAAATAATTATTGAAAGTCCTGTGATTTCAGTTGGCACCTCTGAATTCTTAATAAAAAGGATAGAGACTGGACGCCTATTGACGCCTCCAGGGGGCGTGGCCGCACTTTCAATAATTATTTAAAAATAGTTCTGGGTTTCAAAAAAATCTAAAAGAATTCAGAGTGGCATAATTTGGTACCCTCTATTAATTTCTGGAATAATAAATTTTCATGTATGTTGTCCATTGCCCCAAAATACCAACCAAACAATTCCTCAGGTCATCTGAGTCATATCTGTGATCAAAATTTTTCATTTTTTTTAGTTACATTGTATATTTATAAAGTACTACATGAAACTATAATGCCAGCACTATACATTTCATTTGCTCTATTGGTTGCATACATGAAGTGTAATATATTATTATTATTATTATTGTAATTTATTACATACGAGAGTCTCTGTTATTGAACTTTATCCCTATGTAACATTGAAGCTGTTTGTATAACTTTATACAAAATAAAATCAAAGTTATTACTTTACTATTAATTTTATATAATATTATTTATTTTTAACTTCACTATTTTTTTCCTGTATTAAAAATAAATTATTTTTTTTTTATTTCTTATTTATTATTGTTTAAAACTATTAAAAAAAATAACTTTTGTTAATTATTAAAACAAAAACATAAAGAAAATGACATGATTCCTCTTTTTTAAAGTAAATTAGCTACCTAAATTCCAAACAGATGGACCATAATTGATTTTCAAGGTTAATATTACCTGAGATTATTCTCACCTGAGCCGCATGTTAGTAGCATGTCCTGAATTAAAAGAAAAACAAAATCCGTTCTCGGTGAAAATCGGGTGAAAATAATGACAACAGCTGATTGGTTCTTCTTTCCACGAGCACTCCTCAAATATCTGCTCGCATCTCAGACTGATCTGGAAAACAATTATTTTGTATCAAATTCTAAATGGGTACCTCTACAAACTCACTAAGTTTGAAAACCCTGAACTTTCCGAAACCCTAACTTAAGCATTTCATGTTCCAGAACGGGGACGGCCACGAACTTTCAATCCATCCCGACATTTGCCTGTGACTGAGGGAAACGTAGAAACCTTAGTCAGGATGGACGCTACAGCTTTTTTCAATGAACCTGAAGTGCAATGGTCCAAAGCCAGGTGAACCACATGTTGGAAAAGTGCAACGATTTACCCCTGGGTGGGAACTTAGATTTTAATTGTACAGTGTTATCTGAATGCGCCACGGCCCCCAGGCATGCAAAACGCTCTCGGGAACATTCGAAATATAACAGGCAGGCAGCGGCGGACCCAAGTTCTTAAGACGATCTAGATAATGATTCCACACACCTTTTTTATACATTTAGGTTATAATATTAGTCTAAAAACACGATATTCTTTTTTAATTTAATATTAATTTTGTTAATTATCATTTGCTGACCTACTGTTATGGCCACACTGAAATTATCCCTCTTTAATTGTTTTCATATCTGATAACTTTATACTTACCTTGACCATGATTTCTTGCAGTGAATCATAAGCAAAAGGTAAATCCGATAAATTATCCAACATTCCAATTTTCTGATATGATAGATTAGCGAGTGCCAATAAAGAATTTTTAATCTCAGTCGTTGATATTTCTGATTCATTGCTGTTTGGTAAACTGAAACAAATACATTAAAAAATATAAATTGTATGAATTGTTATATTGATGAATATTTTATATACCCCTAAAGACAGTACATTTCGTATGAACGTTTTCTGGCGATGCGGTTTATTGCAAAATACGGGTATGTTTGCTTGTAATACCTGAATTTATGCAAGAAGAGAACCCAGTCCTTCAGTCCAGTGCTTGGAATATGAAATTAAATAAAAAATAAATTGGCAGTGATTACGTATATAATGTAAGAATCCTTTTTTACAATCTAAAAATTGTAATTAAATTATTTTAATAATCATTTCGTATATAACTGATAGAGGCATCATGACAGTGTTCCCCGAACAGGATTATTACGTTAAAAGTAAATAAAGGATGAAAGTTAAACTAATCCTATAAGTTACAATACTAACTTTTGTCCGAGGAACTCGTCCATTCTGTCCATGTCCACGGAGTTGTCCGGACAGAAAGTTACCGCCGGAAAAGGAACGTCCCACTCGTGAAAGTCCGCGTCCAGTCCAGTGATGGTTGGACTCGTCTGGAATTTGTCCCACAGAGATGCGATGATGAAGCCGGTCGCCGCTGTGCCCAGGGACAAAAATATCACCCACATAACCCTGCAACATGTGGAGTTAGAGATCGTGAGTTCTATTCCCGATCAAGTCTTTTTTTTTTTTTTTTTTTTTTTTTTTTTTTTTTTTACTTCAAAATAAATGTGAAGGTTAATGGTTGCAAATAAGTTTGAACTATTCGTAGATTTGATTTTGAGAATTCTGAGCTTTTAGTATTAGTATATTTTATTTATTCATTACATTTCCCACATACGTTGCATAACATAACATTTAGCAGGTGACATTATAAAAGTCATCTAAATAACAAAGCGCAAAAAAGTTTCAAATGATTTTAACAATTATAACGATTAGAAAAAAAAATCATAACAATGGTGAGCTGTTACCATTGCACAGCCGATTTGTTCGCCATGCATGCATATGCTATACAGAACTAATATAGGAAAATGGAGACGTAATTTCGTCTTTTTCCCTCGAAAATGGTGCAAAATAGAAAAAGGACCAGGAGAGACGTGAAAAGATATGAAAAATTTTCAACTTTGTTATTTCCAGGTAATTTTCCTGACCTCTCACAGTCGTGTCTCTGGTGCTCAGAGGTCAAGTAGCGGACACCGTGCAGACTGCTGTTCTCCAGAAACTCGCGAGTCTGTCGGGACCACGTGGCGCGAAGTCTCGAGCAACGACGTACCATCTTTCTGAAGACAATAATGTTCATTGTTTCACATTATACTTTTTGTGTGTTCGATCCTAAAAAAACAAAAACAAATTGCCATACCCTAGTTTGAAAAATTACGTCTTCAAATCATTCTTTACACGTCTAAACTTTATCTTTAAGGTAGAGATAACGTCGAACAGCAGTTCGACGTAATCCCCTTTGATTAATATGTAAACCTTAGCAAATTGACAAAAATTCTGAAATTTTTTTGAGAGGCAGATATTAGTGCCTAAAAGCCATAGCAAAAGTTTCAAAAACATTTAACGAGCCGATTTTTTTAAATTAATTTTCTAGTTTGGCTCTCCATGGGAAAGCCCTATGCTGAAAATTAAAAAAATTAATTTAAAAAAATCGGCTCGTTAAATGTTTTTGAAACTTTTGATATAGCTTTTAGGCACTAATATCTGCCTCTCAAAAAAATTTCAGAATTTTTGTCAATTTGCTAAGGTTTACATGTTAATCAAAGGGGATTACGTCAAACAGCTGTTCGACGTTATCTCTACCTTAACTTTAAAACACATCTTATTTCCTTCTCGCTCAAAGTGAGGATGATTTTGTGAGAATCTTTCTAACATTTTGTGCTCAAGAAGAGGAAAAAATTCGTAATCTAGTCTTTTCCCCTCTAAAATGATGCAAAATAAGACAAAAATTAGACGAGGAGAGAGCTTAGCAGTGAATAAAATATGAAATTTATTTCAGCTCGGGATAAATATGAAACCTTCAAGTACACTGCTATGAACTAAAGATGTAACATTACCCCTAGCATTAACAAGGAGGGGAGGGAATCTTTTAAGGCGGAAAATATTGTGAAATATTGCTACAAAAATTCTGACAAAATTTGTAATCTTTAGTTAGCGAACAGGGCTGTAATAGAGCAGCCGCGCGACGTGGCCGAACAATACTGATAATGGAGTATGGTATGCAGAAATGGATAGAGGGTGCAAAGTTATGCTACTCTGATTTTTTTCAAATTTTTTAGAGCCCGGGAAATATTTTTTAAAAATTATTGAAAGTGCAGAAAAAGTGCCGCCTCTTGCCACCTCTCTTAATAGAAGATAGTACCCAAAAGGGACGTGAATTCGAACCCGACCTCGCTAAAACTTTTTAGCAATACTTCCCGGTCCCTAAAAAATCTAAAAAAAAACAGAGTAGCATAACTTTGCACCCTCTATCCATTTCTGCAATAAAAAAATTTTGAGGTCGGTACTCCATTATTTTTATTTATTTTTTAAGTTAGAATAGAAAAAGAAATAAAATTGCATGAAAAGAAAGTGGATGTGGGACACAATTATGATCCACTCTACTACATGATATGGTACACATACTACCCATGATGTAACATTTTTAGTTGAACGCAGTGTACACCTCAATATAAAATTGATAAGTATGATAACATTTTCTTACCTGAAAGTAAAATTAAATCGAAATCATTTGCTGAGACTACGTTACTCTTAGTGTTGATAATGAAAGCGAAACTATGGTGACAATGTTGGTATGACTGTGCTAATGTGTCATGAGAGCCCCCTACCATTAATATTATTGTGTAACTTTTAATCGTTCACGGCAGCAATTCTAAAATGACATGCAAAATATTTGCACGATATGTAGGAAAATTGTATATTATATTTCATTATAGGGAAATACAAACTCCCTTTACACTGTACACATTTCTTAAAAAAAAATTAAAATCAATTGCCATTAACTATTAATGTTTACATTTCTTTTGAAGCAATATGTACAAGATAAAAATATAAAAATTAAAAGAAAAAAATAACGTACTAAAATTATTAAAAATTCATTTATTTTTTTTTTTATTTTAAATAAATTTAAATTAAATTTTTCAAAGTAAAATGATTTTTCGAAATTAATTTTGATTGCAATTAATAATATATTAAAATAGAAAGCTTAAGATTGGTTGAATATCATGCATTGCGTAACTGCCGTAACATCAAATTAAAATTATTACCGGTTAAGATAACACGCCCAATGTTAATAAAAATCCCATTCATAAAAATTATGAAAAAAATTTAGAATGTTCTCCTTAACATACCTTATCAGTAGGTAAAATATCAGGTTTACAAAAACGAGCTAGTTTTCGAGTTATGAATTTTTAAAGTTGACTAATTTAACATGGAGAAATGGAACTCCCATGTTAAATTAGTAAACTTTAAAAAATTAATAACTCAAAAACTAGCTCGTTTTTGTATGCCTGATATTTTACCTACTGATAAGGTATGTTAATAAGATTTTTATTAACATTGGGCGTGTTATCTCTACCTTAAATTGACATTTCATAGTAATACAACTCCCTATTGAAAGGGAGTTTATTCAAAATTCATCAAAATAAAACATTTTTTATTTTAGATTTTTAAGAAATTCTTACTTCTTTTAAAAAAAATAATTTCTAAAAGGATTTCTAACTATAATACATAAAAAATATGATTTAATTGTTATATCAACGGCATAATTATGTAGAATTTCATTAAAATGTAAATTGTACTGAATAATATCTTTGCCGACATTGCACTGCACTTATAAAAGAATATTATTAACATTATTCCGGACGCACCCACGGAAAACATAATGGAGTATCAACCTCAATTTTTTTTATTGCAGAAACGGATAGAGGGTGCAAAGTTATGCTACCCTGATTTTTTTCAGATTTTTTAGAGCCCGGGAACTATTTTTAAAAAATTATTGAAATTTCTTTTTGTGACGTCAGGAGACGCCGCTTCTTAAGAAAAAGATAGGACTTGCCGCCGCGTGACGTCACAAAAAGGACTTTCAATAATTTTTTTAAAAATAGTTCCCGGGCTCTAAAAAATCTGAAAAAAATTAAGGTAGCATAACTTTGCACGCTCTATCCATTTCTGCAATAAAAGAAATAGGTCAATACTAAATTGTTAATTTATGGTTCCGGAAGGCTTGGGGTGTTAGCTAATATTGACACAGATTTTTATGTCGTAATTTTACCTAAAATTAATATAATAAATGTGAAAATATGGTCATGAAATAAATTCAAGTCTTTCATGATGCAATAGTATGATCGATAGTTAATGTAACTCGTTCTGATAAATACTCTATCTAGTATATAACTATATATACCATCATCAGACATTCACACATTAATAAAAACAATTATTTATAATGGCTTTACAAATATAATTATCGTTTTACATTTGTTTGTAATTTTAAGGTTAAATTGAAATATTTGTTTACATAGTTTTGCGTGTCATATTATGTATGTTCAGTACACATTACTTTACAATTTACACAAGTAATTAAATACAAATATGTGAGATAAGTAAATATGCAGTTAAATTTTGTTTGATTGCTTGAAATAATATAAAACTCCCTATCAGACTTCAAGTGTTTCCTACATTATATAGCATCATTAATAATTAAATAATAGAGTATTGTCCTCAATTTTTTTTATTGCAGAAATGGATAGAGGGTGCAAAGTTATGCCACCCTGATTTTTTTCAGATTTTTTAGAGCCCGGGAACTATTTTTAAAAAATTATTGAAAGTCCTTTTCGTTACGTCACGAAACGCCGCTCCTTAAAAAAAAGATTGGACTTGCCGCCGCGTGACGTCACAAAAAGGACTTTCAATAATTTTTTAAAAATAGTTCCAGGTCTCAAAAAAATCTGAAAAAAATCAGGGTAGCATAACTTTGCACCCTCTATCCATTTCTGCAATAAAAAAAATTGAGGACGATACTCCATTATTACACATAATATATATAGTCAAGCTTATAATATATATTTATTACTTATATATATAGCTCTAAATTTTAAATTTCATAGGAAAAAATAAATAAAATTTAATTTTTTTCCATACCATATTTATTCAACGTCATCTAAATTATTTACAGATACAGAAGCAAAGTTTATTTTATTTTTTGAAAGTCCAATAACAGCACAATAAATATCAACCACAGAAGACCAACAGATAAAATTTAAGACTAACTATTACAATAAAAAGGATCAATGGACAATGTACAGTCATTTTTTCCCGATATATAATTGTTAAAATTTCTGCCAGGCCCCCTGGATGACTATCAGCTACGTTTTATCATTTTATCAAAGACCATGTTATGTTGCTAGTTCAAAAATTACGCCTTTAACTCATCCTTTACACGTTTAAACTTAATCTTTTTACCTCTAAAACACATCTTATTTCCTCTTCGCTCAAAGTGAGGATGAAATGAAGACAATATTTCTAACATTTTATGTTCAGAAGAAGAAAAAAATACGTAATCACGTCTTTCCTTTCTTTTTCCCCTCTAAAATGGTGCAAAATAAGAGGACAAAAGACGAGAGAAGAGCTTAGTAGCGAATAAAGCCGAAATTTATTTCAACTCGAGGTTGCTGCACTTTTAATAAATATTAAAAAAAATATTTCCTGAAAAAAGTAAAAACAAATATGACTATCACAAATAATTCGTATCAACTCTTTTTTTTATGCAAAATATAAAAGGTAATATATATTGTTTAAAATTGATGCACATCTATATAGAGAGACTATATTATAGCTAAAATAACAAATTTACATATAATACACTAGTAATTATCATTATATTTATTACGTATACAGTAAAAAACATTGTATCAACAAATTGTGTGAATATTATACTTCTTTCTACTTTAAAATTCAAACATTTATAAAATGCAATATAGCAAACATGTATAATAAATATAGCGTGTATAAAAACTGCATAAAAACGGGGCGTGGTGCATAGCGTGAAAGAATCTGTTCGTCTAACACAATTTAATGTCAAACTTTCTTATTTCTCCTTAGTTAATATTGTTTATACTCAACGTATACACAAAAACAAAGTTTTGGCGTCTTTTTTTTTTAACTTTTTACAGTAGGAAAAAAAACTATTACAACCTGAATTATTTTCAATGAGAATGGAGTATTGTCCTCAATTTTTTTATTGCAGAAATGGATAGAGGGTGCAAAGTTATGCTACCCTGATTTTTTTTTTTAGATTTTTTAGAGCCCGGGAACTATTTTTAAAAAATTATTGAAAGTCCTTTTTGTGACGTCACACGGCGGCAAGTCCTATCTTTTTCTTAAGGAGCGGCGTCTCGTGACGTCACGAAAAGGACTTTCAATAATTTTTTAAAAATAGTTCCCGGGCTCTAAAAAATCTAAAAAAAATCAGGGTAGCATAACTTTGCACCCTCTATCCATTTCTGCAATAAAAAAATTGAGGACAATACTCTATTATTTATTTTTTTAAATATTTCAGATCAATAAGATGTTATATTGAATTTTTATGTCTAAAATACATGGTGCATGTACCTGAAAATTAACATTACCCTGAAAAGAGATAAAGTCGTTAATAGATAAAGTTAATTTCTACACAATACTGTAGTAATAATTTTACAATACATGTTAGCATTCAACAACTTCAGAGAGAGAGAGAGAGAGAGAGAGAGAGAGAGAGAGAGAGAGAGAGAGAGAGAGAGAGAGAGAGAGAGAGAGAGAGAGAGTAGATTTAAAAATCAAATAAATCAAGAAAGTTTAAAAAAAAAACTCGATTTTCTTTATGCAAAATCATGAAGGTTGTGTTAAAATCACTCTGCTAGCATGTTAACTGTTTGTGGGGCTGCTTTGATGCGTGACTTCAGATGAAGTAACAGCAAGACGTAGCCGATGGAAGCATTCACCACCTGAAACACATTTTTGTAGGTAAGGCAACTTTTAACCCTAGTATTACCAAAGACAACTCTTTTAAATTGTGAAAAAAATAAAGTGAAATACTGCTCCCAATTTTCTGAAAATATAAAACAACATGCAGGTTTGTCAGTGACCTAGGTTGTTCCCTTTACAAAAGTTCATATAATATATTCAACAATAGTTTGAGTGACGTTCCCACTATCCCACAGTGTAAAGGTCCCGTCAAACATGAGTGCCGCCAGCCAATGAAATAGCGTAAAATCAAGCGACGTTGCCTAATAGTGCAGCGATTTTTCAGCTCCAGCTGTACCATCGAAGTGGCAACGTCGCACCTTTTTCACTGACTTGCTGCATCGTTAGATATGACCTTTAGCTTGTACTTACGATGGTAAAAGTCTCCATAGAGATGACACAGAAGCCCAAGGCACTGATCTGCTCTGGTTTTTCCCCACAACATCTGGCGGTCACCACTCGGAGGGCGGAAAGTGCATCCCCTTTCTTCAACCCTCCGCGAATTACCTGACGAGCCCCCAGTGTGGACTTGCTCAGTTTGCAACTCTAGAAAATATCAAGTAGTTTTTATCATTTTAACAGACGATATTTTTAACATTTCATGCTCAATAAGAGAAACGAAGACACACACGAGTTAAAATAGTTTTCATCTTTTATTTGCTATTAAAGCGCTCTCCTCGTCTAATTCTCTCCTATTTTGCACCATTTTAGAGAGAAAAAGGTAAGATTACGTCTTTTTTCCTCTTATTGAGAATCAAACGTTAGAGAAGTTGTCTCCATTTCATCCTCACTTTGAGCGAGGAGGAAATGAGATGTGTTTTTGAGGTAAAAAGACTTTAGGTTTAGACGTGTATAAAGGATAATAAGTTGAAGACGAAATTTTTCAACTAGTGTGATTTTGTCTTTTTTCCCACTATTTTCTTAAAAAATGTTGCTAATTAGGAAAAAAAAAAATAGAAGTTAGAAACTTAAAAAGTAATAAAAGGATAAGCTATATTTTAACTCAATATATTTAATTAAAGTTTTAATCACTACGTTTACATGACGGTGTTTAATGCGTATTCGTTGACGACGCCTCATAAGATTAACATTATCCGTCGTTAACGAATACGCATTAAACACCGTCATGTAAACGTAGTGAATGTTTACCTGATTTTGTATTTTCTGTCCTGCATAACAATACGCAAACAGTTGAACCAATACGATAGAACAGAAAATTATACTGATAAGAGTGAAGAGGTAGTTGCCCCGCTGAAATAAAATAAACAATGAGTTTTGTTTCAAGGTCTTAAGGTAGAGATGACACGCCCAATGTTAGTAAAAATCTCATTCATGAAAATGGAGTATTGACCTCAAAATTTTTTTTATTGCAGAAATGGATAGAACGTGCAAAGTTATGCTACCCTGATTTTTTTCAGATTTTTTTGAGCCCGGGAAGAATTTTTAAAAAATTATTGAAAGTACTTTTTGTGACGTCACGCGGCGGCAAGTCCTATCTTTTTCTTAAGGAGCGGCGTCTCGTGACGTCACAAAATGAACTTTCAATAATTTTTTAAAAATAGTTTCCGGGCTCTAAAAAATCTGAAAAAAATCAGGGTAGCATAACTTTGCACGCTCTATCCATTTCTGCAATAAAAAAAATGAGGTCAATACTCCATTATGAAAAAAATTTAGAATACATACCTTTACATACCTTATCAGTAGGTAAAATATCAGGTATACGAAATCGAGCTAGTTTTCAAGTTATTAATTTTTAAATTTGACTACTTTAACATGGGAGTTCCATTTCTCCATTTCTCGAAAACTAGCTCGTTTTCGTATGCCTGAAATTTTACCTATTGATAAGGTATATAAAGGAGAACATTTTAATTCTTTTTCATAATTTTCATGATGAATGCATTTTATTAACATTTGGCGTATTATCTTACCCTTAAGGCCTTGAGAATTAATAAATTTAAACATAGAAATATAAGTCATCGAATAATGATCTAATTCAAATTTTTTAGGTAGATTCGACTACAACAAACTTCTTATGAGCCTTGATTTTTCTCAGAATTTATTAACCACTGAATTATGAAATATGTTCTCTTAAAATTAGACCAAGGACATGGCAAGTACCGGCGATCGACACCTGAGTCGCCGAGACTTTGGCCAAATTTGATGATCCTATTTTTTTTTTCATAAATCGGATCCTTCGATGACTTTTTTTTTTATTCCAAATTTAACAAGTTCTGATTTGGTCTTGGGGGAGATATCTGGATATTTGATGACCAATGGAAAAGCATGTTTTAACATTGCAGGTGTTAATTTATAAATTAAATTTTTAAATATTAATCTTCATCTTTCATGCAGTAAAATAAAATCAAATGCATATTATTTTGTTATATTATTTTTAAACCTTGTAAACACACACTTTAATTCGCCCACTAAAATGCTATGACATTTCGTCACTCATATCAATGCTTTCCTTTATGATTGATGGAGGCTTCAAGTGATGCGCTCGCGCTGTGCAACTGTTGTCGCTAAGGTCCATCTTGCACTTGAAAATGAAGCAAAGTGTTTTTTTTTTTTTCCAAATTTTCTCGGTTATAAATCAAGTAAAAAATCTAAATCTTGAATTATCCACTGTATTTTTCAGTTGGGACCAAAATTCCGTAAAAGAATTTTCCCTTAAAAAATCTTATTCTTAGTAAAAAAACGAATTTACGTTTTTTTTTTTACATAGGTTTGGTATAGCGGATGGAAAAACCGAAAAATCAGCTGACTTGAAGCCTCTATTGTTAGATATTTACATAACAATGACGTCACAGTGTTTTGTAGCACAATTTGTCAAAAGGTTAAAAAATTAATTAATTCACAATACTAAGTATCTTGATGTCTTAATTCTACCTATAGAATTAACTATAATTAATTAACTGGCGCTAGTTGCACAAACACATTCAATTCAATTCGTTTATTATAATCACAAATCACATGCACAAATACAGCATGGATTATACTTCATACATAATAACAATAAAAACATACTAAAACACATAATACAAAACATAACAAGAACAAAAATAATTCCTATAATTATAAAATTCAGATATCTAATTATAAACATAAAACAATAAAAAAAACAGTATTAGGCAATATAGAGGACATAAAGGACCAAGAGATGGCGCTGACGTCTGAAAATTTTGCTCTTTGCATCGAGGATACGGCAATACCTATAGCATGGGGAGAATCACAAAAATTATCAAATTTTTAGGAAAGAAATCACTTACGAAGTTGAAATATTTTTTTATATTTGTCCGAAAGTATTTGACATCTAATTATGGTGTTGTCATTTCTGTAAAATTATGCTGTGGCTGCTGACGGAGCATTTACATGATTTTAATATGTTAATTATATACAGCAATCCTCACCAGACGTACGTAGTTCCCGCAGTTGCCACTAGGTTCGCACTAACTTTATGACGTCATTCTTCTAGCTGTTAATTATTTTATTACTAAAGTACATCTTTATTATACAGAATACATTTCTTTATGGATTAGAATATTTTTTTAATTTTCGCTTAAATAGTTCATATTAATTATACATAAAAAATAATACAACTATATTTGATATAAAATTACATGAGGTTGTACTCACATCTCGTTCAAAGATGGAAAGGTAGGCATACACGGTAATATTAACAGCAGCCAGAAAATACATAACGAAGATAATAGGTCCCATTACCAGATTGATGTCAGCTACAAGCCTAGAAAAATACGTGTACATTATGTATAGATGTATGTAAATATGTATGCGTATATTATAATCAACCATTACACACCAATTTAGGTGACATCATTCAAACAAACAAAATGATGAAAATACGTACTGTAGGTAGTGTTGGTGCCTCACAGCCCAGTTCCTGAACCTCACAGTGACGGTGTACCCTGGCCCAGGTAACAGCGCACGTGGGGCTGAGCGGGCAAGCATGGCAGCTCGTTCTGACGTGGCCAGAATTACAGCGCAGATGAACGCGTCGGTGGTGGCCGAGGTACTGTACGCCACGTAAACCTTCGATACTAAATCAAATCGAATATTTAATATATTTAGAATAATTAACTGGAGTATAATAGTATGAATATAAGTTTATATTTGTGTCAAGAATTAATGTACAGTTCATTTTTTTTTTTTTCAAATTTAAATAAAATATTACTCGATGACCCACTTATGCAACACGCAAAAAAGTGAATTAAAAATCTATTTAAAAAAATTAAAATATGCAACTATATATTTATTATACGCTAACGATGAAAATATAAATAAATAATAAGATGCAGGAAGAACTCTCTGTTACACTGGTGAACACAATATTTTGATGTAAAAATTTCAATATAAGAATGAATTAATAAGAATGTGTATTAATAATTATTAATTAATTGACTTAAAAAAAATTTATAGGGTGATTTTATAATTTTGTAAAGCATTATATATGAATAGAATATCTTAAATTAATGACCTAAAAACTTTATTATAATAGTTTATATTATATTGAAACTGTAAAATTACATTGGTGTAGCGGGAACGTACCACAACTGTTTTGGTATATAATTTAAGGGCCCGATCTAGTAGAGGTAAAACATCTTACGCGGCAAAATGTAGGCAACCACGCGGTTTTTAGCTCGAAAGGAAAAACAGGCTCTACCTGCTCTTCATCGCATTTTTTCATTTATGTATTCGGTAATAAATGTCACAGAAACTTCGGACAAAAATGACTTTGGTCTACTTTTTAATGACAAGTTCATTTTTATACAGCTTTAAACAACCAGATCAATACTTTTTTGCGAATACGTGATGAGATCGATAAGGAAGATAAAAATTTTATTTCCATAAAAATGTCATTGTTGAGATGGGTAGCGGTCACTAATCCGCTGACATTGTTATAGACCACAATAGAGTAAAGTGCTCCTGCGAACACCTGCTGCTAGGGGAGGAGAAAATTCGGAGACTCAGAAAATGAACCGCTGTCAATCATGTTTATATTATGTTCAATAAATTACTAATAATTATTATTTCTTTTCCGATTATAAGAAATTACAGTAGCAGTGATCTGAGACTTTTAATTATTTTTAGATGTGATATAATTATAAATTTATGTTTTTTGCAAAGACATTAGTTTTATATTATAGTATAACATGAAGACAGTATAAATGATTAGGAAGAGTCATGATTGAGGAAGAGTCACAAAATGTGTTAGTCAATTAATCTTATCTTGCAATTAATATTATAAATAAAGTATTATTTAATTGTTTATTAAAAACAATTAAAAACATATATTCGATATATGTTTTAATATATATATATATATATATGTATATATATATATCGATAAATATATTTTTGTTTTTAATTCATTGTTATATAAAATGCCGATAGTGATATACAAGTTGAATTTATTACAAAAATTGTATTCTTACTATTTTACATGATTTGAAAATGAAAAAATTATTTTGTTACACAACGAACTGGACGGCGAGCCATCTCGCTGCTATATAACTGATTAGTTGTGTTCTGTTAGAATTTAGTATACTGTGAACAAAGATTTGAAAGCCCCAAAGTAATTTTCAATTTTCTCTATACTAGGTGATAATGAACCTTGAGGTGTTCCTATAGTGTAATATTCCATTATTATGTAGAGACAGCTAAATCTGAATTCAGTGTACATAATAGCAAAATGTAAGGAGTAAAGATAGAACTGCGGAGCGAGTGGATGATGGTAAAGCAAGATAAGGGTTGAGAGCGGGAGGACTGCAGGCAGGTAAATTCTTTTATTGTTCTCTCTCGGCTCTCCCTTCTCCTCTCTCTCGGCCGCACTTGTAGTTCAGTATTTCGCATATTTCCGCAATTCCGCACGGCGCTGCATTCAGTGGTTTTAGGAACCAGAAATTGCAAAAAAGTAGCTCTAGTCTATAAGTTCCAGTAAATTTAATAACATGAATTAATACTTTCAGCGTACACTATATTAAAGCCGACAACATTTTCTAGACCGCTATTCGACCCTATTGTTGAAATTATTTTTTTTACAAGTGTTATGATGAAGTAAAGTTGACACTCTTTTACCGCTTTTAATAATTAATTAAAAATTAATTGGTGGTCGTGGTGTAAAAACAAATTCATTGGCGGATTACATATCAGTCTCCTCTTTTCAATGATGTTTTTTAATTTTTTGTGAAGCAAATATTGTACCCTACAGAACTGATAGAAAACACTGTTTTTTCCTTATGGCCGTTCCTACTAGATCGGGCCCTTAATGAAAAAGAAGGGTGAAATTTTTTAAAAAAATATATTTCTATTGTTTTAGGTCATTGTCTAAAGGAATCACACAAAAATTTTTTTTAACCTTCATTAATTCGGGTCCTAATGGGTTAATTTTCAAGATTTTATCGTACCATTACCAAAGCTTCTTTGTCTCACATTATGTTCTAAGTTCTAAGGATAGGGGGAGGGGGGGGGGGGGTTAACGACTCATTATTTAAATCACTAAATTGAACTCCCTTTTAAATTATTTTCACTCACTGCTTTTTTTTTTCTTTTTGCTCGTATGGACTATAGCTATAAGGATTATAATTTTTTTGTAAACATTTTTGGAGCAGTATTTCACACATTTTTCACGCATTAAGAGAGTTATTATAGGTCTTCTCATATATTTCCCCCTCCTTTTTGATAATGTGAAGGTTACGTTACGTTATAAGTATATGCGTATGTACTGTACAGTGCAATATAATATTAATTTTCCTTAAATAATGGAGTATTGACCTCAATTTTTTTATTGCAGAAATGGGTAGAGGGTGCAAAGTTATGCTACTATGATTTTTTTCAGATTTTTTAGAGCCCGGGAAGTATTTAAAAAAAAAATTATTGAAAGTTCTTTTTGTGACGTCACGAGACGCCGCTCCTTAAGAAAAATATAGGACTTAACGCCGCGTGACGTCACAAAAAGGACTTTCAATAATTTTTTAAAAATACTTCCCTGGCTCTAAAAAATCTGAAAAAAATCAGGGTAGCATAACTTTGCACCCTCTATCCATTTCTGCAATAAAAAAATTGAGGTCAATACTCCATTAATTAATCAATTTATTTTCTCACCTTGCATCGCCAAAGTAAAAAAGAAGGCAGTGTTACTTGACGTCACATCCCACGGGTACCAGGCGTCATAGACCAACACGGATCTCGACCTAAAAAAAAAAAAAAAAAAAAAAAAAAAAAATCATATTTCGATCTATTTAAGGATATAATAATGGAGTATATCGATCTCAAAAATTTTTATTGCAGAAATAGATAGAAGGGGGGGGATTTTTTTTATTAAAAGTACAGAGAAAGTGACGCCTCTAGACGCCTAAGATAATAGAACAAAAGAGACGTGTGTTCAAACCCGGTCTCGGCAAAACTTTTTAAATATATAACTTTACTGATTCTTAAAAAATTACTTACGATATCTCCTGGATAGGACGGGCCAACGTCGCCATAAATAGCAGAATATTGAAGGTGAAAATGAATCTGCTGAATCGACGTATCTTATTGGCAGACTTGAAGCGCATTTTCCTTTCAAACGTACTTGGCTCTGTTGGGGATGACTCTGAAATAGTTGTTTTTTTAATACACACAAGTTGTAACATTGTAATGAATTTCTTTTCCTTTTTTTTTTAATTCATTCTCTGGTACACCCATTTAGTAAAAATATGAAATTATCGTCATTTTTAATTGGGTTGTAATAAATATATCTTCATTTAAAACTGCGATGAAATTTCACGTTTTTTTTTCAGGTAAAAATATTAAAAAGTTATCTTTTGAATCGGGAAAAATGTGTAAAAAAGTGCTTAAAAAATTTGAGAAATATAGTTCACCCAGCAACGCGATATTATAATATATAAAAATTTCCGACAAACAATTAATGAGAAAAAAGAATTTAGCCTGGCATGGGGATTTATATAGACCGAATTATTAATTGTTATAGATAATCGTTTGACCCCCCCCCCGTCCTCTAGCTCTTTGATTTGATATGGTGTGTTTTGTTAATATAGACTGAAATAATGCCTTCATTAATTAATTTAATTCATATTTACTTCACGTTTCATTTTTCTCGAATATTTTCCTCCTATTATAGCTATTTTGCACCATTTCTCTTTTCTCTTATTAAGTATAAAATGTTAAAAAAATACATAATTTAAATAATTATAAAAATATCTTCATTTCCACCTAGCTGTGAATTAAGATATTTTTACGATGTTAAACATAAAATTTGACAACCATAAATACAAAACACAAAAAAAGTATCGTGAAATTATTGCATGCATTTATAAAAGGGATTTTTCCAATATATTATTCCTTAAAAAAATACATTTTAGGGTATAGAAAATATTTAGGTTTGTCAGCAGCGATAAAAAAATGTTCACTTTTGATTTTGTAAAGAAAAAAGTATTCTTTTCGAAATATTCAGCATAATACAGGGTGCAGTACGTTTCATTACAATTGAACGATTTAAAAGGATAATTAAGAGATGAAGTTCGATGGTAATATAGACATGTCATACATCAAATTAAAGCTTTCATTTTCACAAGTTCAAAATTCTTATCATAAATGACATGTGTGGACTTGTCTTTTTTTGACACCAAAAGGAAAAAAAAAAAATGAGCCGTTTTTTTTTTTTTTTTTTTTTTCAAAAATGGCGGTCACATTAAAAATCAAAGTCCCTTTAAAATCTTTAAAGATTGCAAGCTTGGTGGGAGTGTTATTTAATGCATTCGGCCATCCAGTTCTCGTTAGATCACCAAAGTAAAGCAGCGGAAGAATGGTTTGTAGTTAGATGGGTGACCATTTTCAATGAAAATCACGCTTTTCCCATCCATTCATTTCAGGGGTGCTCTTTTCACCAAGATGTGATTTCTCTGAATTTAGACTGACAAAAGCTGCATGAGCACAACCTTGAGTTAATTGGTGTAATTAAACTTGTAACCAAACCAAGATTTTTAAAGGGACAGTTATTTTCATGTTACCACCGATACTTAAAAAAAAAAAAGGCTCATTTTTGTTTCCTTTTGGTGTCAAAAAAAGACAAGTCCACACATGCCATTTATTGATGTGAAGTTTAAACTCGTAAAAATTGTAAGCTTTAATTTAATGTATGACATGTCTATATTACCATCGAATTTCATCTCTTAATTATCCTTTTAAATCGTTCAAATTAATTTAAAAAAAAAAAAAAAAAAGAAACTTACCTGCCAATGCATTCGTAAGAGCCAAAATGTCATCAAATTTGTAATGAATATAAATACGACGAAAAGTCATTTGTAAGAACATTATTAAACGTGATACAAAACTAGCCATTTCAAAAAAAGTTATTTCTTTGAAATATACATATGTAATTACTTCAATGCCCGATATTAAAAGAAGAAACATTGCAAAATAAAATAAAATTTTACGTGTCAATTCATCTTGTTTTCTATTAGTTACTAAAAAGCCAGCAAATTTTAAAGCATTGATGTTATAAGCTAATTCGAAGCTCTGCATTGTGAAATGTACAAACCTATACTAGTTCTAGCTTACAATTTTAGTCAGTATAGTATTACACTATATTAAATAATAAATTCATAGTTAATTGATAGCACTATAATAGCATAATAGCTTTGCAAATATAAAATACAAGAATTATTAGTTTAAAATAACAATGTTAAAAATATACGTACAGTATTGCGTGTTATATACGAAAAGCTGTATAATTAAATTTAAATATGTGTGTGTTCTATAGATAAATGTAAAGCATAATATATCTGTTTGCTGATATTATACTGATAACACGTCTGTTAATTATAAAATGTACATTTTGTTTCAGTTATACCAATTAGTTATATAAATACTAATTCTTATGAAACATTATTATATGATAAGAAATGTAAGAATTTTGTAACTAATAATTTATCTTAATTCATCAGTATTTCAATGAATGAATCAAAAATTTAATTACGTAAAAATATAGTAATTATTTTAATCTTGGATAAATTATAATTTCTTCATGATTTTAATTAATTTTCAATTTGATGTTGTGAAACAAGTTGTATACATCAAGGAAACTACTTTATTTTTAATAATAGAGCAATACAACATAATTGAATTATTTTGTTACCTAAGCTACCAATATACATTATAATAATTATATATATTTTAAATAAAGCTGAAAAAATAAACATTAGAAAATATTTATACATATAATATATTATATATCATGATAATATTTTAATAATATAATATTACTTTTAAAAGATAAAAAAGGTAAAGATGCTAAAATTAAAATAATAATTCTTTTATATTTCTTTATTCATCAATAATTAAAGTTTTTACAAGCATATATTAAAATTACTACAAATAATTAAGCCACATAGTTCATTACTCAAGTATATTTCTACTTAATTTATCAGAGATTGCTAAATATATTGATGCATCAACGATCTTAGATTTCATTCGTCAACTCTCAACACCATAATTGAACCACGGACATATCAATATACGTTAATGCAAATAATTGTAGCAAATTGAAGCCAAATATTTGTTTTGAAATGCCAATTAGAGGATCTTTCATTCCTCAATATTCATTTATTTTATGCTATACATTTTTTTTTTAATTAATCAATACAATTAAGGCTTTGATAATGACTAACCATTATAATAAAAAAACACATAATAATATATACCATATAATTTTTGCCAAGAAAATCTATAAATTATATGAATTTTATATATACTTAAGAGTAAGGTAACGCCACCAATGTTAAAAAAAATCCCTCACATAAAAATTCTGAAAAAAAAAAAAAAATTAAAATGTTCTCCTATACACCCCCTATCAGTAGCTAAAATATCAGGCATACAAATTCGATCTAGTTTTTGAGTTATAAATTTTTAAAGTTGACTACTTTAACATGGAGAAATGAAACTTCCATGTTAAATTAGTCAACTTTAAAAATTTACAACTCAAAAACTAGATCGAATTTGTATACCTGATATTTTAGCTACTGATAGGGGGTGTAGAGGAGAACATTTTAATTTTTTTTCAGAATTTTTGTGTGAGGGATTTTTTTTTAATATTGGTGGCGTTACCTTACCCTTAAGTAACCCATTTTGAACAATGGATAACCTGCATGGAAATTTTTCATTGTAGAAATGAATAGAGGGTACCAAATTCTGCTACTCTGAATTCTTTTTTTTTTTTATTTTTTTTTATTTTTTTTTTTTATTAGATCTAGCTAGAACTATTTTTAAATAATCATTGAAAGTGCGGCCACACTCCCTGGAGGTGTCAATAGGCGTCTAGGCCTTATCTTTTTTATTGGATTCAGGGGTGCCAACTTAAAATACAGAACTTTCAATACTTATTTAAAAATACTTCTGGGACACAAAAAATATGAAAAATTTCAGAGTAGTATAATTTGGTACCCTCTATTCATTTTTTCTGTGATAAAATTTTTTCAAATAGGTTATTTTATAACAATATTATTGTTATATAAATATTCAATAATTTAAACTTGCATCAGATGAACATAGTATGAAATATGATATTTAAAAATATTTGTCAAACTTACTATAATTAATAGATATACTACTTTTGATTCTATATTGCATTAAATATTTATTGCAAATTTTAAAGGTATATCAACATACCAAGTTTTATTAAGTTTGTCTTTTATAAATGTTTTTACAGCCTTATAAAATTAATACATTACATTCTAAATTATATTTTTTTGGAATGTTATTTTAAGTATTTTAGGCCTTCACAAATTTATTTATATATATTGCAATTAAGGTATAATATTGAAGTACAGTTATATGGACAATATGCATGAATTTTATTCTTGTTATTAATTATACAGTAGACCTTCTCAGTTATGTACTATAAATTTTTTCTGAATTTTCAAACTTTAACGGTAAGATAACACGAACAATCGATTGTTGGTAGTCCCATTTGATTAACATGTAAACCTTAGCAACCTCATAATAATTCTGATTTTTTTTTGAGAGACAGTTCTTGGCACCAAAAAAATATGGAAAAAATTTCAAAACAATCGGTCGATCCAATTTTTTTAAATTAATTTCTTAGTTTAGGTCTCCATGGGAAATCCCTATACTGAAAATTTAAAAAATTCATTTAAAAAAATTGGATCGACCGATTGTTTTGAAATTTTTTCCACATTTTTTTGGTGCTAAGAACTGTCTCTAAAAAAAAATTCAGAATTATTATGAGGTTGCTAAGGTTTACATGTTAATCAAATGGGACTATCAACAATCGATTGTTCGTGTTACCTTACCCTTAACACAGTTTTATACTGCAAAATGCTGTGACATCATAGTCATGCATATAATTAACACACAAGAATAGCATGTATGACATCACAGCGTCTTTTCCTTCAATTTTTAGGGTGTTATGAGGTGCAAAAAGTATTAATAGCACATAATTCAAGGTTCTGTTTAAAAAAAAAAAAAATCATGCAAACTCTCTATTGAAGGCATTAGAGAAAAGGCAAAAACTTGTTTGTTTTTTTTTGTAATTTTACATAAATCTAGTAAAATAAACTAAAATTTCAAGCACCATATTAAATAAAATAATAAACATATAAGCACAAAACGAGTTCGTTGCATAAAAAATGAAAATCAATAACCTATAATTTATTTTTCAAATACTTAGACAGTATTTATTTAAGTACTTGAGCATTATAAAATAATTAAATTAAATAATTGTCTATGAAAACAATTAAATAAAAATGTCATGCTAAAAATTAGCATGATGAGTTTCTATTATTGCAAATAAAAATACTTTGTTGCAAAAAATTTGCAGCAGAAAAATATTGCAGCGAAATTTATAAAATAAAAGCATTCTATATAGTGATGTTGTAGCTGATTTTAGTAGATTGTTGAGATTGCTGTGTCAAAAAAGGGACTGAATAACTCCTATTTATAAGTCTAATTAAATGCAAAGTTGTAAATATTTCTTGTTATTGTTTTATTCCAAAAATAAGACGTCAAACTTCTGGCTCTGTTCTCAAATATTTTTCTTGATGTTGTGAGAATAAAGTCACTGCACACACACGAGGAACTGACTCCTCAACATCCGAGATTGCTCAAAATATTTGGTGTGACGACATGCGAGATGGAGAAAAATATCAGACATCAATCACTGATAATTGAAATAAAAAAAAATCATTTGCTGCAATATTTTTCTGCTACATTTAAAAATGCTCTTCAGAACTGTTTCAGTTTTGAAACAGAATAGCTCTAGCCATAGTATTCTAGAATTCCTATTCCAGGGTGCTATGCTCTAGCCCAATCAGAAAATTTAAAAAAAATCATTATAGTTCAAAAATTCAAATAATTTTAAATTTTGATATATATATATATATATATATTTTTTAATGTAAAGAGCTTTTCTGTTTTCAATTTCGGCCTGATCTGGATAGTGCTTAAATCTATGTTGTTTGGGCGGGAAAATTTAAAGCTTGCGTTGAATGGTTTATCCTAAGCCGTGATCTTCAAAGAGTCCTTGTGGAGTTTCTTCCTGTAAGGAGAGACTGAGTTTTAGAAAATAAAATAAATCAACCAAGTATGTAACAGAAAATTAAATTTTGTGAAAGTAAATTGAGTATGAAATTACTTTGTAATTTAATTATTATCCTATACATTTCTCGTGTATTTGTTAATTTATCAAGTACAGTAATTGTTTAAGCCTGATTTTTTTTAATAAAGCAATTTTTTTTAACATAAAACTAATAGTGAGCAATGCAAATTAAAAATAATATTTGTAAATATAAACCTACTTTTAGAGTAGCTTTTACATCACACACAAAATATTCTTCCAGTTTTCCAGACACAATCAGAAATGCAACATAATTGTATAGCCGTTACAATGGATGCAATGGACAACCAGCGTGAACATTTTTTATTGCAGAAATGAATTATTATGCTACTCTGAATTTTTTTTTAGATTTTTTTGAGTCCCTAAAAAAATCTTCTATTTTTAAATAATTATTGAAAGTTCTGCAAGTTAAGTTGGCACCTCTGAATTCTTAAGAATTGACGCCTACAGGGGGCGTGGCCACACTTTCAATAATTATTTAAAAATAGTTCTGGGTCTCCAAAAAAATCTGAAAGAATTCAGAGCATCGATCATAATTTGGTGCCCTCTATTCATTTCTGCAATAAAAATTTTTCATGCCAGGTTATCCATTTGCAAAAAAGCATGTACATGTATTTTATTGTATATGAATGAAAAGGCACAAAAAAGTTACATAAAATATGTTGAGATGATTAATTAAATAAATAATTTCCTGGGATGCGAGCCCGTATAAAATATTTCCGGGACTCAGGTTGCAAAGTGCAGTGAAATTGGTTTTGGGAGGTGATATAAGGAGAGGGGTTGCATCATTAGGGGATGGTGGGTGAGAGATGAAATGAAATTAAATATATATATATATATATATATATATATATATATATATATATATATATATTTCACACCAACGTTGTCTATTTACTAAAAAATGGTGCCTTGCATGAAATGAGAAACTTATTCAAAAGTAATGTAGCTTTTTGAACTTTGAAAACTTTACAAAAATGTCAGAAATTTCTATGTTCATGTGATAGAAAAATATATATTGTTAATACTCTGAAGCTTTGTTCACTTAATTACATTCTCAGAGTTACCATATAGAATGATTAAAAAATGCAGACAATTCTGGCTACGTACGAGAAGAATATTTTGCTGTGTAACTGTATCATGTACAACTTAAAGGACATACATTACCCCTCCGTCTGGAATGATGAGCTACCTGCCCACTATGATGACATAAAATAATGACCCTTGTGCAGAGCCAGCAGAGAGCTTATTTTCGCATGATCATGTTAGGCAGAAAGCTAATTATTCCAGATAACGGGTAATACCCTATTTGAAATATGATTTGTTTCTTATTAAATCTTAGTTAAAGGCTTTGCGAGATTAAACTTTTTTTTTTTTTTTTTTTTTTTTTTTACAAGTTTATGTCTTGGAAACATACAGATTAATTGAATGTCAGTTGCAAAAACCACTTTTAACCATTTCAAGAAGGTTGCTTCTTTACTTGCTTAGCAGTAGAATATGAACCTTATCAGAAATGGAAGAAGTTTTTTTTTTTTCGATTAACAGACTCAATTGGATAATGTGCTCTTTATTTACAAGACTCAATCAATTTCACCTGAGCATTTCGTTGTGGAATAGACAATAATGGTTGCATTTTTTTATTTCATTATTAGAAAATATACCTAAAATTATGCTTTTCTGAATTCTTTCAGATTTTTTGGAGTGCGGGAACTAATTTTAAAAAAATATTTAAAATATCTGAATTAGGATGGTACACCTGATGGGACAACCATGACGTCATTTTGTCGTGCAGTGATTGGCTATTGATGACGTCACGGTTGCTGTGATTGGCTATTGATGACGTCATGGTTGTTCCATCAGGTGTACCACCCTAATTCAGATATTTTAAATATTTTTTTTAAAATTAGTTCCCGCATTCCAAAAAATCTGAAAAAAAATTCAGAAAAGCATAATTTTATGTATATTTTCTAATTATGAAATAAAAAAATGCAACCATTATTGTCTATTAATATACAACGTCAACTTGATAGAATTTGGTTAGTAAATGTCTAATGTCAATAGTTAAACGAGATGAGATTGAAATCTATCAAGTTCACTTCAGACACAAGTTTAATAAAAAACAACTCATCTCCCATTCAATTCATTGATCGTTATCACACAAAAGGTACTTGCAGAATTAAGTAGTTTATTAGGGACTATCAGAGAATTTCAACTCATGAAATGGACCAAAATTTTCAAATCTTAATAACACTTCTCTTGTGCATGAAGGAGAGGTACCTGCTTTCAATATTTTTATAGTTTTAAGTTTTTTAAACCTTAAATTTCAACATCCAAAAAGTCTGTATTACACGATACAATTTTACGTACAATTTTTCCTTACAATAAAATTTCATCTCCATACAAACAAATGGAGTTGAAGTTTTCTTGCAAGAAAAAATTGTATGCAAGAACTAAAAAAATTGTATCGTGTAATACCAGCTTAAGTCAGGGAAGGAGGGGAAGTTTTTTTTTCCCCTTGGTGCAGAATTACGTTTTAGTTCATAAAAAAGAAAAACCTTCATGATTTTTTTTTTTTTGCATATTTGGATAGAAAACCTCAAGTTATGTATTGTAAATTTTTTCACATTTTTTTGTACCCTCTAATACCTTCAAAATCAAGGGGTAAGACATTGTGACGTCATAGTCATGCAACATCTTTCCCTATGCTTGCGTGTTAAATATTTGTATGGTTATGACTTTATAGCCTTTTGCAGCACGATTTTAAGGGTGTTCGAGGGTTAAAAAAAAGTCTAAAATAATATTGACAATACAAACCTCGAGGCCTTCTATCCAAATATCCAATAAAAACATGTCATGCAGGTTGTCCAATATTATAAAAATATAAAATTCAAGACGGAGTCCCACAGTACAGGAAAGATAGTAGCCAAACTCCCATACCTGCGCTACGGGGGAGCTGAAGTCAATTTTTGACACTTTTTGAATATTGGGTTAAGAGCTTACTTTTTTTTTGTAAAAAATACTAGATTTTTTTTCTAATATTTTAGTGAAAGTTCCACTGTGCTAGCTTTAATAATTTCCGAGTTAGAGCAGATTATAGTTGATTCTCCTATACCATAACATTGCAGGATGCCCCATTTGGTCGTGCCCCTTTCCTATGATTTTAACATTGCGGCGGACAAACATGCCGTTGACGCGAGCAGTTTTCGACTTCGATTCTAACATACGACTTTCTCTACTATCTTCTCTATACTGTGCGGAGTCCCTCATATAAGCAATATGCACGGCACTACTGTTTCCAGGCCCCACGAAGCTTTGAAAATTTTGGTTCAATAGAGGTAGTTCACGGATGTAATGTCTGAAGTCCACGTAGCTGGGCATTGGGTGTAGCATCGGTAGTTGGCAACACTGACGTATCTTCACCATGTTAATTTTTGATCCTTGCTCCTCGGAGTAATTTTTATGCTAGAGCTGAGCTGATTGCAGTAGTATCAAGGTAATTTGTAGCCCAAGTGCACAATTTGGCTAAATAAAGTTTGATTTAAAGAAAAGTATTTTTTAGTCATTTTTTACTTTTAATTTTAATTTTACTTTTACTTTTACTTGTAAATTTTTAATTTTTTTTTAAAAAATTTAGTAATTTTTTAAATTTACATGCATTTTTCTAAAATTTAAAAAAAAAATACTTTTCTTTAAATCAGGCTTTATTTAGCCAAATTGTGCACTTGGGCTAATAATTATCTTGATACTACAGCAATCAGCTTAGCTCTAGCATAAAAATTACTCCGAGGAGCAATGATAAAAAATTAACATGGTGAAGATACGTCAGTGTTGCCAACTACCGGTACTACACCCAATGCCCTTAAAGCCAAACTCTACAAGTACCTTTCAGACGACATCAATCGATATATCCTCTAATCCTGAAACGAATTTAATTAAATACATAAATTATACAAATTTCTAGCTAAATACTGGCTATAATGCAGAAGCTTAAAACAAGCACAAGCATAATTAAAACAAACTGTGAGTAAAGATAATTTTGGTGAAGAAATAAAAAATATATCATTGTTGATTTTTCACAAAAAAAATTTAATCCCAGATTAAAAAATACATATTATTTTTCAAAAAAGAAACATAAATATTGTGATCTAAATTTTATACAGAATAAAGAGAGCTACTACATTAAACTATATATTTATTGATAAATAATTAATTTAAAATTCACAACCTAACTGTGGACTATTCAAGCAACCAAGTTAATTATTTATAATGACTAAAAAAATTAAAAGAACAAGTAAATATTAAAATATTATTTGTAGCTACTAGCTTATCATATTTGCGACTTTTTAGTAAAATACAAGCCATTTTTGAAGCAGGTAGTAGGGAACATTTTATACAAGTTAAACTATTCTGATCAACTCTAAAAAAATAAGCTGCATTTAAATTAGTAACTTTATAAAAAAAAAAATGATATTTACTTGTCCTTTAAAGCTAATTACACAGCAGGGATTCAGAAGTTAGTATTATATTAAATAAGTTTTCCGAATCTATTCCTGCAATAATAATTACTCTTAAAATTAACATATAAAAAAAAAAATGATATAGGAATGAAATACTACTTATACAATTAATATTGTGTTTTTTCTGTGACAGCAATTAGTAATAACATTTAATTTGGTATCAATTGTTTTGTGCAACAAAAATAAAAGTGTGTACATAAAAATAGTTTTTAAAAAATTGGAAGCAAAGTTTTTTTTTTTTGCAATTTTGGCAACATAGAAAAATCTTAAATTTTGCTATATAAAATAAAATTTTAATATTTTGATGATAAGTACAAATATTTAAATGTGATTTTGTGATTGATATTTTTCTAAATTTATTAAATATCCCTGATTGTTATATAGTGTTACTAAATATACAGCAAGAAAAATTATATACTATGGATTTTGGTTTTGTAAACTAGAAAGTTGGCAGACACAGTACAACTTATATTCATTAAAGGCAAGATAGGAAAAACATTTCAAAATGACATTCTAGTAGAAGAATATATTTATGATTTAATGAAAATATAAATTTAGGTATATAGAAAAATAAAAGAAATAAATCGATGGTGTTCCGTCAAAAACGACTAACTCATTTTATCGCGTCCTCTCAAAAACGACTAACTCGTTTTATCGCGAGCCGAGATGGTCGCTTTTGCACTATGGGTTTCCAGGTATAAAAAATATATATACCTGGAAACCCATAGTGCAAAAGCGACCATCTCGGCTCGCGATAAAACGAGTCAGTCGTTTCTGAGAGGACGCGATAAAATGAGATAGTCGTTTTTGACGGAACACCATCGAAATATGTAAATAAATTTATCAGAGCTTTTCAAAAAGAGAAAGAAAAAAATCAAGGAAATATTAAAAATTTCACAACTTTAAAATTCAATGCAATAAACATATTGATGGTGTTCTGTCTCAATTAACTTATTTTAGCAGATAATTGTTTTGTACTGTTTTTTCAGGTATACAAATTTTTATACCTGGAAATATATTGTGCAAAAATGCTCAGTTTTAAAGTTTTGAGAAACCATGAAGAGAAAAAAAAAAAAAAAAAAAGTTTTAAGTTTTACAGTTCACCATCAATATTATAATGAATAATTTTAATAAAGTAATAAAAATCTCTTAATGTGATCCTACTAATTATTGAATATATTTTATACTATCTTTCTATTTAAATTTAGGATTATATTTAATGATAAGAAAGCCAATAATAACCCTTCTTGAAAATGGGAGACTGGTTTAAACTAGCTTCTTAAATAAACAGTGATTTTTTTTTTAAAAGTTTGTCTGTGTCTGCTAGTGGAAATGTTGTAAGTTGGTGGATGACTGATAGGCTCCAGGGCAGGCCAGGCAGCGGAGGTTACAGAAGTCCTATCTCCCTTAGGGCGCCTTCCACTGCTTCATCCTTCGCACATCAAACACTCTCGTAACTAACCTAGCATTCATCTAACTTAACATTGTAGAAAAATTCAGTGGTAAGTTGGTAATTCAATGCTAAAAGAACCATATTTTTTGTAATTATTGTACAGTCATTGTGCTAGAAAATTTACTTCAATAAAAAATTAAAATAATATCAATATATTGAGAGCCCGAGAAATAAACGTTAAAAAAACATAGCAGGTAAAGGTTAGTTTCTTATCTCGTTTCAATGATAACAACCTGTAGTGAAAATTGTCTTTAATCCCGTTTGATCCGTGGGTTCTCATATTTTTTCTATTACCATTTGTTCGAGAGGTAAATTTTCTTAGTTCATGAGTGTACAAAGATCAAGAGATTTAATATTAATATTTATTAAACTTATCTTCATTCATTTACACTAAAATATATAACAATTTTCTTGATACAAAAATTTTAAAAAAATACCCAACTATCAATAAATATAGAACTTAAAATTTTGAATAAAAAAGTTTAACAAAAAAGTATTCCAAACTTTTCTGCAAATAATAGTGCTAATTTAAAAACACACGAAAAAATTAAATATTTTCTTTAGTCATATATAATATGTTTAAGCCATGCCCCCAATAACATTCAAATTAAAGCAAGTTCATCTAAATTTAATGTACAGTAATTTTCAGCAAAAAAAAAAAAAAAAGCAAGTGTCATACTTAAACATTTGAAGAAGTGGATTTTACAACTTGCTTTTTTATGCAAACAACTGTACCTCAAAACTAAACTTTTAAAAAATTGATAGTAACAATAATGCAAGACAATATAACAAAAAGCTTATAAGAACATTTAACATACAAGCAATTTTCTGCTTATTTAGCTGTTCTTTTTTTTATTTAGATCATCCCTTTAATTCTTGCATGAGTCAAATTACGTAATTTTAATGACTTAAATATTTTTTAAGTTAAATGGGTGTACTTGTAGAAAAAAATAAAATCAATTTTTAAGTTAAAAAAATTATGTATTACAAGAAGTAAAAATAACAAACAATTGTCATGCAATGCAAATTTTTTTAACAAATTTAAGAATACAAGAATAATAAAAACTCAACAATAATATTCATTAATTAATTATATTTTTTTAATTAAATGATCATGCTAATAATTTTAAATATAATAATTTCACGCCATGCTATCAAATATAATATCGTTAATTAAATATGGCACACACAAAAATTATTTTTAGCAATTAAATCATCTCAAAAAAAATAATTGCATTTTCCTTAATTATCTTGTGATTAAAATATTGATCGTGCAATTAATTGAATTCAAAAGCAAAAGCATTTTTAATTTATTTATTTTTGTGCGTATTAGTAACTTATTACTGTAAAATGAAATAAAATAAATTAAAAAACGCAAAATATAAATTACATAATTGTATACAGTGTGTAAATTTGTGTTATTAGTTAGGATATATTTTGTATTATTTATTGTCATTTCTTTAATTAGACTAATTATCTTTACTCACAGGAACTTAATTTTTTATATTAAAAAAACATTAACTAACTAAAAAAGCTTATAATAATTATTAATTATTAAAACAACTCACTATCAAGCAATTAGATACTATAATAAAATCAGGCAAGAAATACAAAATGTCATAGATAATCTCTCTACAAAACAAGAAAATTTGTCTTTATTTATAAAACAAATTTCTATAATTCCCCAAAATATCTAATACCGTAGAATATTATAAAAAAAGTTTAGGAGAAAGTAGTATAGGTATGGACAAAGTTAAAGGACGGAATGTTTTTATGTAGCAAAAGTGAGAGCAAAAGTTTCAAAAAATCAACCTGTTTCTACAAAATCATTATCTTTTTCTCTTTAAATGCATGAATGAGATTCTTCTTTTTTTTTTTATTCAAGATCAGCAGTCAAAATGTTATTTAAAATTGGGAACAGTTACATAAATACTAAATATTACGTGAGTGAATCATGAAAATTGTAGCCCACATTGCCTTTTTTAAAAAATAAATACGATAATTTTTGCAAATAGTTTGTTTATAGTTGCTGTTACATGCAACTTGTTTTTCATTGTTTGCAAATATTTTGTCTCTTTTGTTTACCTTAATAACAAATTGTCTAGGTACCAATGACTGAGAATCTTACAAACACAATAAAAATTATGTTAAATGTAACACACAGTGTAGACAATACCGGTACAGTCTTAGTCAATAAAACTGGAACACGTTGCATGTTGAAGGGACTTGCTTGACTGATCTGACAACACTGTTTTTCAGGTGATTCACATTCACCTTCCAGTTTACCTGGCCACAATAATAGTCTACAGTGTTGCCACTCAGCACTGCAAGTAAACTGATGGTGCCATTTCAAAACTCCTGCATGCAACGTGTTCCAGTTTTTTTAACTGTAACTGTACATTATGGAGTGAGAAAAAGAAAAAAAATGGTCATGTCCATCAAGAAATGTAAACTTAAGGTAGAGATAACACGGATCAGCTGGCCCAATGCTAAAAAAATCCCATTCATAAAAATTATGAAAAAAATTTAAAAAGTTCTCCTCTTCATCCCCTATCAGTAGGTAAAATATCAGGTATACAAAAACGAGCTAGTTTTTAAGTTATTAATTTTTAAATTAGAGAACTTTGAAAATTAATAACTCGAAAACTAGCTCGTTTTTGTATACCTGATATTTTACCTACTGATAGGGGATGTAGAGGAGAACATTTTAAATTTTTTTCAGAATTTTTATGAATGGGATATTTTTAGCATTGGGCCAGCTGATCCGTATTATCTCTACCTTAAAGTCTCTTAAAAAAAAAAAAAAAAAAAGTCGGACTAATTTTCATGCTTCTTCGAAATTATCCATTTTTTTTTGTCACATCAGTCATGAGAAGAAACAATTTGATTGCATTTAAATATAAAATTAAAGGAGAACCAGTTTGGAATTTACTCTAAATTATGTACTCTCACTTAAGCTATAAACTTAAATTGATATTATAACATAACATTTGCCCATGAGTGGCAAAATAATTGTACAGATAGGTTAAAAATACTGTAATATTTAATTGATAATAAGTGCCTACTGTTTGTACATATTAAATGCTCGTTAAGAGGTAAGAAATGCACAAGAGAAATTTTATGCTTTCATTGTTTACGGCAGCAATTTTCATCTGCATATCTTCAGCTAAGAAAGTATCATATTAGCAATGAGGTTTTGAAGAAACTATAAACCTTATGTACAAATAACATAAGGTCTTTAATTGCAACAAACGTTTATGGTGTTTATGATACATATTCTGAGATGACAATAGGCATAAAAGCATCTATTTTTCATAAATTATTATATAAAAGTTTGAAGCCAAAAATTAACAGTTAAGTTGAAAAAAATTGTAAGTGATAAAAAAGGTTGCAGACAGTAGACACAATTTATAAACACTTAAACCAAGGAACTGAAAGATAAAGGAACTAATAGTGTACTAACGGAATATTGCAAGGACTTTTATTGCTGTACTTATGGTTAGTGGAATAAGGAAAAGAGAAGGGATTTAAAGGGAAAATATTGTCAATGAAGTTTAAATTAAATATCAATACGATTAAAGCGTCAGAATTTGTTAGTTATGAAATTGCATCACATAAATGACTGATACCTTTCTTCTGAAAGATAATTTGACTTGTTTTGAAACAAAGATTTGAAATTAGTTAGAAACTGGAATACGGGTTTTACAAAGACCCCTGAAGTAATTACTATTGTTCATTATTGCTATATGGAAATTTTTAACAAATGACAAACACAAAGATAACAAAAGCAATTATGTACTGTTAAATTTTAAATAATACTATTAACACCTATTGCTGATGGAATTTTTCCAAAGATACGAGTCTAAATTATATTCTATCAAGGAAAAATCCTAACTTCTTAAAAAGTAAGAACTTGGTATGTATCTTATAATAGAGTATAGACCTTAAAATTTTGTACTGTAAAAATGGATAGAGGATGCAAAGTTATGCCACTCTATTTTTTTTAGATTTCTCAGAACCTGGAAAGTATTGCTAAAAAGTTTTGTTGAGGTCAGGTTTGAACTTATCCTTTCCTTTTATTAAGAGAGGCATCAAATTTTATAAAAATAGTTCCCCCGACTCTAAAAAAGCTGGAAAAATCAGAGTAGCATATCTGTACACTCTCTATCCATTTCTGCAATAAAAAAAACTTAAGACGATACTCCATCAAAACCTTCTATCAAGCAGGAATAGTGTTTGTCTGTTATATTTTGTAAAATGACGTAATCCATGTTGTACTTGTGCAGCCAGTTATTAAATAAATGAATTGAATTGAATAAAATAAATTCTAGGATCTGATGATTTTTAAACCAGATTCTTGCAAAATATCTTATCAAGATTTATAAGCTATTACGTCTGTCAAATTTACTATCTTATTTCCTGCCAACAGTTTATTGAGCATTGTAAAACTTATGAATGTGATAATAATGAAAGGGATGACACTAATCGGGGAAGGTGTAGGAAGGGTGATCACAGCTCTACGGCACTCTCTCCGTTACTGACCTCTTGCAGGAGGTCTTGAGCGGCGATGGCCTTGAGGACGTTTTTCTTGCTCGTCTCCTGAATCTCTCCACCCAGTAGTAGCTCGTCACACATGAAGTACGCCTTCTCAAAGTTGAAGATGATGTCGAGTTCACATACCTGTCAGGAATGTTCATGGTCAGTATTTGATACCGGTAGGTGTGGTTGCATTTCAATAAAATTTGGATTTATAACAGAGACAATATTGGATGTGATTTTTGAGAGCAGATAAATTAAAGTTGATTTCTAACTATTCACAATTAGCATTAATTAGCCTAACTCAATAATAACCTCAGTTACTAAGATTACTGGTTACCTTTCTTACTCCTTTGTGAATAATGCAAATTATGACCCAATAATAAACATAGCAAGGAAATTTATAGAAAAAGTGCACACTATTTAAGGTAACAGACTTGGTTTTAAAAATAATTTATTAAATATTGAGTGATTTATGTATAGTTATTGTTGCAAGAAGTTGTTTACTGTACTGTATGACAAATAATCCTAACTAGCTCTTGGGTCTGAACTTCATTGCAATGGACTCTAATCTTGAATATACTGCAGTTTGCTGAACATGAAACTTGCGATAGAGCTGTACATATCTTGTATTATTTTGGTTTATTATGTGTTTGGGTATTGAGATGGAGAACTTATGGTGGGAATTGGAACTATATACATGGTCAAACGAGGATTGTTGTATATGATTAACCTAGTAAAATCGTGATGTAAATGCTCTACTAGCAGCCACAGCCTAATTTTGCACAAGTGACAACATCATAATTATGTAGTTGTCTCATACCTTTATTTATGTAATGAATATTGTAGCCAATATCATTTAAATATCTGTAAATCTAGAATTAAACCTATCAGCGATTATGCCAAGGGAGACTTCATATAGTCTATATTTTGAATAGCAATTAAGCAATAACTTTTTCATTCTATTTATTTTCTATGTCATATTTTGTTTTATATATGTGCTTATATATATGATATATTATGATGTAACAGGCTGTTAATATCATCTGTTATTTTATTTTATATTTTTTTATTATCATTCTCTATTATTCTGTAACTATTATATATAGTTTGTATGTGTGTTTTATGTGTTCTATTACAGTGTTATTTTATAATGAATATATATTTATAATACTATGTTGTATGTACACTTTTTGTGTTTAATAAAAGACTAATAATTAGACAAATATTAAAAAAAAAAAGAAAAAAAAAACATTCAATCATAAGTGATGCCTTTTGATGTTTTTATGATTTTTTCAATGATAGAGGTATTGCCATATAAAACAACCAAAATTTTTGCACACCAAGGATATACAGTACAGTCTTGTATGTCTTCAATATCTTGTAGCTTTATAGAGGCATTTACAGTTTGAAAGGTGTACTTGGGGGTCCTAGATTCAGGGTTAAAAACCCTTTAAGGATGATTGAAGATATTACACGATATTAAATGTACCGGTAGTGTAGAAAAGAATACTCACACTGCCAAAGTACTTGTCAAGCAGCTCAACATAGCGATGGATGATTTCAAGGGTGAGGAGTTCATTGTCTTCTTGCTCCACTGCACAGCAGAAGTACAAGCTTGCGTACCTACAACGTAAAATGACATTTGTAAATACAAATCAGGGACGGAGTCAGATAGATTACATTTAAAATACAAATTAAATGCCATGAGGTAAACCTAATTACCACAGATAACAATGACAAATTCCACAAAATTGTACCAAAAATAGAGCATACAAAGTTAGCTTTCTCTGAGCTTTTCAACAATTTTCAAAGTTTGGGAAGTTAAAATTATTATAATGGCATTATTGAAATTTCAGTTTGATGGTCATGCTCTATTGAGATGTCTGAGCTTTATTTACTTATTAATAAGTGATGCCTTCAGGGAGTGTGGTTAGTACCTTCAATATTCACATATCATAGCAAAAAGGCAAAAGGTACCGGTACTTGTATTTGTTTTATGCTCATGGAGTATTAAAAACTGTTAAAAGCTACTGTATGATGTTGCTTATATATATCTACCATTTTCACTGTTTTTAACAGTAGTTACAGCACAATATTGTAAACCGTCCTCACCTTTTATACACTACTTTCATATCTTTCCATTCTAAGAAGCTGCACATCTTGGGTTTACGAGATAAAATTGTGGTGATGAGTTCTCTTGTTGTTTTCTTCTTTGTTTTATCTGGATACGCAGCATACCATTTTTGTAGACGTAGTTTGCCTTGACGGCTAAACAACAGCATAAACTGCATCTGTAAACATTGATAAAATACATTACTACCTAGAGATTAGACTAGACATAATCAGAGTTAGGGTATGTCTGTGTCTCATATGGTTTGCTCGTATGAATACTTTTAAAATTTCAGAAGACGGCACTATCCAAGAACCGTTTACTGGAAGGATGATCTAGGATGTTGAATTAAGGAACCTCTACTGTATTCTCAACAAGATTTGTCAACATTCGGGAAAGTCCGTCAAATAAGCGAAGCCACGTGCTCGAGCTGTCTGTTTGGGGATATCAAGGATTTGGCAGCGTAGCGCTGGTGGCTAAAACTGCACCTTTGATATACTGTAGTTAGGCTAGCCAATCAAATGTACTGTAAAAGTCAGCGTCATGACGTACCAGGGTTCCATAATATTGCATACAGTATTAGGAGTCCCAGACTGACCCAGAGAGTCGAATTATGCATACGTACTGTATGTACGTACTCGAATTTTCTATGGCAGAAAAATCATGCTCGCCCTGATTTTCTTATGGAGCTACAGTATAACAGATCTTAGTTTACCACTAAACAGTTCAGTAGACTAGACGGCGCCAGCTATATCAGCCAATGAAAAGGTGGCCAGCTGACATTCTAGCCTTTTCATTGGCTCATATATCTGGCGCCGTCTAGTCTACTGAGCTGTTTAGTGGTAAACTAAGATCTAGCTGTTATACTGTACACAGAGACACTCTGGAAGCTACAGTATGTATGCACACATATGCACATACTATGCAGAATATGCTACATGTACAGTACTGTAAACTGTATGCAAATGATATGCACTGTGTATGCATATATGAACTGTATCATACAGTATGATGTAATATATTATGCATATGATATGCATTCATTTTTTGTGGCTCGATTCAGCAACAATTTCCGGACTATGCATATTAAGTTTGACAGCATATGCATACCTAAGTCCTCATGACTCAATTTTCGTACAAAACGCAAATATTGATCAAAATCATTAAATTTTTAGTGGGAGTTGCCTTTGCCATGAGAATTCATGAGATGGGCCCATGATTGAAGGAAATGACCTTGGTCCTTGGTACGTATACTGTATGATATGCATACGGTATTATTTTACTTGTGATGTTAATAGCGTAACCATAAAATAAGTGTACAACGTAAAAAGGGCATATTAAGTATAATAATTACCATTTTGAAGCTGGTTGTCTAAATTACTCTAAATTCTATCCTGAAATTCGTAAACACAAATTTTGGTCATTGACACGTCGCCATCTTTTCTTCAATCTTTTCACTTTTCATGCATACCAGGATGCCAGGATAATAACAAGAACTCATTAACCTGCAAAATATTTCTGCGCAGAAGTGGCAGTTTGCTAACAAAAGATGATATGCGCAGGTTCAATGATACAAAAATAGAATGCTCGAAAGCGCAATTCAAATGAATTTCAACGAGAATTTAAATTTCGCGGTGCGGGTGCGCTAAAAATTCTTAAATGGCTGCCGTGACAAAAAATATCATCGCTTAAAAAAACGACAAAGTCTTGAAAATACAGACGTGCAAGGTAATTTTATCATTATTTTGTAGTTTTAATATATTACACCATATTCTGGATTTCATTTATTTGCATAAAAATGTGAACTGAAGGTGTTGTGCAAAGTGAAAGTTGTAGACCGATCCGACCGATGACACCTTGATAATTAATTTTTTCAATTTATTTTTTTAAACTATACGTTTTATGGCCAGTAGAATTCTTTGTATATGCATTTTAGTGAATTTTAACTCATTTTTATAGTAAAATGTGTATTCTTTTATTAAATTTATAGATTTTCATGGAGTCTGAAAACCCTCAATGTATGCAGATGCATATTTCGGAACACGACCCTGAAGAAACGAGCTCATTGGAAACCCAAAACTTGAACGCTGCATCAGGTAGCCTTACTCCTGATCATATTGTTAAACCTCTACAAGGAATGGGCATCGATAATTCGTGGTGAGTGGAATTCTTTTAAAAATATTACTCCAATCAGCAACAAAAAGATTTGAAGTTTCTGATCAACAAAAAAAGTGGTTCCTAAATTTGTTAATTTTTTTTTTTTTTTTTACGGTCAGTATCAGATCTATATAATATCAATAATATGCTATATGGATACTGATATTATTATGATTGCATCATTAATGCATAGTATGCATATAACAAAACACCTTTTACTTACAAGTGAGTGTATGTATGTAATAATGTGTGTTTTGGTTTATCCTAAAATTAATACCGGTACTCATATAATACAAACAATAATGACAAGCTCGAGGAAGGCAGCTTAGACTGTCTATACTCCGCTGAGGTGATCTCATCTGTGTTGTAAAATGTTGTCAACATACGTGCCCCACTAAGAAAAGTATTGTGTGTCTGGCATGCAGACGGATACTATAGGAGCCCCAGAGAGCATTTGAACAATGTTGAAAAACAAGTTCCGCTGTATATAACCAACCCACCGAACCACATTTGCTTGTATACCCTACCCAGGTAGATGATATGTATTTCTGCACTTGATCAATTGACCTTAAAATGCCTAAGCAGAGACTCTCATTGACTTCAGAGTCCTCTAAATTTTAAAAAAGGTTCAATGGACAATGTCACCACTGTTACAAGAGTTAAAACCTTCTGAAATTTGTACAGGCATGACAATACACCAGAACCATCATCTTCGTCCACCATGCTGGACTACACTCCCGGTGGTAGTGGGCTGCACCACATGTCCGTCTCTGGTCCAGTGATGGCGTCCGAGGGAGCCACAACCAGCTCTACTGGACCGACTAGTGACCAGTCGGAGGGGGATAACAAAATGCAACTGGTGCTGTACCAGGGCGATGACTGGATGAAAGGTTAATTGGTGGCATGGCTGCTTTTGGTCAAAATTTTCTGCTCAATTCAATAATACATACAGTACTGTACTTTATTTGTAAAGTGGTATTGGTAATGTCTGTCCTATGAGTGAAAAACATGGGACAGTGTTTGATGATTTACA
Organism: Siphlonurus alternatus; assembly: GCA_949825025.1. Taxonomy (NCBI): domain Eukaryota; kingdom Metazoa; phylum Arthropoda; class Insecta; order Ephemeroptera; family Siphlonuridae; genus Siphlonurus; species Siphlonurus alternatus. The sequence goes on along the minus strand of OX463784.1, from coordinate 22,893,408 downwards.
TGTTATGTTAACTTATGAAAAATTACCGTTAATTATGAAAGTTGTTGTGTCTACTAGCGCCAACAATGCCATTATGTTCTGTGCTCTGGTTGCAAAATCAGGCAATACATTGTCCCATGTTTAACAATGAAAAAGGCTTCATGCGACAGACGTTATAAACAATGGTTTGTTACAACCATTGCAAGTAGAAGACTTTGGTTTTGGTGTAGACAGCAATATGGTGATATACAGTACAGTAAAAAAATTATAATATGTACGGTACTGTAACAATGGACAAATGCCAATTTTTTTATTGCAAAAATGAATAGAGCATTATTTTTTTCCAGTTTTTTTAGTCCTGGAACTACAGTATTTTTTAAAAATTGTTAAAGGTTCTGCAATTTTTGTTGGGCCCCTCTGGATCTTTATTAAAAAGAATAGAGCCTAAATGCCTATTGGAGCCTCCAGGGGGCATGGTCGCACTTTCAATAATTTTTTAAAAATAGTTCCTAGACTAAAAAAAGAAAAAAAAATTGGAAAATAGGAATACAGTATCATAATTTAGCACCCTCTATTTCATTTCTGCGATAAAAAAATTCATATAGGTTGTCCATTTTAATTGTTGTTTATGAATTCTTAAAGCCAACTACAGTATTTGCTGTTTTAATAATTAATAACATCAACTGCTTTTTATTTAGATGTCTTATCATTTTGAATGAGCCAATTTTGGACATGCATTATAGCGTGAGCTATGTCCCTTTCCTTGCTCCCCTGCCCAGACTTCCCCTTCCGGCCCTGCCCCCCTAAATCTCCCTACCATGCATGGCTTATAAAACAATGAACGCTGTTATCCTATCTCCTATCTGTGCATAGTTTACGGTCAGGTCACAAAGACCTAAATATTCTAATTAAAACGCTGGTTTGTTTCAGATGAGCACGGGTATGCCGGCCGTTGTGGGCTGATGAATCTCGGAAACACGTGCTACATGGCCGCGGGTCTGCAGTGCCTGGCAGCCACACCCTCCATGGTGAGGTACTTCCTCTCTCCTAACCAGCCTGCCAGCCCCAGAGAAAATGCTCAGGAAGGGGCGTCTTGCAGTGCAGCTAGTCACCCCCCTGTGGGGAGCCACACAGGTGGGTAACTCTAAGATTATAATGGGGGATGTGCATTTTTTATGTCTTTCAGAGGACGGATTTTCAGTTTTTTTAAGATTTGATTTCCAGTCCTAAATCCAGTTCATTTTTGTTTTAACAGTTATCAAATTTCTCAAAAACAGTTGAATAAAGCTCACTTACGGTTTCCAGTGAATTCAGGTTTACTCAATACTGTAATAAACTTTTCCTCTATCAATCTCTTAACATAAAGATTACAAAAATAATCGCTATAAATGTTTATACTGTAGTTGAGAAGTTCCAGCGTGATATTTCAATAAAATACTGCTGCTTTTAGTAAAGAAAATTTAAGTGTAACACCATTAAAATTTTATTAAAACTGAGGAAGAAAAAATATTAATGCAACATATTTCTTTTATTAATTTTTATCACCAATGAACAATTTGCATGACATTTTTTTATAGCAGAAATAGATAGAGGGTACCAAATTATGCTGCTCAGAATTTTTTCAGATTTTTTTGAGAGTGGGAACTATTTTTAAAAAATTATTGAAAGTCAGTTTTATGACGCCACGGGCGTTTAGCCCCTATCCTTTTCTTAAGGACAGACTCCTCGTGACGTCATAAAATCAACTTTCAATAATTTTTTAAAAATAGTTCCCGGTCTCTAAAAAATCTGGAAAAATTCAGAGTAGCATAACTTTGCACCCTCTATCCATTTCTGCAATAAAAAAATGTCATGCAAATTGTCCATAATGTGCTCTTCTGCATTTCGAGCTGAAAAAGTTTACCAAACTTGATAACACTTGAACACTTCTTTACTTTTTAAAATTATTTTTTTCCCAGTTCTACATATTATGTTTTGCATTTTTGGTAATAAAACTTAAAATTTGAAAGTCAGAATCAATGTAGCATGTTTATAAATAATAGTAAAACTGGAAATCTGACCCATGTTCATAATATAGAAGGATGTTTTTGAAGAGACGTCAAAATTTGTATGCCAAAATTTGGCTCATTAAAAATTATAAGACCTTTAAATATGAAGACAGCAAATGTTTTCAAAACAGTAAATTCTGTAGTTAATTTCATTTGATCTGATAAAACTTGGAAATGAATCCAATGTTAACTTGACTACTGTTTCAGTTGAGATGAGTAAGTTTGGTGCGTTGACTCGTCACTTCAGCAAACTGATTGACATCATGTGGAGGGAAAACAGAAGTTCGTACTCTCCTGCTCCATTCAAGCAGAGCCTATCAACAACTCACACCCAGTTTAAAGGGAGCCACCAGGTAAATACATCATCCTACATACAATCACAGTTTTACTACCAAAACTAAACAAAACACAAAAATAGCACAAAACCGGTCTTTAAAATGTACAGACTAATATTGATTTAGGAAATGTAATTATTGATGCCTCAACAAAGGTCAATGTTATATAGTCATGAGATATTTTGAAAATTAGTGGTGTCCACTAGTTTCAAAACCAATTTCAGTATTTTTAAATAAAGATCATTCTTATCAGTAAAACTATGAAATAAAATGCCTTGCTGGAAAGTGAAAAAAGAGGCCATTAGACAAGTAAGTTCTTAAAGAGGAGTCAGCGAGTTGAGTGCGCAGTGCATGACGGGAATGACGTCACTCACTATATATGTGCATACGAAAAAGTTACGTCGGCTCCTCAAAAGCTGCGCAGTAGAAATTTATGCAAGTTGCGCAATACGAGCATCTGCTGAAGTTATATAGTGTTGTTGATCCCGTTGATCCAGTCAGCTGTTAACCCGTAGACCGCAACATTTGAAATGAAAATTTGCCTCGGATTTTGGTATTGTATCAGAATTTTCTCAAAATTTTTATGAAGGACTAATAAAGGTTATGACTCTTTCTGATTCACCATAATATGTTCTATCTTAGAATATTTTTTAAACACATTTTACGGGAGATTGCGAAAGAAATTAAAGTTCGAATAAAAAAGAAGCCACGTTTTTCGAGCGTTAGCATGGAATAGATGGACGAAGTCATCGACTTTTAGACCCAAATGCTTAGAATTTTTACGAAGGACGGTCTCAACTGATTTCAGATGCTTATTTATGGTGCTCCAAAGTAACTTTTTACATGCAAGAGAATGAGCTTTACCATCGGTCAATTTTTTGCTAACTCTACTTTAATTAGTATTGTCTTAATATTTTACTGTAACCTACAAAAAAAATTGGTATTTAAATGGTATCAATGTGCTTCTGTTAAAGTAGTAGCTCTTATAAACTAGCACTGTAAAATATCCAATGGGGCAAAGCATAGTTTTTATTTTTATAAGTGATCTACAATATTACTTAGGCATCTGGGAAGCATAGTATTAGGGTAAAAGACGGAGTAACTTGGGGGATATTTCTACACTTTTAATGAACTCAACATGCAATGGACAAGCTGCATTTTTTTTTATATTGCAGAAATGAATAGAGGGTGCAAAGTTATACTACTGTACTCTTGATTTTTTTTCAGATTTTTTAGAGCACAGGAACTATTTAAAAAAAAAAATATTTAAAATAAAGAGAGACATCAATAGGCATTGCTTTTTAACAAAAAGTATAGGACCTAAAAGGGGTGTGGGTTCAAACTCAACCTTGGTAAAACTTTTTAGCATTACTTCCTGGCTTACCAAAAAATATGAAAAAATTGAAGTTAATATAATTTGATGTCCCCTATTCATTTCTGCATTAAAAAATTTTCATGCTGCTTGATGAAACTAAATCTTTGTCCTAATTACAGCAAGACTGCCAGGAGTTCTTGGCGCTGCTACTGGACACTCTTCACCAGCAACTCAACACCGCGGGAGTACCTCCGTCACACCCCTCTGTCGCAACTTGCGACCCTCCCGTCAAGGAGGAGGAGGCGGTGGCGGGGTGCAGCACCGCGGACGAGGCGGGGTGCAGCACCGCGGACGAGGCGGGATACTACGAGAGGGAGATGTCCCCAAGCTTGTTGTCAAACAGCCCCACAAGGAGTAACATCCAGATAGCCTTGCAGTTGGAGAAGTGAGTTAACACAAGGATGTGAATCCAGCTGGCATCATTTTATTTTGCTTCTTCGTACAGTGAACATAACATTTAATATGTTTGTTTTTTGAGTGTGTGTTTATATTGTCCTCAGTCACTGGTAGTTTGTATCAAAGGGCCCCTCATTAACAATAAGCCATAACCAGTAACAAGCTAAAGAATTCTTGAACATACACAACACAAGCAAAAGTAAATGTGACAACCAGTGTAGCACGTTTAGTTGAAAATTATCAAAGAAACGACAGATTAAGATTAGTTTTCTTCTCTAAATTGCTTGTTCTAGTTTTGGGTACTGAGAAGTTTGTTACTATAATCTTTCAATCACAGAACAGTAATAGAGTATCAACCTCAATTTTTTTTATTGCAGAGATGGATAGAGGGTGCAAAGTTATGCTACCCTGATTTTTTTCAGATTTTTTTGAGACCGGGAACTATTTTAAAAAAATTATTGAAAGTCCTTTTTGTGACGTCACGCAGCGGCAAGTCCTATCTTTTTCTTAAGGAGCGGCGTCTCGTGGCGTCACGAAAAGGACTTTCAATAATTTTTTTAAAATATTTCTCAATCTCAAAAAAATCTGAAAAAAATCAGGGTGGCATAACTTTGTACCCTCTATCCATTTCTGCAATAAAAAAAAGTGAGGTCGATACTCCATTGTATATTTAAAATTTGTAATTAAATTATTTATATATTATTATAAAGGAAAGGAACCATTTTGGTTGGATGTTTTTAGGTAAAAGAAAAGCGATAGGTATAGTGAAGGATTACATGATGTTTAAAGCCGAAAATAGGAAAAAAAAAAAGTTTCACACATACTGTATACCTATTGCTTTTCTTTTACAGTACTGTACCTAATTAAATTATTAGAAATTGCAAGAGTTTAATATTTTAGTTCTATTTGCTTTAGGTTTTACTACTGTATCATATTAATATTATTATTAATAGAGAAAAAGTGTTAATTGATAAAGAATTTTATTCTGTTAAAAGTTTCTTTGCTAATAAATTGTCTGAGAATTGTTTAAATCTATAATTTAAATTTAAATGCTAGACTTGTGTTTTTTTTTTATGATGAAATTTGTGGCTGTTTTGTTTGTTAGTATAATATGTGATTTGTTTTTGTATAGTTATTAGTATTTTGGTATCTTGTGACATTTGACGTGATGTATGTTGCCTTGTGCAACCTTTAACTTCGAAATAAAATTATTATTATTATTATACTGTAGATGCATTCCCTACTGCAAAAATAAATTCAATGTTTAAATCACAAACATTTTTAAGCACAGTACCGGTAGTTATAAAATATTAAAACAGTAATAATAGTAACACCAAATTAATGATTTTGTGTGTATGAAAGTTTCTACAGTGTTACCAACTTAACTAGACCATGTATTTACCAGAGAAATAGATCGTTAGCTAATGTTGGATTGTTTTCAGGAGTCCTCTGTACAACCTTGACAAGAACTGGGTGGAGCAGAGACGTACTGTAACCTCGCCCATGCACTCTCCCCCCCTCCTGCCAAACGTCACTCCTCAACTGCCAAGTCTAGTGGGCTCACTGGCGCTTAAGGATATCCTCAAGGAAGCCAGGACATCCAACGTGAACGTCCTAGCGCCCCAGCAGTGTGAACCCAGACCAAACAACCAGATCAAGTTCGATTCCCAGAAGTTTACCTCTAACAGAGTGTCTCTGGCAACTGCGGCTGGTACCGTACCAAGAGGTCAGTTACGAAGTAAAATGGTTTAATAAGCAATACGTGGGCAATAAGAAAAGAAGAAAAAGAGTTACTGTTGTAACAGTTCATATGTAGAGGCTTCAAGTGGTACCCGACGGGAAAATTTTCTCCATAAGCCACCATGTTAGAAAATTATTTTTTTTTTTTCTCAGTAACTATTAAAGCTGTTAGTTTGATCCACCTTTTACTTCTGCTGATAATGAATCAAGAGCTCATTTTGAGACATTTTCTCTTAAAAGTTTTCTGTAATGTTAAAGAAGAAATTTTAATTTCATTTTTTTTTTTTTTTTTTTTTTTTTCATAGGTTTAGATACATTGGTGGGAATCAGCTGACTTGAGGTCTCTATTGATTGTCACACTACAATAAACAAAAGAAATGATTTTTTTTTAATTAAAATTACCAAAAGATTATCAACAAACTGTACTATGATTTTACTGTTATTTAAAAAATAATATACTGGTACTGAGCTCTTGATGGAAGATCAAAAGCATTACACAAAACTTTTAATCTTTTGTTTACTCAGGTAGTGCCACTTCATGCAATTTGCTGGTAGTATAAAAAAAAGCTAAAAAATCATGTAAAGGATTACCACACTCTTAATAAGATTTTCTGGTACAATATGTACACCTGTCACCTCAAAAAATTTCCCTTTGCAGCCTTGTTAATCACCATGTTCAGTAACACAGGGCATGGTGATTAACAAAGCTGCAAGTGGGACATTTACCAAGGCGACGAGTGTACAGTCTAATTTGTGTGTTGTCCAGGCATGAGGAACTCTGTGTCCGGTCGACTTGCTGGTGATGCTGGTGTGGTTGAGAACCCCAACAATCTGCGAGAATGTTCTGGCAAGGAGGGGGAGGGGCTGGGCAAGCGCCTCAAACAGACCAACCTGATGTGTCAGCCTAGCTCGCCCCCCAGTAGCACGTCAGAGGTGCGCAGAGACAGTGAGGGAGAGGACGAGGCGTGCGCCAACACCTACAAGAGAATGAAGCTGGGAACCCCTCGCACCAAGAATAAAGGTGGGTAAAATGTGACTGTTGGTTCTATTATCTAGTCCTGTTGATATTAAACTAGTCATATGGAGAAATGTCGAAAACTTTATACAGTATTGTATTAATCCTAGCATTAGCAAGGTGTTTTTTGGTCCCATGCTTTTGCAGGAAGGAGGGAGGAGGGGGGGGGGAGTCAAATTGACCCTTTAAATAAAAAGTTAATGTTTTTTTCTCACTACGGTACAACATTTTTTTTTACAATTGGAAATACATTGCTGGATGGCTAACGAAGGATTATGTACATATTTTTTCAGATTTTTTAGAGAAGTATTTCCCACTTTTTTTTTCTAAATTATCAAACCTTACTTTGCTTGACAGAGGAGGCTGAAGGAGGTCAGGTGGAGATGGCAGACACCTTCCAAAGGGAGGAGGTGGTGGATGAAGGACAGCAGATTGAGGCGGACACCTTCTGGCAAACTCACCTCTCGGCCAACCAGTCCATCGTGGTGGATTCCTTTCAAGGACAGTTCAGGAGCACGGTGAGAGACATGTTGTGACATGGTGTGTTCTGTTTAGTATTATTGTGAACGAGAGGAAAGTGTTCCTAAATTTGAGTCAAAAGATATTTTCACCTGATTGTATAGATGAAGTAAACTTGATGTCAGGTATAAATTGGTTGATTTTGTTTGTTAAATTAAAATACAGTAACAAAGTTAAATTCTAGTTAAATTATGTTAGTTATTATGTAATTAGGGTAATTGTTTAGGCATTAAATAATAGTGTACACTGTAAATGCAGTAGAAAATACCTACATGATTTGTTGTTTTTAATGCAGAAATGAATTGAGAGCACCAAATTACGTAACTATGATATTTTTTTCAGATTTTTTAAAAACTGGAATTTATTGCTAAAAAGTTATTCAAAGTTAAGATTTTTACCCACATCCCTTTTAGTCCCTATTCTTTAATTTATTAAGAAATGATGCCTCTCTCTGTACTTTATTTATTTATTTATTTATTTATTTATTTATTTATTTATTTATTTATTTATTTATTTATTTATTTATTATTTTTTTCTAGTACAGTAGATACTGTATTTCCCCGAGTTCTAAAAAATATGAAAAAAATCAAAGAAAGAATAGTTTAGTAACCTCTATTAGGCTGTTGATGTCCATTATTTATTTTTCTTTGTAAGGAAATAATAAGTTATTATTAGTTGGTCTTCATTTTTGTATGTTACTTCCTTGAAGAGTTGTAACTCTTTTTGTTTCAGGTGGTGTGCTCGGAGTGTAGTCATGTCTCGGTGACCTACGAGCCATTCATGTACCTCAGTGTGCCTTTGCCACACGCCCTTGAACGACAGTTCTGTGAGTACCCTCATTAGTTTCTAGGAAGTACATTGTTGTCTTAGAATGCAAGTCACGAATTTACAAAAATGTGAGCATAAGAGTAGTTGTAGCATGAATTGTTGTTTGTAGGTTATATGATTTGCATTCTGATATTGAGGTTAATCTAAAATAGCTTCTTCTTTAGCTGAACCGTAGCCAAAGACCTTTCTGTCGTCCTTTTTCTTACCTACCTTAGAATGTAAATACAAGCTTTTTGTTTTGGTGACATGTAATACAGTGCTCTGATCGGACAGTCAGTTGGACCACCCCCACTTTCTGTACCCTGGCTCTGCGTTGCAACTTGTATTTGGGTGTAAAACAAAAAGCTCATATTCAAGGCTTTAAAGAATTGTGTGTTGTTTTGACTCCCTTTATAACTATAGCGTTAACTACGCCCACATGCTTTAATGCCAAAGATCTTTATTTGCTCTCTTAGTACTAAATGAGAGTATCGTTTACTACTGTTTGTTTGACTGAACTTTGTTTGACAGACGTGACCTTCGTCCCTGCCACCCCTGGTGAAGTGGCGACTCGCTACCTCGTGTGCCTCAACAAGCACGGCCTGGTGCGTGAGCTACGTCTGGCGCTGATCGCCGTGGCGGGCATGGACCCCAACATTGACCTGGTGCTGTGTGAGGGATTGGACCACCACGTGTCCAGAGTCCTCGAGCTTCACCACGAACTCTCAAAGATACCGGACGCCGCTAGCAGATGTGTCTACGCTTTTGAGATGTTACCACCACCTATAGTGGAGAACCAGGTGCTGCCTCAGGTGAGAAAAAAAAAATAATCATTGCTTAGCACAACAGCCTAAAAGATGGAGTATCGGCCTCAAAATTTGTTATTGCAGAAATGAATAAAGAGTGCAAAGTTATGTTACTCTAATTTTTTTTCAGATTTTGTAGAGTCCAGGAACTATTATTAAAAAATTATTGAAAGTAAAGAGAAAATGATGCCTCTGGACGCCTCTCTTAATAAAAGGATAGGACCTAAAAGGGGTGTGGGTTCAAATCCATCCTCAGCAAAACTTTTTAGCAATACTTCCCGGCCTCTGAAAATCTGAAAAAATAAATAAATAAATGAATAAATAAATAATAAAATAAAAAAAAATAAAAAATAGTGGCATAACTTTTCACCCTCAATCTATTTTTGCAATGAAAATTTTTGAGGTTGATGCTCTATTTACAAATGACATGGAATTTTGTTAGGTATTGCATATTTGGGGATAGAGGACCTTGAAAAATGTACTGCCAAAAAAAAAAAAAAAAAAAAAAAAAAAAAGCTCTTTAACACCTTTAAAATCATGCTGTAAAACACTGATGTTATGATCATAAAAATATTTAACATGCAAGTTTAAGGAAAGGGTTTACATGAGTTTTAACGTACAGCATGTTATGGTTTGATAAATTGGAAAAAAAAAAAAAAAAAAAAAAAAAAAAGTACGGTACATAGCTTAAGATTATCCATCTAACTATGCAATGAAAAATATTAACGGGTTGTACGGTACATAAATTCTATGAATTTGAGTTTATTCCTTAACTTGATACATTCTTTTTTAATATTTACCGTCTTGATTTTGACTTTTAACAGAAAAACTAGAACATTTAATTTACATCAGTTGTTATTATTTGCATATTTATTTTCAAAACTCCAGCAGTACAGCAGCTAGCAATTGAGTACAACTTTTATGGGGGTTCAGCTACTAGCAATGCTAGTGGTTGTTAGCTGCCGTCTCCTAAATTGTGTCAGAAGCCATAGTAGTGACGTTAGTTAATGGCTTCAATTCATACAGTAGCTTACATTCTTGTTTCTAGGTCAAATTCTTCTGTTTATAAACAAAGTATAGCTGAGTAATGTCTGACTGTTAAACAACTTGTTGATTTATTTTAACTTTTAATATAATAGGACAGTTCATTGCAAAAGTATTGCAGTCTACTATGGTAGTCACAGAGACTTCAAGTGTTCCCCGTCGGGAAAATTTTCTCCATATGCCATCATGTTAGAAATTTTGATTTTTTTTTTTCTCAGTAACTATTAAAGCTATTGATTTGAAAACATCTCTTAAACCCCTCTCTTTCCCTATTTAGGGATCATCCGATAATGAATCAAGAACTTTTATGCCAAAAAAGCAATTTTAAGTTTTCTTTATAATATAGTTTTAGATAGTACGGTAGGAACACTATAATATCAGTTAATTTGAAGCCTCTATTACGTTTTGATGGGTGAAATAAGGTCCTCTTCCATATCATGGTTAACAATAAAAAAGGCTTCATCAGACATATATTTACAACAATGGTTTTTGAAGTAGAAAACTTTGGTCTGATTGTCGTATTTCACAGAGCTGTGATGGAGAGGTTGAATCAATGGACTGCGAGAGCACCCCTCCTCCCCTGGACTTGACTGCGTCTGCTCCTCCCCCCACCCCTGCCGTGGCGATTACTCAACAAGGAGGTCTGCCCAAGTGCAACATTTGTCTGGAAGAAGTGCAGCTTGAAGATAAACCTCTTCGGCACGGAGATACTTGCGAGTGTGTGCTCTGTGCGCAGTGCCTCGAGGTACGTCTCTCTCGACTCTTTTTGTCTCTCTCCCTTCCTCCCTCTCTCCCTTTCTCCCTCTGTCTCTCTCTTATGACAATAATGAGCTTTTCTGCTATTTCAGGCGAGCACAATTATGAGATTTATTTTATAGATTCATAGCTCATAATTGTGCTCACTATATATAGCAGAGAGCTCATTATAGCAACAAAATTGTGGTAAGCAGATGGCTCATTATTCTAGACGAGAGACTGTCAGCTTCAAAACCACCTCTTTAACTTTTCAATAAGAGCTATATTCCTTATCACAACACATAAAAAAATTAGACTATATCAGAAAGTCAAAAAACCTGTTTTGAAGCTAGCAGTATTTTTAGTAGAGATATTTTTTAGTGAAACATGATCACATTTATTTTCTTAATAATACGGGAGGTGCTAATACGATTCAATATTACAGTACCGTCAAATGCATTCTATATTTCTAGGGTGTATAATGGAGGTGCTAATACGGTGTAACATTACAGGAGTGCAAGGCGCATCAAGTCGCCTCTGACAGTATCCTTCGATGCCCCGTGTGCCACGTCCAAGTTGACGGAGACAAAGACTTTGTGGTCATTGAGGCTGGCTCCAGCGTGTGTCTGCACACTACAGGGTGAGGATCACAACAACGGCATTTTTAGAAAACCTCTAGTTATATTTTGTCCATTTTTTATCAAGTCTCTAGCACCGTTAAAGGAGAGGAATGGCTTCAGCTTTTATATTTGATTTTTTTATAAATAATGTCAAACTTATTAGTGCACCAAAAAAAAAAGAAAAAAAGTACTACCTTCTGCCTTTTATGAATTCCAACTGTGCTACAAGAGCCCGGCGTGCTTTTTGAATGTTGAAAATTGTAGAAGACGAACTGTGATAATTTTTTTGGTGCACTTATAAGTTTGACATTATTAATAAAAATATAGAAGCTGAAGCTATTCCTCCTTTAAAATGATGCTACATAATTCTTTTACCTTATAGTGATGTAATGCTTAAAGTTGTAAACATAGTGTAGGGAAAGGTGTTTTCTGAATAATTCATAACAGCGTCTTTCATCTCAATTCAAAGGTGTTGGAGGTTTCAAAAAAGCTATTTTTTTTTTTTTTTACACTTCTTTTACCCTACTGTACATGTAGTTGGATTAATTTAATTATCATTTCTTTCTGTTCTGTTAATGTTACTGTCTGATGATGTTTAAAACTACGGGACTTGACGGAGGTATTTTGTGCAGGCTGTTGACGCTGCCCATTGTGTTGCGAGTTGACGTGGAGGGCGAGGAGTACAACAACAAGCGGTCAAGTCGACTGTATGGCCTACCGCGATTGGTTCGCTTGCCTGCCAGGATCTCTGGAGAACAGCTGTACGACACCCTGGCCCCCCTCGCTCCCTCCCCAGACTTCTTAGTGATGCTCGTTGAAGGAAAGGTGAGGTTTCAAGGTCTCTTCTTAAAAAAAAAAAAAAAAAAAAAAAATCAATTTCTTCTGTTTCTTTTTTCATGAGACATTTTGGCCTGCTATTTTGATTATATCTCAAAATCTGTATGAATCACAACAAACTTTTAACAATTATAAGAAAAGTAGAATATTAACCCCCACCCCACCCTCCAAATAAAAAATGCAGAAATGAATAGAGGTTGCAAAGTTATCCTACACTCGTGTTATTTTATATTTTTTAGAGGTCAGAAAGTATTGCTAAAAAGTTTTGACGAGGTCGGGTTTGAACCTTTTTAGTCCTTTTGTTAAGAAGTGACACCTATTGACACCTCTCTATGTACTTTCAGTAATCTTTTAAAAATAGTTCCCAGGCTGAAAAAAAATCAAAGAAATCTATTCATTTCTGAAAAAAAAAAAAAAAAAAAAATGAGATCAATATTCCATTCTAAAAATTAAGAAAATATAAAAAGGATACATAACAAAATTTTTCTTCTTACAGAAATTGTACATGTTATTAGATCATGCAAAACGTTGTCAGGAAATTCATAAGCTGTTTGTTTCAGGGCTTGATGTGCTGCCGCTGTCTGTACGGGAAGCACTGCCACGGCTGTGTGCTGAGCCGTGACAGTCCGGAACTCGTGCTCAGTGTAAGAACCTTGGACTAATTTATAACTTCCAGACAGTCTTTTATGTCTGTCATATTGTTAATTTTACACGTGATTTTATCTTAATTCATTGGCTGGTGGCACTCATGTTTGATGTGAGGTGCCTGCAATGTGTACCGGAACTGACAGTGTATGTTGATCACAGGGAAGTGACACTCTGGCTGTGAGAACTGTGGCGACGGAGGAAGTCGTTATTCCGCCCACCCGTCCGGTCCTGGACCACGAAAGCATGCACGGCAAGCGAAAAAACGAGCACCTGAGTCTGTATGAGTGCCTCAACGCCTTCACCAAGAGCGAGACGCTGGACCAACAAAACCCTTGGTTCTGTCCTCGCTGTGAGCAGAACAGATCGGCCACTAAGACTCTCTCCGTCTGGAGATACCCACAAATCGTCATAGTCTACCTGAAACGGTTAGTCTTTCATGTCAAATGGAACCTTCATAACATTTTTATTGGGAAAGAGATTGGAAAGAACTAATAAGCCTTACAACGATGAAATATCTGTATTGAGGAGAGTCTTCATGGCACAGATAACACAAATATATTAACAAATACATTATCAAATGTTGGTTGAAATATCTCAATAATGTATTTGTAAATATATTTGTGTTATCTGTGCCATCAAGACTCCCCTCACTACGGACATTTCATCGTGGTAAGGCTTGTTGTTTTATTTGTATCTCTTTCCTTTTATTGATATATCCAACCACAGTGGTTCACCTTCATCATAAGAATGTAACATTTTTATTGATTGCATATTTTGATAGATGAATTCCATTTATATATTGTCAAATTTTCTCATATCATTTTTTTTTTTTTTTTTAACACCCTTAAAATTGTTTTGCATAACACTGTGACATCATAATCATAAAATTCATATTCCTATGCTTTTGTGCTAATTATTAGCAAGACCATGATATCGTAGCACTTTGTAGTACAATTTTAAGGTTTTTGAAGGATTGAATATAAATTTGAAAATACCGAAGTCAAGGTTCTCTATTAAAAAAGTTTTATGCAGAATGCCCAGTCTATTAATCTTATAAAAAGCATCCTGTATAGTTCCTGAACGTAAGTTGGTGTGCCTGCAGGTTCATTTTCCACAAAGGTTCGTCGATAAAGCTTGACAACAAAGTGACGTTCCCGCTCAACGGTCTTCAGCTGACGCAGGCCGCGGGAGGAGCAAAGTCCAGCGACAACATCTACAACCTCTACTCTTGCGTGTGTCACTTTGGAGGTAAGTTTTAGTCAGCTGACTTTTTTTTTTTTTTTTTTTTTTTTTTTTTTTTTTATTCTTTCAATCATACAAGTTATTGTCCAGCCAAAGCTTTAATAAAGTTTGCCGGCCGGTGCAAAAGATACATTTATTATTTAAATTCAATCAAGCTCATTTAATTATAGTGAATATTTTCAATTTTTCTTCTTTTGTAGCAGATCACTCACACAAAAAATGCTAAATTTAACCCTAAAATGACCAGACCATGTAAATACTACACCAGGGATACTTTTTCATTTTTTTTTTTTTTTTTTTTAAGTAAATGATACAATAAGCCTGAAATGGTAACTTATAATATGTATGTATAAAAAATTTGTACACTTCCATTCTATCAATAATTTTAATTGCAATATTTTATCGAAGTCAAAATAGTACAGAGAAAGTCAGATGGTTAATTTTGACCCAGTATACCTCTAGCCTATAGGACAAAAATTTAAAAAATATTTGAAGTCATCTAGGGTGATAGGATTTTTTTGTATAACATGCTCACCTATGCTAATCTGAGATATTTGATACTGATAAGAGTATTTTGTGTTCCAAAACTAGCCTATTTCTAGCTAATATTTTCTTATAGGACTATGATTTTTAATAAAATGGGTAGAGGGTGCAAAGTTAAGCCACTCTGCTTTTTTTTTATTTATATTTTTTTTTTAGAGACTGATAAGTATTGCTAAAAAGTTTTGGCTAGATCGGGTTTGAACCCATGCCCCTTTTAGGTCATATCTTTTTATTAAGAGAGACATCACTTTCTAGTTGTACTTTCAATAATTTTTTTTAAAAATTGTTCCCAGACTCTAAAAAATCTGAAAAAAAAAAAAAATCAGAGTAGTGTAACTTTGCACCCTCTATCCTGCAATAAAAAATTGTGAGGTTGATACTCCATGCTAACGAAACATGCTGCCGCAGGTCCGTCGTGTGGTCACTACACCGCGTACGCCAAGCACCCGCAGTCCAACGAGTGGTATTACTACAACGACGACACGGTGCTGCGAAAACGACCTTCAGAAGAAGATCACAACAGCGCCTACATCCTCTTTTATCAGAGAGATAACCAACCTGAACTGATCATCTAAAGTTTTGTAAAAAATAGTATTTTAAGCTTTAATTTTTGCCATCCGTCTTTTTTTTAAATATTGATTTAATTATGTGCAAAAAAAAATAAAAGCATATATTTATATAAAATTTAGTTAATTGATATCATAAGTTCAGGTTCAAGTCATAGTATTGCAGAAGAAACAGAAAGTTTATCTTTTAAATTTAGATTATAAATTATTTTTAAAGTTTTTACTGTATACAGTATTTCAAAAAAAACAAAATCTGATAAATAACAATTAAATAATATTAAAGATTTTTTTTTTTATAAGTTCTCAAATATTTAATTTATTATAAAAGCCTCAGTTTCTGCTCTTTTCCTATATTTTCACCAAATACATAAATCTTTTTGAATATATTTGCTCAAATTTACAGAAATTAAGCAATAATATAAAGTGTATGTTGTATATATATACTGTACTACATGTATTCTTGCCACGTAATTATCATTTCATTGCACCTTAATGGCTTGGTCATAATGCTGAGTGTTGCCTTCTTAAATTTTAGATGCAGCTTAGAATTTTGTTTTTCCTTTCAAACCGGCCATGGCAACATATTTGACTGAGGGAACCGTAGCAACCTCATCTTTTTTTTTTTTTATATAATGGGACATATAAATTACCTCATAGTTACAAACTCAAGTCAAATCATTTTATACAGCAATTCTGTTTCTTTTGCAAAATAATATTTATTTAATGATATAATAATTACCGGTATTATGTAAATGTGATCCTTTAATCTGGCATGTTAGCTGTTTAACAGCGTTTTAATGTTTTGTTTATAGCCATCATGAATTACTCTTACCTATCACATCAATGTAAACCAGAAGTCATGATAGTTCAAAAATTGGCCACTATATAATTTAAATGGCAAATGATGACCCCACTGTACTAAAAAGTTTTGATGTGTTTGTAAGGTGTTCAAGGCAGGCACTGTTTTTGTTACAAACTTAGTTTAATTTGTTGCTTGCACATAAAATTTGGTTGTGCTCTCTTATTACTTAAAGAAAAGGATTTTATAAACAAAAATGGACTATCTATATGACATTTTTTGAATGCAGAAATGAATGGAGGGTAACAAGTTATGCTATTTGGAAAATTCTTTGGGCTTTTCAGAGCCTGGTAAGCACTCTTTTTAAAAATTATTGAAAAACCGGTCACATCCCTATCTTTTTATTAAGGATCAAATGCCTCCAAGTGGTGTGGCCGCACTTTCAATAATTTTTTAAAAAAATACTTAGCAGACTCAAAAAAATTGGAAAAAAAAAAAAAAAAAAAAAAAAAAAAAATAGGGTAGTAGAATTTGGTATCCTCTATTTTCATGTAGGTTGTTTATTATGTTAACTTACCATTGTAAGCTCAATTATTACATTGTTCTTTATCATAATGTGATAGTAAAATTAGTAATAAATTTGCAATATACATTGAGATTATAATAAATCTATAAAATCTTTTATTTAATAATAATAATTACTATCTTAATTTGTAATTCATTATCAAATGGCTGTAAATTCCAGGCTTTATTTTGTCATTTTTGTGTGTTGCCTTTATTTATTTATTTATTTATTGCCTGGTATATTTTTTTTTTAAGTTGTAGAAAATTATTCTTGATCAAATGACTTGCAAGTTACGTGATTTGAGATACTTCTTTTGTTTATGAAATTAAAAATAAAAAAATATTTTATTTATTTTTTAATTATACCATAAATTTAAAATTATAAAAATAAAGAAAATATTATGTTGGCCTCAATTAATTGTGATATATGAAAAGTTGAATCTCGATTCATATAATAATAAAAAAAATATACTGTAATATCTATGGTAAAAGCTTTTAATATATTCCCAGCTAGTTCTGATAAGTCAAAAATCAGTTTTAATAACAATATTAAAAATAATAAAATATATTTTATTTCTTCTTCATCCATTTTTGAGACTGGGCAATAATTAGCCATATGAACTATGATATATTGCAAAAATTACATATTCAAGGCTATTATAATTTATTTTTAGAAATCTATAGTGTAGCTGGTGGTTGAGCACTTGCCTCTTGTCTGACGAGAGGTCCCCAGTTCAAGTCCCGAACACGGCAGACTTTTCATGATTTGGGATGGATGACTGACTACAAGGTGATGGAGTTGGTAGGAAGAAGGTAATTTATGGTCGTCTATACTCCACTGGAGTGATTAATACCACGGAATATTGTATTTTTAACATACCATCTTCTCACTAAGAAACGGTATTGGGCATTTGAAGCCCTAGAGAGCACTGTTTTTTTTTTTTTTTTTTAGTTCTGCCATTGGCAAAAAAACAATGAGATGATTTTTTTACAGTGATTTTATATATATGTATATATATATTATATATTATATATTAGGAGAATTTGCTACTACCACCAAGATCTGCACCGACGGCGGCTCCAGGCAGGCTCACGCCCAGACCCTTCAGCGCTCACCGTCGCGACCCTCCTACTCACCGGGGCTTCGCAGCGAGCGGCCGAAGCCACTCGCCTTCTGCCACCGGCGGCCTGGTATAGGCACAACGCTTCATATATAAAATATATATATATTTTTTTTTTTAATTTGACTTTTGAGTCATCAGAGCTGGGAACATAGATTATAGATATTTTATTATGGATATATTAAATTATTATTAATGAAAAAAAATAAGTGAACTACATAATTACAAAATTGAATATAACGTAAATAATAATAAAAAAAAGGTAATTATTTAATACAGTTTAGCAGCAATATAATATAGTCCATTTTGCATGTAAGTATGATGATGTTTATTATCTTATTTAAATACAACAAAATAAAATGTTCTTTTCACCCACAGAAATTTGTTATTTTATTTGTATAACAAAAATTGAATTATTTTAAAATGCAATAAGATAGCTAGGTTATACTGTATTTTTTTTAACTAAAAATACTAGTTCTTAAGGGTAAGATAACACGAACAATCAATTGTTGTTAGTCCCATTTGATTAACATGTAAACCTTAGCAACCTCATAATGATTCTGAATTTTTTTTGATTTTTTTGAGAGACAGTTCTTGGCATTAAAAAAAATATGGAGAAAATTTCAAAACAATCGGACGATCCAATTTTTTTAAATTAATTTTTTAGTTTCGGTCTCCATGGAAAAGCCCTATACTGAAAATTTAAAAAATTCATTTAAAAAAATTAGATCGTCCGATTGTTTTGAAATTTTCTCCATATTTTTTTAATGCCAAGAACTGTCTCTCAAAAAAAAAATCAGAATCATTAAGAGGTTGCTAAGGTTTAAATGTTAATCAAATGGGACTAACAACAATCGATTGTTCGTGTTATCTTACCCTTAAATTAATTTTTTAGTTTCGGTCTCCATGGGAAAGCCCTATACTGAAAATTTAAAAAATTCATTTAAGGGTAAGGTAACGCCACCAATGTTAAAAAAAATCCCTCTCACAAAAATTCTGAAAAAAATTTAAAATGTTCTCCTCTACACCCCCTATCAGTAGCTAAAATAT
Organism: Siphlonurus alternatus; assembly: GCA_949825025.1. Classification (NCBI taxonomy): domain Eukaryota; kingdom Metazoa; phylum Arthropoda; class Insecta; order Ephemeroptera; family Siphlonuridae; genus Siphlonurus; species Siphlonurus alternatus. The sequence continues at coordinate 22,874,619 of OX463784.1, read as the reverse complement.
CAGGTATACAAATACGATCTAGTTTTTGAGTTATGAATTTTTAAAGTTGACCAATTTAACATGGGAGTTTCATTTCTCCATGTTAAAGTAGTCAACTTTAAAAAATTATAACTCAAAAACTAGATCGTATTTGTATACCTGATATTTTAGGTACTGATAGTGGGTATAGAGGAGAACATTTTAAATTTTTTTCAGAATTTTTGTGAGAGGGATTTTTTTTAACATTGGTGGCGTTACCTTACCCTTAAAAAAATTGGATCGTCCGATTGTTTTGAAATTTTCTCCATACTTTTTTAATGCCAAGAACTGTCTCTCAAAAAAAAATTCAGAATCATTATGAGGTTGCTAAGGTTTACATGTTAATCAAATGGGACTACAACAATCGATTGTTCGTGTTGTCTTACCTTTAATATTTTTACAATGCATGAAGAAAACTATAGAAAAATCAACTTCAGTTACCTTTGTTTATTTATTTATTTTTCTGCTTCTATTTCTTCTGCAGGCTAAAAGTACGTTGTAAACATTCTGTGCAGGAGGGGAGGGGGAAGAACAATCAATCTATGGACCAATTAGAAAGCAGTATTTGACCTCTTGGGCGCTTCTTAATAGAATTTTGAAAATTGGGCTACTAAACCATTTTGCTCCCTAGATCATCTACGCATTTCAGCATTTGTAAATGTGCAGTCAGTAGAACTGTAGATTCCAAATTACTTTATAAAGAGTTATAAAAGATTGAAAGATTTTAATTTTTTTCTATCTATCAGCCCTATACAGGCTATACATGCATACATGCATCTAACAAAACTATCAGCATTTGCCTTAATTTTCTGACACCATCAATGCAGGACCAATTTTATTTGCGAAACTTGTAAATTTTATAACATCAGCAGCCTGTTGAACTATATATAAAAAAAAAAGAAGATTAAAATTTTCAATTTTTTTAGGGGCAAAAATTAACTAGAGTATGAAAAAATTTAAATAATTATTTAAATAACTCTAATTAAAAATAATAAAATATAAATTAGAAACAAAATTTTAATTTTTCATACTTTTATTCCTCTCAAATATAATAATAAAAAACTACAAACATTAGGACAAAAAACTCAGATGAAATAGAAAAAAAAATCATAATAAATAAATCATAGATTACATAAAATCTACTTAAATAAAAATTAAAAAATAAATTTTACTTTTATAACTACATTTAGAATCCAAATAATCTAATTTTTTGTTTTACTACATAGTATTTATGTACAATAGATGTTTTCTGCAAACTATTGAAATTATTAAGAATTCTAAATATAGTACCCTAAAATAATATAAAATAAAACTTCGGACCTTTAAAAAAAAATAGGAAAATAATCATTTTAACCAGAAATAATTAACTTTTAGAAATACATTTTGCTTTACAAATTTTTCCTTTGTGGTTTCTTGTTTACATAATAATTTTATTACACCTTTCAAGACTTAAATTTTTTTCTTTAACTTAACTACATACGTTATCTTAAGTGACTGAATTTAACTTCCCGGCTCTTTAAATATTGAGTCAATCCTTACGATTTTGTGGGTCCCAGTGAATTAAAAATATTTCAACAATTATTATTTTCTTGTCATCATCTGAAAGTTCTAAAATATAATGCATACCAAGGGTGACAAAATGATATGTATGACTGCAAATATCTTGGAATGAATTTCATTTTGAAGTTACAGTTGTAACAGGTAATATATCGTCCCACGTCCAAAATAATGACTTCTCTGCCTACCCTGATTTCGTTGTAATAATGAGCTATCTGTTATTTCAGGTGAGCACAATTATGAACTTTAAATCAATACAAAATAAAACTCATAGTTGCACTCATCTGAAATATAGCAGATGGTTTATTATTGCAACGAAATCAGGATAGGCAGATGAATTCTAGATGAGAGACGAAATACTTAAAGTTTCTGTGACATCAGTAATAAAATCAAAATCATTCTATAAAATGAATAAAATCAGGGTAACACAATGTTATGACCTCTATTTCTACAATAATATATTTTTCATACATGTAGGTTGTCCATTTTCATACTGATTCTACATTACACAAAAAATTCATAGGGCAACAATATTATGTAAACAAAGTTAAAACAAAATCTCATACAATCACTTTAGGACGACATTGTTACATTATACAGATCATAACGATACAGTCAGTAGAACAAGTACATTTAAATTCATCCAATATTAATCATGACAAAATCTGTCAATAATTATTCGTTGGTTATTTCTTCATTACTTTTCATTGTTTTTCTATAAAACAAAAATAATCACACATGCTTTCACGACAATTAGCACAAAATATAGACGGACTAAAATACAAACAATAATTAATTTTATTTAAAAAAATTAGATTTTTTTTAAAATTAATTCTTTAAATATCTCTGGGTAAATTGAAACAAAATCATAAAATAATTAATACAGCTGTAAAAGGTAATTTTTTTAGAAAAAAAAAACTTATTTAATTTAATGAATAAATTGTAAAATTTGATTATTAATTAAAATTAAATTTAAAAAAAAATAAAATAAAAAATTAAACAATATGGTAAACATTTTTCAATTAAAGAAATTTAATTATAGCAAAGAATATAATTGTTAATCTTTCTTTGTATTTACAATTGGAAGCTACTTTTAATAAATAAAAAATAATTATACAGATACAATATATATTTTAAAAATTTTCTAATTCAAAGTTAATAACTATAAATTGTTGTTATAAAACATTACTATTAAATAGCTAAACAAGATTGGACATTTATAAATTATGATTCTTAATTACAAGTTTTAACCTGCCATAAACCCTAGCTACGATTTCTCCTGATAATTCTTACAATGTGCAATTACATGCACTATCATGCACAATACCAGGTACTTTATTAATAACAATATTTTGTTTTGTAATTTACATCTCTAAAATAACGTCATAATAGCATCAAATCGGTCAATCTCTTTATGTACACTTGTCACCTCAGAAAATTTCCCTTTGCTTTGTTAATCAACATGCATAGAGTTTCACATACTAAGTCTTAGTATGTGGAACTCTGTGTCACCATGCTTTGTAAGAATAACACAGGACATGGTGATTTACAAGGCTGCAAGTTGGAAATTTTCAGAGGCGACGACTGTACTTTAAAAATGTATCATTAGCTATAATTTTTAATAATGAAAAAATTCAAGAGACAGGTTTTCAACCCATATTTTTAGTTTTTATAAACAACATTTTCCATTCTTTCCAAAAAATATATATTATACATGTAACAGTATTTTATACATGTAACGGTATTAACTCATTCACAAATCAGATACAAATTTAATAAACATACAAATTTTAAGATACATTATGCAAATGCTGTACAACAAGTTTGCTAACTTTTGTACATCAGCAAATGAATATAACTTTTTTTATAATTCAAATAAAAAAAAATATAAATAAAAAAAAATATATTTAAGAGTTCATCCAATTTGACGCTATAAATACAAAATGAAAAATATGCAAATAAATGCATAAAATATTTAAAAATAAAAATGAGTTTATGCGATGATACAGATTTTTGAAAATCAGTGTTAATGAGAATTATAATTAAATTAATCACAATAGAATGTTATTTCCTTCTACCTTATAAAATAAGGATAAAACAAAGAATAAAAAAGTAAATTATAGATTTGAAATTTACAATTAGATTGTTGAAGAAATATTAATTCAATAAAAATTAAAGTTGTTTAAAATTATGCTATTAAATAGCATAACTGATTGAAGTCAGTGATATTATCTGTCAGAGGAAAAATAATATAACTCTACATCTCTGGTCTATTAGTTTTGGAAATTCAGTTAATATTATCCTTGCATTTTACCTGTTCAATTACATATCATTAAAACAACAGCCATAAAATAATTACAATTAATTTTACTATGCCGCAATAGATCACAGAATCAACTACTTTAATTCAGATTATGAGAGAGAAATTAAACATAATTTCAGTCACTATATTTGAGCCTAATGCACACCTTTTCAATCTCTTTTATTCTGTCTTTCAAATACTGTATTAATTTATGCATAGAAAGCTATAGTATAAAAAATAAAATCATTTATTTTCTGATGTTATTTATAAATTTCATATAAATTAAGATCTTTTAGAAATTTAAAAAAAAAATAAAATAAGAATTGAATTTTTAAAATTTCCAAACATTAATTAATTTTAGCTTCTTCTTCTTCTTACAATTGTTGGAAGGAGCCTAAACGGCTATAATTCCACGTACTGAGTAACTTGGATCAATTGTATAGTTGAACTGTTTTTTGCAGGGTCTTGTAAAGGATAATGGACGAACAATGGATAGGATGATTATGAAATGTGGGATATGCAAGGTGATGATGGAAGTGGTACCTATATGCCCACCACGTGTTACCGTGGGTGAACCAAAACCACACAAGGAATTGGTTGGATTTTAGGACATTGGGTTGACGGTGTGGTGTGGGGTGCAATAATGTAGGTTGATGATGCAGGCGACAACATGCAAGGAATGGCAGGAATTTGAAAGATTCTCAACGTGTCGACTCCTGTGGGCCGACCGAAGAGCAGGGTCAAAGTAGGATTATGTGGATGCGGTGAGGCGAGATGATGATTATGAATCAAATTGACTGGGGATAGGAGTATAGAAATCAAGACGATTAATATATAGAATAGGATAGGGATAGTTACCAGGAGAGGACAGACAATTTGAGCGGAGAGTCACGTCGGCGTTGCTCACTCTGGCGCGCCATCTTGATTCTCTCTAAATTAATTTTAGCACATGAAAGACTTTTCGACGTGGCAGCGCCCATTTGTCCCATCTGCTTTCGGAAAAGTTGGGATTTTAATTTATTTACGCTATGCAGAGCCATCTTTTGTGTAAATTTCGTACTAAAATTGATTGATGCACCGACAGAGCACTGATAGAGCTTCTGAAAACACTCAAAAGATGGCTCTGCATAGCGTAAATAAATTAAAACAGGTCGAGTCATCTTCTTGATGTAGCGAAATCCTTGCATCTTAGCGTGAAAATGCTTTCGGAAGCCTCCATTAGGTGGCGCGTCGATCGGTAGTTTGTTTTTAACTGTGCCGTGCCGGGTGCTGCTGTGCCGAGCCAGGCCGGGCCGTGTCGGATCGTGCCGGATGACGCCAGCTGACGATTTTTTTAAGAAATTTAATTTTCTGATTCATTATTAATTATTGCTGTGCTAATTAGTTCTCAACTAATGAAAAGTATGTAGATAAATCAATGTGAAAGGAAACAAAGATTATTTGTGTTAATAAAATCATATATGATCATAATTTATTACACGTAATTAATATTGGGCACATTATTATAAACATATTATATACAACAAAAATTTAGCAATGAAAATAAATTTAGAATATAATATAAATAATTACATTAATTACCGTTTACATTATTAACAGCCTAGTTCAATTAAGTTAGTTAAGTTTATTTTATATTTTCATTTCTAACTCATCCATGATTCTTATCCTAATATTCCTAATGCATCAACTGATATTAAATTTAATGTGAATTAATAAAAAAATAAATAATAAATAAATAAATTGCTTGAAACTCTTATACCTTTTTCTAATTATATATACTTGCATGTACTATACACATATCACTACGTTTCCACAGTCAAACGTTCTCTTCCTCAGGTGATCTGAGACTCAGATATATAACGTAGTGATATGTGTAGCACATGCAAGTGTTAGCTAGGGATGTGCACGAACACTAAGTGAGCATCGCAAGTATCACAACATAAATATATAGTACATTATACAGAAGGTACATACCGGCAAAGATAAAAATCAGAGAAGTGAAATAGGATATATTATATATATATATATATATATATAAATATATATATATATATATAATGGCAGAAGGTACATACCGGCAAAGATGAAAATCAGAGAAGTGAAATAGGATATATTATATATATATATATATATATATATATATATATATTATATATATATCCTATTTCACTTCTCTGATTTTTATCTTTGCCGGTATGTACCTTCTGTATAATGTACTATATATTTATGTTGTGATACTTGCGATGCTCACTTAGTGTTCGTGCACGTCCCTAGCTAACACTTGCATGTGCTACACATATCACTACGTTATATATCTGAGTCTCAGATCACCTGAGGAAGAGAACGTTTGACTGTGGAAACGTAGTGATATGTGTATAGTACATGCAAGTGTTAGTGACGTGCACAAACACTATACAAACACTATTATGTATACATAATTAAGTACAATAACCATCGCAACATACTACATACAGAAGGATTACACCGAACACGACCAGTAAAGGTAAAAGTTTGAAAAGTGAAATTGAATGTATACAATATGAATACCCTTTGTACAAAATAAAAAGCTACATAAGAGATAACTTTATATAGATATATAGTTTTGCAACCCAGAAAAAAAATATATACAATGGCATAATTATAGTAGGATAAAAATGCAAACCAAGATAGGTTGTGCTCTAGATAGTCTAGTTTACAATTTCATTTACATTTAGCTTTTGAAAAAAATTCTAAAGTACCAAAATGAAACATCAGGTGCAGGACTTTGCTGCTAACCAATAAAATTATTAATGTTTTATATATTTAGTGTTGAAAGTAGTTTGACCACTTATTGAATTTTTGCAAAGTTTTTGTAAAACTTAATTAGTTGGCTTAATTTTTTATGTATTTGTTATGTATCTTGTAATTACAATGTTACAGGTAAGTATGACATTTTACAGGGATGCAAAAGAACTCATTAGGTTGTAAACTATCCTGGTACCCTCTTCCTGAATAAAAGTATAAAAAATTTGTAATTAAAAAAATTAATAACAATATAATCAAAATATTACAGTCTTAACTTTTCAATCAATGCATAAATCCATTAAAATATGATTGCAACTGTTCAACATTTTTATCTTTGAGGCAAATGCAGAGAAGGGGGAATTTATCTACAAAAAGTTCATTAATATTTAAGAGTAATACACAAATGAACAACATTTCCCCCTGTAGAAAAAGAAAATAAAAAATTTATTTGTTTTTTCTGTACTACAGGAAAGATATGAAAAAAAAAATTATATGTATTTCATTTTTTTTAACAGTGCTTTATATTATGACACAATTAGCCACCAATGCCCTCAAGTTGTTTTTCTTATTCTGAGATGTTGTTCTACACAGTTATTAATCTAAGATTATTGAAAATCTAATACAGTATGAGATACTGCAATGTACACTTATCACAGCTGAAAAGTTCCCTTCTGCAGCCCTGTGAATCTCCATGTCCCGTGTTATTCTTACTGGACATTGTGATTAACAAGGTTACAGAAGGGAACTTTTTAAAGGCGAGGAGTGTAGATTACAAACTTGAGAAAATAATTGCATTAATTACAATAAAAAAATAATATAGTGAGATAAAATAATAACACTGCATTTATAAGGCAGTTACAAAAGCTTTTAAGTAAAAAAAAACATTCCTTTCCTCTCATTTTATGATACTTATGAATCATAGAGAAATTTGAGTGTTTATACTATTGTTAAGTGTGTTTGTTATCAAACATTTGACAAACAATTAAATCACCTGAATGACGCAGTCATGTGAACCTTGCAAGTAAAAAATGCACAGCATTGAAACAGAATTTTTGATTCTTGATTTGGGTTAGGGACAATCATTTGTTGCTTGAGGAGGAGACTTCGAGACAAGTGCTGATGTTGACCAGCTGCGCGACGAGGTAGCACAGGATGGGGACAGCTCCACCTCCTCCACGGAGGTGTTGTCGCCAAATTTGGAACAGGAAGCGCCACCCCCTGGTTTGCCATGTGGGTGTCGCAGCTGACTCTCACACCTGCACAGCATACTGCCACACTCTCAGCATAACAGCGCCTGTGACAAAAAGATGATTTTTTTTTCAGTTCTGAGGCAATCAACACTTCTATTGAACATGCATGTTAATGTATAACAGAGTGAAAATTTAGTTGTGGAAGGTATTATTAGCATAAATTCTTGTGTTGTTTTCGATTAAAAAAAATCAAGATGTACATAATCAGCAGTCGACTCTTTAAAAATTAATATCAGAAGCAGCCCATTTTTTGACTGAGATGAATCCCAAATTCATGTACTAATATATCTAAATAAATTAATGATTACATTAAATATCATTTTTATCTGCACTTATTAAAAAAAAATAATAATTTTATAAATTGTTTTATTTTAGATATCCTACCATTTAACAATCAACGTTAAAAATTGAAGTTTTGTTAGAATTGCGATAAAAGGTAGCTTTTAGGTGAAATGAAAGCCATGATATAGAGGTTGTCCCCCAGAGATCACATCTCCAGCTCAGGACCGGCGTACCTGCACACAATCCGTCAGTTCTCCTTGAGTCCTGCGTCCTGCCACTCATTAGTGTTTTTTTTTTTTTTCTTTTAGTGAAAAAGCTCATTTAAAGTTACGGCAGCTTAGAGATGTAAAACACAAAAATCTTGGAAATAAAATCCCAAATTTTTCGTATCATCACCCACCTGTCTAAGAGAGTTATCGACAGAACTGTTGAAACTCGAGGTGAGGGTCATGCAGTTGCCGGTGTCCGTTAGAGGGTCATCAGGGTTTCGGGTATCAAGACACCCACACACACAGCACGCTGCGGCCCGAGCTTAATAACACTCGATGACCTTGGTATGTCTGCAAAATAGGATATGTGTGTTAACATCTTGAGGGTCTTGCAGTCATCATCAACATGTAAATGAACTTTAGTATTCATTGCCAATTGAATTGATTAAGTTATAACTTTTTAAGTCTGGTCCAGAATAAAATTAAACTCTAGCAGCTTTACATAGCCCAATACAATTTAAAAATGTAGCAAGGTGCATGTGACTAACCTATGCATGCCCCGTTGTGGTGCTTGCCAGTACTGATATGACTACCCTCGCAGTAGCAACATGGGAGGGGGACTCTGCAGCTGACGCGCAGCGGGCCTGCTGTTGGGACGAGGGGCGGCAAATGGGGGTGCTGTGTGCATCTACAGGGGTGTCCAGACCATCCAGGCTGCAGCTAGAGCTGTACTGCTTCTGTGGACAAAACGCATGGAATATTATTTTATTATACATCTATTAAAATGTGTATACTGTATCTTAAATACACTAAAGCACACTTTAGAGAATTTCCAAAGGCTTTTGTTAATCTAAGTGTTTTCCTAACATCATTAACCAATGTAACAAAATAAAATACAATATATGTACATTGGAAGGGGAGAGGGAGTATTTTAATGCACATTTTCTAAATGTTATTGTTAGTAAATAAAGATACATCATTAATAAGATTTTCCTTATTCCTGATATTATATATGTTGCAGGTACACAAAAGGGTTACATATTAATAAATTTTGGACTTCGTAGAACATTTTAAGGATTATTGACACTGGTCTTAGGAGATGGTGAATTACTCTGAAAATTATAGTACACCTTCCTTACATTATAACATACATTTTCAGAAAAAAAAATAAATAAAGCAAAAGTCAGTCTACTTCTGGAGTTATACAGGATACAAATAGTAAGAATATAATTGGAAATTTGGCGGCCATTAGTCAAATCATGATAAATCAGCGACTCTTTCAACTAAAAAAATTAATATCTAAAAAACTGGACTGAATATTTACTTTTTTTAATTAAAAATGTGAACACTTTTTTGTTCTCTTTGTTCTTATCTAAATTAAAAAAAAAAAAGAAAATATTTACAATAGTGACAATAATCCTTGCACTAATATAATAGCTTCAGGTAAGTTGTTTTACAGTATCAAACATCTATCATACCTTCACAGACTGTTTGAGCCCTTAATGCGTGCTGAGGGAGAAGATGGAGTGTGGCATCTTGAGTTCTCCGTTACGGTGCTTGGGAGAGCCGAGACTCGGCTGATGGAGGCCCAGTCTGGTAGGCGTGGCACTATTGTTGTTGTCTGGAGAGCTTCCGTTGTCTGTGTCCCCCTGCCCCTCACCTAGCAGATCCGGGCCCCCTTCATTATCTCACGGGCACTCTAAGTGTATTGGAGGCTCAGTGGGCCTGGAGCATGGTGCCGGTCTCTGGCTGGCCACATATCTTCACTCTCTCCACATACACTTTCTCCTTGCAGGTGTACTTCCACACTTTGTATCGAGACTGCTCGTAGTCAAATTAGCTGCAACAAGAAATTAGAAATGCTGAAATTATAAACATTAGAAATAGAAATGCTGAAATTTTTTGGTCAGTATTTAAATACAGTAGTGGAATATTATATATGATGTGAGGTTTAGTGTTTGACTGTTAAGTATAGACCCTTCAATTACTATTGTTGAAAAAAAATTATTTTAGTGGAATAAAATTTAAGCATCTACAGTTAAACAAATCTAAGTTTACGTCTGACAAGGCGCCAACCGCCAAAAATACTCGTATAGTCTAGACAGGCTGGCGCATCCTATCTTACACATTTTGTATGTGTAATGTAAACAAAATTTACCCCTGTCAGCATTGCAAACAGAAATAAAAAAGTTTGGGTAAAAAAGCAAAATATTCGTTTTCTTTAAGTTAAGAACAAAGTCTTCTGCTCGTTGTTGGTAAACAAAGTATTGTTGTGTAATATGTCTGTCGCGTGAAAGGAAAAACATGGGACAGTTGTTGATTTACATGTTAACTTATGGAAAATGACCGTTAATTATGAAGTTGACACAGTTGCCTAGCGTCAACAATGCCATTACATTCTCTGCTCTGGTGGCAAAATTAGGCACTACGTCGTCCCATGTTTAACAATGAAAAAGGCTTCATGTGACAGACATTATAAACAATTTGTTACAACCATTGTGCGAGTAAAAGACTTTGGTTAAGAATATTGGAAAAAATTTACCACTAGCTGTACTGTCATGTTTAAAGAGTTACTCACCTATTAATTTTCCCGATTGCCGTGGAACGAACTCATAAAGAAAATGTCATAACACTAGTTTTAATAATACACTATATCACTTCACTTGAAAACATATTGCACTGTTATAGGGGATACAAAATTTTCACACAAAAATTCATTGTTATTTTAATTATATTCAATTTTTTTTAATTACTCACTTATTAACAAAATAACTGCTGCGAACATTTAAATTACAATATATTTGAATGAATGACAAGGTCAATGCCCAAGTAGCTCCTCTCTCCGGCTCTTTAACAAGCGTTGAAACCTTTTTTCTTTTGCATCGTTAATGATTTTTTGGTTTTCTTGCCTGCAAAAGAAATTTATTGCGAAGTACACAACATTTTTGATAAAAATAGACTTCAATGACACATTATGAGTGTTGCATCCCATCCATGGGAGATCCAAATAATTATTGGTTGCTGTACTTAAAAACTCTACCAAATTAGATTTTGATGCACAAGAGGGGACAAGTTCTTCAAGCATTTTGGCTCCTTTGGCAAAGCTCTCAATAAATTCAGGTTTTGGTACAAATTTTGAAGCTGGCCTTGCTTTGTCACAATCAATGAGATTTAATAGTCTGTTACCTGGTACACCATACATTATCGTTGCAAGGCATTCAGAACATTTACAATTTTTTACAATTTTCAGACAAATTTTCCTTGCTGCACATGATGCAAATTTCAATTGTTCTGACGTTAGTTCTGTTTCCGTAAGAATGATTGTGTCTTCATGAGCTGCGTCTTGAATATTTATTGCATCTACAGGTTTTAATTCCTCCCAAAGCAAAGTTCTCAGATCTGTCAGCAATGAACTTTTATCTGCTTCACAACTACTTTTCTTAGAATGAGGTGTCATCATTTTGTTAAGAATTGTTGCTTTGTATGCTGCCTCAAACTGCTGAATGTTGGGATTTGGATTGCAGCCGCAATTGTATCGAATTGAACCATTCACATTTTCAAGCGAATCTTGTGTCAAATTCCTAGTTGATAGTGAAGTTACTCCTTGTGATTCCAATGACTTCCAAAGTAAAATCATGGCTCGCATGGTCCACACCCATCCTAGTTTAGTGGGAATTTCCACGCCTCGGCTATCCTTAAAGTCCCAATTTTTAACCCACTTAATCATCCTTCTCCAATGGTTTACATGTTTAGAGTTTTTGTTTACTTCACTTCGGTAAACGTTTTCGTCATCTGAAGTTGAACTGCAGTTTAAAGAATCAAATATTTGATTAATCTTTTCAATTCCGATTCCTGTAATTCTTGCACTGGGGGGCAATTTTCCGGCATCAACATCTACAATGATTCCCACTGCCACAATATGGGATAAAATTTGTGCAGCAAAAAGAACTTTCTGTGCAGCTCTCCAGGTAGTGTTAAAATGGATATCTTTTAAATTTGGTGCTATGTGGAAGGGTTTACGTATTTGATCATTTTCATAAAACTTAACAATATGTTCCCAGAGTATTCTACCTCCATTTGTACCGATTCCATACTTTTTTATGCCATTTCTGGTGCACTTCAGCAAGTGCGGGGCATCAAAGAAACAAATTATTCTCTGACCTTCTACATAAAAATAAGGCTTTTCTGCAGAAGCACCTAATAGATTTAAAGCCTTCTTGTTATTTGAACCTTGATCACATACTGTGCTTACCACCGTAAAGCCAATCTTACGAAGTTTTTTTATAATTTCTAAAAGTAGCAGCATAATAACTTTTGGAGGGGTTGTATGATGGCAAAAAGTGTAAGATAGAGGCATTTTCCACTTGCTGGTAATACCGTGAATTAAAAAGATAAGAGCATTAGAAGCTACCCTGTGTGTTCTGCCTAGAGTAGGACCGAAATCTTCATAACCATCAATTAGACCTAATTTTTGGTTCAGTAGGAATGATTTTCTAACCATGGTTTCATCAAACTGAAGGTTACAGAGCTTTTCTTCATATGTCATAGTTTTTCCTTTTTCTTCAAGATGTTTGAATACTTGTTCATTTATACCTGATCTCATCGGAAGTTTATTGAGAAGAGTAATCAATGTTCTCTTGCAAGGTATTTTTATGAGTTCTCGGAGAACAGCATAATTTCTGGGACTATTTTTGTACAATGCAATCATGTCTAGCTTTTCATCAACAGACCACCTGTTACCCTTAGGGTGAATGCCTTTAAGTCTTACATTACTTAAAATTATCCTACTCATGGACGGAGGTAAACTACCTTCAAGTGTCTGTGCTAATATTTTATCTTGTGATTTATGCATCTCATCTAATTGGCCTTTATATTTTTTTGCTAAATTTAAGTAGTTGCTTGCTATCTTCTTCATTTCTAGAAATTGGTTAAACATTTTAATTTTTCTGGGGGTCATTTGACTTTTTCGTTTAAAACCAATACCAGAGAGCACTTTCTGTGCTGGAAACAGTTTCTTCTCGAAACGTTTACACCTCTTGGTTTTTTTTTCTTGATTTGGGATACTATCAATTGATACCGTCTGCGAACATGTTGGTGAGACTGATATGGAGGGAGATGTTACTGAATTTTTGCTTGGGGATGCATTACGAAGACTCTTGAAATTTAGAGACCGCGGAGCAATTTTTCTATTGTATTTTAAAACAGGTTTCTCTACACTTGATTCATAGGTTAAAGGTAGGGAAGGTACTGCATTGACGACAGTTTCCGGTGTAGGAATTAAATATTTAGGACTTTCAGGAGTTAAATTGCTCGTTATTCCATTTCTTTTAGGTGCTTCTTTTCCGTCAAAAGGAGAAGTGTTTGGTGTTATAAGAGAAATATCATCAGCAAATTTCAAATTTTGAGATGTATTTTCTATTTTTTTATTTTTTGGGGTACTGTGTTTGAAATCAATCTCAAGTGAGGCTGACAAGTCTGGGATTTGCTTTCTCTTTAAATTTTTATGAGAAACAAGATTTGGTTTCGTAATTGTTTCATTCATATATTCTGCTGTACTTTTAGTACTGTTTTCTACTGGTGTTGCAATAGGTGTGGATTCCACCACAGTTGTTGTTAACTGTGTTGGTGCCTGAAGGGCTTCACTCGATACTTGTGAGTAGAAGAGAATGTATGCGTCTTCTGTTTTAAGTCTTGAATCTCTAGTAACCTGCAGTTAAAAAAAAAAGAAGCAAAAAAACAAAACAAAAAAAAATAGCAAGTAAAAGCAGACAAATTATAGGAATACTGGAATATCTTGGCTGCTAGGGATAATCTTCTGGTAACAACCACAAACTTAACCTGTAAGACTCATGCACATAACCACAGGTTAAAATATGCAACAGACTTACTGAAAACGTTACGTTGTTGCTTGAACAGAAATGTATTAAATTGTCAAAGAAATTAAACTGACAAGGAACATTCACGAGGTGTAAATCGCAAATCTCGATGAAACCTTCAGGGTTGGTTGTCCTAGCCGAGTGATGAAGAACGTTACCAATTTTATCGGCAACCGTCAATATTTACGCATAGAACGGGCAGGGAGAACCCATTTAAATAACATGGGAGACATAGGGCTATAGGAATAAAAAAATAATTTTGACCAAATTGTCCCAAAATTTTTTTATGGGTTAAAAATAGCAATACTTGGAAGGAAAAAATATTTAAAAAATTTAATTTTCATTTTGACCCTGATTTCAGGGTCATGCCTATACTTGCAGTGTTCAAAATGCAAATTCGTTATAAAATTTTGAAAATTTGGAAATAAATTTAATGTGACACCTGATTTACAGAAAAAATAATGAAAAAAATTAAGTTTGAATTTTGACCCTGATTTCAGGGACATGCTTATAGTGGTACCTTTCAAAATGCAAATTGGTTGTAAAATCTTGAAAATTTGAGAATCATTTCTGTATTAAATCTTATTTACAGGAAAAATAAAGAAAAAATTAATTTAAAATTTTGACCCTGATTTCAGGGTAATATGAGGATACCTGACCGATGTTTTTAAAAATTTGTAAATAGTCTGCTTATGAGACCCTTATAACAGGAAAATTAATGAAAAAAATTATATTGTAATTTTGACCCTGATTTCAGGGTAATATGAGGATACCTGACCGGTGTTTTTAAAAATTTGTAAATAGTCTGCTTATGAGACCCTTATAACAGGAAAATTAATGAAAAAAATTAGATTGTAATTTTGACCCTGATTTCAGGGTAATATGAGGATACCTGACCGATGTTTTTAAAAATTTGTAAATAGTCTGCTTATGAGACCCTTGTAACAGGAAAATTAATGAAAAAAATTAGATTGTAATTTTGACCCTGATTTCAGGGTAATATGAGGATACCTGACCGATGTTTTTAAAAATTTGTAAATAGACTGCTTATGAGACCCTTATAACAGAAAAATGAATGAAAAAAATTAGATTAAAATTTTGACCCTGATTTTAGGGTAAAAATGAAGATACTTGGCCAATAAGTTTAAAAATTTGGAAACAGACTGATTATGAACCCCTTATTAAAGAAAAGATAGAATCAAAACTAAAATTTGTTTTTTTTATTATTATTATTTTTCCTCTCATAAATGTCTCATAAGTAGATCGATTCCAAATATTTAAAAATATCAGTTTATTATTTAGTTTTTACTCTGAATTCAGTGTCAATTTTTTTTATAATGTATTTTTCCTACAATAAGATCTCATAATCGGTCAATTTCCAAATTTTACATAAAACATATAGATGTAATAGATTTATTCAGTTCTTTAGGCTATACCACAAAAAATAAAAAAAATAATAGCATACTCTACATGGCTATAACAACATGAATTTATAATACATAGATTTTAGCACCGATTCAGACATGTTATTATGCAGGGGTTGAAGCGAATAAACCCCTTTGCATAACTTTGAATTGAGTGCACTAGCTATATGCAATACAAATTCTTAAAAACATCGGTCAGGTATCCTCATATTACCCTGAAATCAGGGTCAAAATTACAATATAATTTTTTTCATTAATTTTCCTGTTATAAGGGTCTCATAAGCAGACTATTTACAAATTTTTAAAAACATGGGTCAGGTATCCTCATATTACCCTGAAATCAGGGTCAAAATTTTAAATTAATTTTTTTCTTTATTTTTCCTGTAAATAAGATTTAATACAGAAATGATTCTCAAAATTTCAAGATTTTACAACCAATTTGCATTTTGAATGGTACCACTATAAGCATGTCCCTGAAATCAGGGTCAAAATTCAAAACTAATTTTTTTTACTATTTTTCTAGTCTTCAAGGTCTCTAAAGCATTCCATTTGCAAATTTTTAAAAAGATCGGTGAAGTTTTTATTTATTTACCCTGAAATCAGGGTCAAAACTCAAACTTAATTTTTTTCATTATTTTTTCTGTAAATCAGGTGTCACATTAAATTTATTTCCAAATTTTCAAAATTTTATAACGAATTTGCATTTTGAACACTGCAAGTATAGGCATGACCCTGAAATCAGGGTCAAAATGAAAATTAAATTTTTTTAAATATTTTTTCCTTCCAAGTATTGCTATTTTTAACCCATAAAAAATTTTTGGGACAATTTGGTCAAAATTATTTTTTTATTCCTATAGCCCTATGTCTCCCATGTTATTTAAATGGGTTCTCCCTGCCCGTTCTATGGGTAAATATTGACGGTTGCCGATAAAATTGGTACCATTCTTCATCACTCGGCTATGACAACCAACCCTGAAGGTTTCATCGAGATTTGCGATTTACACCTCGTGAGTGTCCCTTGTGAGATTTGAATGAGAAGAGTTTGAGAAATCATTGTTTCACAGATGGCTGGATGTAATGCGAGAAATATAATTAAAGGCCCTATGACAATTTCACAGTATTAAGTCCACAGTTAGTATTGACTCAGTATGATATGGCTGCCTAAAAAAATTGTTCCAGCAGCAAGAATATCAGAGATGAAAGCCGATGAAATGGCACCTGTGACTTCATTTGTACCCATTCTGCGCATAGACCTTACATAGACCTACGTGTCTTATGGCCAGAAATTTGACCAGCTTAGCCGAGCTTCACTGTAACTGAGAGTGCTGAATTGCAGCGGCACGGCCCTGTTCTCGTTGGCTGCGCGGACAATTTTCAGACAGCAAGAACCGGGCCGTGCCGAACATTTAGTAGCGCTGCCACTCTCAGTTACAGTGAAGCTCAGATCAAATATCTGGCCATAAGACACGGAGATCTTTGTAGGGTCTCTGCGTTCTTCGGCGACGGTGTAGGGCAATCCCTGCAAAAGATAGGTTCACTCTAGTTGCAACCACGGACATAATTTTAATTCTGGAATGTTGAAATTTTACCAGGACAGTCTTGATGGTATTTGTCAAATATCCTGAAAGAATTTTGTTTTTGACGCTTACACAGACTGAATTATTGCAGTAACAAGATATGCCAAAAATGTAACATTGTAACATTGTTCTCATATGCAACATTTTTCTCTTCTTGCTAATGCAATAAGTCAGTCTGTGTGAATGTCAACAACAAAATTCTTTCAGGACATTTGACAAATACCATCAAAACTACCCTGGTAAAATTTCAACATTCCAGAATTAAAATTATGTCCGTGGTTGCAGCTGGAGTGAATAATTAACCTATCTGTTGCAGGTATTTTCCTATATTGTCGCCGCTGAATGGGTACATATGACGTCACAGTTGCCTTTTCATCGGCTATAATCTCTGATATTATTATATTATTATTATTATTAATATTATTATATTAAACAGTTTTTTATTTATGCAGCCGTATCCTACCGAGGCAATACTAACTGTGGACTTAATACCGTGAAATGGTCATAGGACCTTTAAATAGCTCGTTTTTTTATTATTATTATTTGGTGTTTTTAACTCCCAACCAAGTTGGGGTGGTTTGGCGCCAGCACAGGGCCCAATTGGGCTAAAGTGAAGGCGCCCGCTGATCCTGTTGGAGATGTTACGATCCAGCGTCTCCTACTCAGCTGCGGGCAATGAGGGCTTACCGGGTCCACCCGCAAATAGCCCGTCACACAGCCTTCCGGGCAGGTCTTCTCCTAAGCGCGGTGGGACACATTTCCGGGAGCACTGGTATGCTGGATGCCTTTTACCAGGGCACTTTTTATTATTTCACTTTTACTTTTGACGTACTACATGTGTCATTACATTAAACCACAGTAAAAAGTCCTTTGCATTTGCAACAGTTGTACAATAAGAATGAAATGGTTGCATTCAATTACAGTTATGTTATAAACAGCTGGAGTGAACTTATGCCACAAGATTTTCTCCTGATGTGATATATTTATCCGTAAATTGTTGTTGCTTACTCCTGCAGTATCCTTTAAAAAAAATATATATATAAATGAACTATTCCTTCCATGGTTCATTTAATTTTTGTTTCAATGCTTCGTATAATAGTTGTACCATAACTGATTTATAGAAAACTAAAATGGAGAAAACACTTATGGAGATGAAATTTATATTCCCCCAAAATTGTGAAAGTTGGAGTAGGTGCACAGAAAAGCTAAATTTTGTCAACTTTTTTGTGACATGCCGCTTCATGATACATGTTGCATATAACATATCTATTTACGGATAATAATTGAGCTTTTTGGTGTTCATACTCCGTTAGTTGACATAAATACCTTGGAATCATTAAAATTAGTGAAGGTTCCTTCCTCGCTTAATACCTGACAGGTATAATGTCCAGAATCGATTGAGGTACCCTCATGATTAATGACACAGTTTAGCTTAAACTTGCAAATAGTAGAAGCTTGGAATTCATTTAAATTTCCAAAATTGAATAATTGAACAGAAAGTTCTCGTGGAATGTCATATGCCTTTTTAAACTTTACAATCCTCTTCTTTTCAGGATCATATTGGAATCTAAAAAACAAATTTCATTACGTCAAACTTTGTCAATATTAAAGTAATCATTATATATGACATTATTGCTAAACAGTAGAAAACTGTAGAATAGTTTGCAAGCTGGAAAAAAAGATGCAAGTCGTGCAGAGACCTACTTCAAAATATTTCTATGCTGTATAATGGACAAAATGCATAAAAGTTTTTTATTGCAGAAATGAATAGAAGGCACCAATTTATATAATATAGGCTACTCTGAATTTTTTCAGATTTTTTTGAGACACGGAAATATTTTTAAGTAATGGACAACATACATGAAAAATTTTTATTGCAGAAATGAATAGAGGGCACCAAATTATGCTACTCTGAATTTTTTCAGATTTTTTTGAGACCCTGAACAATTTTTAAATTATTATTGAAAGTCTTGTGATTTCAGTTGGCACCTCTGAATTCTTAATAAAAAGGATAGAGACTGGGGGGGCGTTTTCTTACTCGGTCTGACCGGTTTGGCTGTTCCGTTTAGCGAGGCAGGGGGGAAAAGCGGTCAGAATGGTCTATCTTTTTGCAGCAACCAGAGCGACCGTTTCCCCTCCATTTCCCCTCCGAAAGGTCGGCCGACCGGTCTGACCGAGTAAAAAAACAGGCCCTGGACGCCTATTGACGCCTCCAGGGGGCGTGGCCGCACTCTCAATAATTATTTAAAAATAGTTCCGGGTTTCAAAAAAATCTGAAAAAATTCAGAGTAACACAATTTGGTACCTTCTATTCATTCTTCAATAAAAAAATTTCAGGTATGTAGTCCATTTAAAATTAATATATATTGTGTATGTCAACTCACATTCCTTATTCTTCCGATAATTTATATTATTGCATGTTTCTAAAAATAATTCATTTGAAATAACTAAATTACAAACACCATGAACTTATATATGATATGTTAACAGAAGAAAAAAAATATAACCAGAAATATAAGATACCTGTTGAAGACATTTTATTGATTCAGGTATGCTTCTCTAAATCAAAACATTAATTTACTCAAGTCAATATTAAAAGTATATCAGTACAAAAAAATTGTGTGAAATGTGTTAATAGGCAGAAAATTGTTAAGAAATTGTAAACCAATCGAAACCCAATTTTAAGAAAAGCAAATTACCCATTAAAAAGTTTACAAACCTAAGAATGTGCAGCACTAACACATTTGGAACTGTTATGAATTTGTTAGTTTTCATGTGATCTGTTAGTTCCTTACATGCAGTGCACATGTATTTCTCATTAATTCTTAATTTGTCAAAGTAGTTAGATACAGCTTCATTTACCGAGTTGCAATCAATTTGAAGTCCTATTTCTAAACTAGGTAAGGTTTCAACTGCTACAGTTCCGCAACCACCCATACATTCAACTGGAAAATACAAAAAACTAAACATGAACATTAAATCACAAAAATTTTAGCAGTACTTATTTTTTTTTATAATGGTTCCAATTTATTGTTATTCTTTTTTTTTTTTTTTTTTTTCTTTTTACTGTCATATATCTTTAAAATGACAAGTTTTTATCAGTTACGTGGGGCTTAAAATGTTGAGCTTAAAGTAGAGTGTCTATCAGCTGATGTCTAAAAATGAAAACTGAGTTTTGCGCAGACATGAGAACATAAGCTCGCACCTTACTAAATGACACTTTTAGAAGGTTGATATGACATTTAAACTGACACCGTCTACTTTTATGTGACACTCGAGGTGAAATAAAATAATAAAAATAAATATGAAGGCTCTAGTCTACTTTCATGGAATGGGCTATTTATATTTTTACTGCGATGAAAATAATAAAATTTAATCCCAATATACCTATAATGGGCTTAAGGGGTGTAATTAATTTTTTTACTGGCTCAATCAAAAGAGGAGGTCAAAAAATATCCCTTAGATTTTTTTGTGATTTTTTTTAGCACTGCATCATACAGAAAGTGGAGATTAAAAATGTCTCTTGACCTGGAGGCTCCATCCGCAACGCCTATGACGTCATTACATTCTTTAGATAAACTATATAATGCTTCTAAACAATCACGTTGCTATGGAAACAAATGATAATTTTTAATAAACAAGCAACAATGCAATAATTTTTTACAAGTGTTATATAGTTGAACCAAAGAATATAATGACGTCATAGGCATTACGGATGGAGCCTCCAGGTCAAGAGACATTTTTAAACTCCATTTTAGGTATGATGCAGTGCTAAAAAAAAATCGCAAAAAAATCCAAGGGATATTTTTCGACCTCCTCTTTTGATTGAGCCAGTAAAAAAATTACACCCCGTAAGCCCATTGCCAAAAATATAAGAATGGTCATATGATTAGTTTTATTAAGAATAATTAATATTACCTTTACTTGTAATAAGACCACAAAACTCAGGTTGAAGGAGCTGTCCATGACTGGGTTTGTCAACAGCACTAACCAGGCTAGTGAGGAACTCCATGGCATCTTCCTGTCTGCCCGGAATGAGGTTTTTACTTATGACTGTTAACAAAGAAATAAAGTTAGTCTTAAAAATTAAGATGGATTATCTTCCTAAAAAATATAAAAAGTTGCAGTACCTTCCAGTTTTGAGACAATGCCTCTGGGAGAATAAGCCATATTAACTTGTCTTTTGGATGCCATTAAAGCAATTTTCAAAGAGCAAATGAGACATTTCTCCTGCGGCACTGAAACAAGGAAAATAAAATTAAAAAAGAAACTCATGTAGGACAAAAACATTTTTTTTTTTTTTTTTTTTTTTTTTTTTTTACAAAACATGTTCATAAATTTCTATAGGACACAATGTTTGTAAAACACACTGTATATTTCAACAATAACAGCACACAATTGTGTTCACCATTACTTACAAGAGAAAGGAAAGATATTATTGTACCAAACTATAAATTTTTAACACTGGTTACATTGTTGTTTTATTAATATTTAAAGTAAAATAAAAATATATAATATATATATAAAAAATGAATAAATAATTTTTTTAACAAAATTGAGAAAATAAAAAATTAAAAATGATTATCAGTATACTCCCCCCCCCCTTTCCTTACCCCCAAAAATAAAGTTGAACCCGAAAATAAATGATTTTTTAAGCTCACATGCATTTACAAATTTGAAAATAATTTGACATTGGCACATAAACAAAAATAAAAACATACCGTTGTGGCCGTCGTCAAATTTCAGAATGTTGTCCATGACATATTTGAGGTGGAACAGTGACTGCAGTACTCCATTTATGTAACAAGTATTTCCTAAATTATATAATCCTCTTCCTAACTGAACTCTCTGGTCAGCTATTGAGAGATTGTCAGTTCTCTCAGGGACTCTTTGAGCCAAACATGTTGTGACTTTGCTCAGGGGAATTTTTTGCAATTGATTGTTAGGAGTTTTAATTTTACTTGTTACATTATCTTCTATTTCATTCATTTGTGGATCATTTATGTCACAATTGTCATTATTTCTTGAGTTACTTGTAATTTTAATTTTGTCTATACATTGATTCATTGTGTTCATATTTACATCAGGGCCAGTAGGATGATAATCTTGTGGACAAGGTGAGTCTTTTGAGCCTTGCAATATTTTGCTAAATGTGACACTAACATTTAACACTGTTGTGGCTGGTGAAGCCAACACAGGATTATCCACTTCAGATTGATCTCTTGGTTCCTACAACAACGTAAAAGATGCTATTAGGTCTAAAATTATCTCTTAAAGTAACGGCTTTGGATGGAAATCAACAACAATCGCTCAAGATTCACAGACCTACTACAGACTCAGAGAGATTAACTGAGATACAAGAAACTTCAAACATTTGAGCCTGTGTAGCTACATTATAGAAAGGAAATTGATTTATGTCGGCTAGGTTTAGGCAAGCCTATATTCTTTGACCTAACCATTTATCTAAAAGTTCTAGATTACCTGGCAATTCAGTATAAAATTTATTTACAACTGCAACAAGTGATACGAATAAACTTTATGGCCTTAATAACCATACTGAAAATTGATTACGACTCACAAAATTTTATACAATAATCCAGTAGTTTAGGTGAACTTAATTCTACCATACTTAACTAAAACTAAGTTTTCGAAAAGTTAGAGGAAATTATTTATTGGATGTGTACATAAAATTTAACTTACTAGAAAAATTGTGGGAACTGCATTCCAGTTCAATCCAGCCTTGTGTATGTTTTTGAATTGATCTGTAGTGAAATGTTTATCACAAAGCGTAACATTTTTGTTTAGATCAATTGAAGATCTGCCTGACAGCTCGTCAAATTTGCCGTTCTTGATCCAATTCGTGCACCTGAGGAAGAAAGTTTTTGTTGTTTATTATATTAATAGAAATAATAATCAACTAAAAAAATATGCGGGTTGACTATTCGTGACAGCATACACATCATCCAGTTATCCCTCCCTAACAGATGTACACATGCTTCAGTTGCACTCTAAAAGACACAACAAGACAAAATATTTTCAATGAAGGGCACACATAATTACTACCTACCATTAAATATGTAAAATCTACATTTTCTCTTCCTTTGATGAATGGATTACCATACAAAATATGCATACAGTATATTATACAAGTAAAGCATGCATGGGTTAGTTTCATCATACAGTAAGCAGTATATGCACACTTGCCTTGTAACTACAACAAAAATTCTGAAGTATGGCAATGACAGCCCCATCCACACTAATTCAAGTTAGAAGTCCACCTTATAAAATAAGCTGTGCAAGATTGTGTGTAAGATTTGTCATACCATATAAACTGTAATACTATATATACTATATACTACTATACCAATCTGCAGACCAAGAAGATTAAGATGTAAACGAAGCTAATCTATAATAAGCAAGAAGTTATGACCAATATGCATACAAGCATATCATACTGTATCATACATTGCCCCTGATATTGCATTTATTAACATCAATGAAGGTTCATGCATATGTATATATTTTTACATTCACAAGCGTAGTATGTAAAGTAATGTAGCACAAATCATACAAATTAACTTATTTTTAGTGATTTACCTTTCAATATCTGTAGGAAACCTAAATAGATGAACACGAGGAGTATGCATATTGTTAGAATTCTGTGATCTTCTTGCTCCGCAGCAGTAGCACTTGTGCATTCCCGCAGTCTTCTTCATACCTAATGAACTAATCTGAGTACTTTCCATGACTTATGATGCAATGTAATATCACTAATAACAGTAATAACAGCAGTAAAACACAATTTTCTTATAAGAAGATCCGTTGTTGACAACAAAGTGCAGCCATTTATTTTATTACAAAGCTCTTAAAATAACTCGAAGTCAACTGACATTACTAAATTTGTTTTGAAAAAAATCTCACCAGAGTCCGCCAGAGTCAATAAAAATTTAAGGAAAAACATCTCAGATTTTATAATAACTGTCTGAAGCCTCCGCTAGAGGGCCAAAATACAAATCGTTGAGCCGCTCGGGAAGCTGCATCGACCTGATTAAAATTCGAACTTTTCCGAAAGCAGATGGGACAAATGGGCGCTGCCACGTCGTTTTGCAACTCTAAGCACATTTTTGTCAACATATTTTCAATGTTCTTGTACAATGTACATACCTCTGGACAGCATAAATTTTACCTCTGCCTGGTTTGCCAGAGCTGCAAGAGACAAAATTTGTGACGCTAAGAAGAGCATTCATTGTAGTCATACACAACACCTTCATAAGCTGCATAACAACGTTCAGCAGGAGTAACATTCGTACTTTCCCGAAGTGTACACTCCCTTCAAATAAAAATATCTATGTTAAAGTATGTAGCAGGATTGGACATTTTTATTTGAATGAAGTGTACATCTTGACAACAAATTTTGAAGTGCTATTTTTGCTGTATACAAACTTTACAAAATAAAATCAACAATACTTAGAGCTCGTAAGGAGAGTAATTTAGATAAATAAAAGTTAAAGGGCTGTACTTTAAATATTGTTTGTAATTTTCTAAACAGCTGGTACCCTACCTGTTGGCATTGCACTTAAAGCTATCATTAGTTTTCTTAGTCTAGGTTTCCTACGACCTCTTCTAGTTGAAGAAACTGGCACCATTAAAGATCGTCTTCTTAAACAACAGAAGAAAAACACTACACACGTAAGAGCTAAAAGTGCTAACATAGCAAAAGGGGATGGACTTAGGTCAGTGTCTTGAATCTCTGTCGCGTGATTGGCTGAGTTGTCCCACTCGGACACGGGTAAAGCACCGACGGGAAGAGGTTTCATGGCACCGGCGTTTGCAAGATTTGCGGCAAGTTTACCGGTCATACCGAGTAAACTTTGTCCTTCTGGTAGCATGGAGAGAAGCTTCTGAGATTTGTACAAGTTGGTTGGAGCTGACTTATTGAGGGGGTTTGGTGGAGCCCACACCAGATGGGGACACTGAGGAAGAGGGCGTGTCCTCACGCTGCCCAAATGAGACTCAATCACCTTCGAATATCTATAAAGGTGGTTTCCCTCCATTCTCTGTGGCAGGGGAAAGTCCGCAGGTTTGGATTTGAACTCCCCGATGCTTTCCTTGAAGACAGCGGCCACATGTCCAGTCGAAGTGTACTCCAAGATGGCGTCCAGCATCCAGAAGCAGTCTGCAGTCAGGACAGAACATTTGACAAGAGTTTTAAAATTGAGGAGGGATGAGGGATGTTATAAATTTATAACATATAGTAAAAATATGTTAACAGAGTTTACTTTGAGGCAAATAAACTTTTATAAATTGTTTATTGAACACAAAAACAGTGTATTAAAATCATGCTGGTAAAGTCTAGCTTATCTACATCATTGAATTTTATAAAAAAAATAATAATAATAATAAAAATAAATATATAAATAAATAAATAAATAAATAAATAAATAAATAAATAAATAAATAAATAAATAAATAAATAAATAAATAAATAAATAAATAAATAAATAAATAAATAAATAAATAAATAAATAAATAAATAAATAAATAAATAAATAAATAAAATACTGCTATCTACAAATATTATGAAATACAAGGAATATTCTATAAAAAATAATTCTATTAAAACAATTCTTGCTGCATTAAACAAAAATATAATATAAAATTTATTTTATTCCTTTTTAAATGAATTATCCAGAATTATACATAGGGTGATGTCTTAAATTCAGTACCGGTACTACTTAAATAATAAATCCTAATGCATAATTTTAATTGATTGAAGGATTAATAATTAAAGAAGACACTGTAATCATTACGAGGCCTCACCTTTCTGCAAGTGGCTGTTGTCCAGACAATTTGAGTCTCCATAGACGACGACACGGCCACTGTTAGGGTTGGTGGTACTCTGGTACAGTCCCAGGATGGGGGCGTGGTTCACGGTCTCCGAGGCAGATCCGAGAACTTCAGACCCGTGGTCTCTCAACTCCCTGGTAACCACCAGCCCTGATTCTGGGAACCTAAGCAGACTGGTACCCGAGGCGTAGTGCATGTCGTGTCCCCCCAGGGTGAAGTCCCCCTCTAACACCGTGTCCCCGAGAGCCATCCCCCATGAGGCTAGCAGCTCGTTGAGGGCAGGCACGTTGGCCCCTCCAGTGTCAGGCAGCCACCATTGTCTGGTGTTCTCATCATAAAACTTGACCCTTCTCATGACGGAGGCGTTGTACCAGTCTGCGACGATCACCACCGACAGCCCGGCGTCCACGTCGTGCCGCAGTTTGGCCAGCTCTTCGGGAAAATACTCCTCTTCAGAGTCTACCATCAGCAGCGTGCCGTACTGTGAGGCGTCGAAACATGTCAGAGGAGAACCCAGCACGTCCATGTAGTACCCAGCATTACGAACGTGTTGGTACATGTCCTGGAAATGAAAAATATTATAGTTATAAACATGTGAGTGAGTCATTCTGTAATGCAGAAAATTTTGATAGCGTTTGTCTCCACCAATGGACAACCTAAATAAATTTTTTTATTGCAGAAATAGATAGAGGGTGCAAAGTTATGCTACTCTGATTTTTTTCAGATTTTTTAGAGCCTGGGAATTACAATACTTTTTTTAAACAAAATTGTGAAAGTACCAGAGAGGTGTCACTTCTTAAAGGTATACAGGCCTCAAATTACAAATTAGACAGACATTAAGTGCTGCTCAAGTTTATAATCAACATTCGTATTATTTTTACCTGCGCGCGGTGCGTCTGTGCGAAGTCGCGCTGTAAAGAAAGTCCTTGCTGACGTCACAACTCACAGCTAGCACCGATTAGCATTGAGTTGTGACGTCATCAAGGACTTCGTGACGTCATCAAGGACTAAATTTCTTACTTTGAACTGCGACTTCGCATGGATGCATCACGCGTGGAAGAAAATGATGCAAATGTTGATTATATTCGCGAACGCAACCAAATTCAGCCCTCTAGTGGCCAAAAGTGTGAACTACTAGAATGCGGCTAGCTGTTCATAACAGTATAGGAACAACATACCATTCCTGAGTTAATTTACGTGATTATATAATATTATCCACTTGCAAATTTTTAATTATCATAATAAAGTTAAATATTAGTCTTAATAAATAAAATATTAGATAAATGTGACCATATACACCGTGTCATTTGCTTTAAATAGAGTCTTGCGCGCGGCGCGTGGTATATATGCATAATATGTATATGTCGATCCATATGATATTAAGTTATTGTTAATTTTTCTTACTGATTGGGATAAAATTATGAAATTAATTTTCAAGGTGTAATCGACCCTCCTAAAAACTTGGAAATAATTTAAGATTTTCTCCCCGACGCACCCCTGAGGGTGGAGAACTACCCCAAAAAACAATCTTCCTTAAAAATTGTGCTAAAATTATGAAATTAATTTTCAAGGGGCAATCGACCCTACTGAACTCGGAAATAATTATAGATTTTCTCCCCGACACACCCCTGAGGGTGGAGAACTACCCCGAAAATCAATTTTCCTTAAAAATTGTGCTAAAATTATGAAATTAATTTTCAAGGGGTAATCGACCCTACTGAAGTCGGAAATAATTTTAGATTTTCTTCCCGACGTACATCTGAGGGTGGAAACCTACCCCTAAAATCCATTTTTCTAAAAAATTGTGCTAAAATAAAAAAAATTAAATTTTCAAGTGTTTATTAACTCCTCTGAAACTCGGAAATAAATTTAGACTTTTTCCCCGACGCAACCCTGAGGGCCAACGGCTACCCACCATATCCTTCTTTCTTAATAATCGAGTTGAAATTGTGAATTAAATTTTTATTCGGGATTTATCGAAATTTTTCAGAGAAAAAGTATCCCAGACTCACTTCTTCACTTGCAGTATGATGATGGTTTCACTCAATGTGTTCAGCACCGTTAATTGGCGTGATGGCACATGTTGGTCCGCTCAACGAGGCTATGTGTGTAGGTGCATGGCCTCTAACATCTGAGTTGTGACCAATTCCATGCAACGTCTTATCTCCACTTTCTGTTCGTCAATTGGTCTCAAATCTCTTCTTGTAAACCTTTTGCTTCAGAAAGAGATTTGAGACCATTGACGAGCTGAAAGTGATAGACGTTATGTGGAATTGATGGTCACACCTCAGTTGTTAATTTAAGTCATACATAGCCTCATTGTGCAGAGTGCAGACCCCAACATGAGCCTTCACGCCATGTAATTATTATAACAGTGGACATCCATCATCATACTGCAAGTAAAGAGGCGATTCGAGTCTGATATATTTTTTTTTCTATGAAAAATTACGATTAATCCCGAAAAAAATTTAATTCACAATTTCAACTCGATTATTAAGAAAGAAGGATATGGTGGGTAGCCGTTTACCCTCAGGGTTGCGTCGGAGAGAAAATCTAAAATTATTTCCGACTTCAGTAGGGTCGATTACCCCCTTGAAAATTAATTTCATAATTCTAGCATATTTTTTAAGGAAAATTGATTTTCGAGGTAGTTTTCCACCCTCAGGGGTGCGTCGGGAAGAAAATTTAAAATTATTTCCGAGTTCAGGAGGGTCAATTACCTCTTGAAAATTAATTTCATAATTTTAACACAATTTTTAAGGAAAGTGGATTTTAGGGGTAGGTCTCCACCCTCAGGGGTGCGTCAGGGAGAAAATTTAAAATTATTTCCGACTTCAGTAGGGTCGATTACCCCTTGAAAATAAATTTCATAATTTTAGTACAATTTTTAAGGAAAGTGGATTTTAGGGGTAGTTCTCCACCCTCAGAAGTATGTCGGGGAGAAAATTTAAAATTATTTCCGAGTTCAGGAGGGTCAATTACCTCTTGAAAATTAATTTCATAATTTTAGCACAATTTTTAAGGAAACTGGATTTTAGGGGTAGGTTTCCACCCTCAGGGGTGCGTCAAGGAGAAAATATAATATTTTTTTCTAATTTAGCAAGGTCGATTACCCCTTGAAAATTAATTTCATAATTTTAGAACAATTTTTAAGGAAAGTGGATTTTAGGGGTTGTTCTCCACCCTCAGGGGTGCGTCGGGGAGAAAATATAAAATTATTTTCAAGTTTAGGAGGGTCGATTACCTCTTGAAAATTAATTTCATAACTATAGCACAATTTTTAAGGAAAATGGGTTTTAGGGGTAGTTATCTAACACTCGAGGGTGCGTCGGGGAGAAAATCTAAAAGTATTTCTTAGTTCAGGAGGGTTGATAACCCCTTGAAAATTAAGTTTTATAATTTTAGCTCGTTTATTAAAAAAAGTGGAAAGTACTAATAGCTAGGTCTGAATAACGGGGTACGGCCGGGTAGCACTCCAGGGGTGTGCGTGGTAGAGGTGGTGCCACGGGGGTGTGGTAATGAATCTGTATTAATTAATTATTTCAGAGGTGTAAATTAATTACCTACTGTATGAAATTTTCTCCATAAAATTCTTATAAATTTTCAAATTGTTACATCTCGGTCATATTCATATTGGAAAAACTTTTCGTATTTCCTATGGGGGAAAAAAAAACACCCCTGAAAAGGCTGAAAGGGGTGCGATTGGCTCCAATAATATTGTAAATCCCCTGAATTTAATTTGACAGCTGATGCGTCAAATTTTACGTTTGTATGTAAGCTTCTAATCGCACATTATCAAATTATTAACCTGCTTTTCATACTCCATATTTCTTTCAAGCCGCATTACGTCCGCCATTTTGTGACGTCATCACTCTGCAGACAGCGCCGCCATCGGTCATTTCGTTCGAGAATACTCTAAACCCACTTGGTGACTGTCTGATTTGTAATTTGAGGCCTGTATGCCTTTAATAAAAGGATAGGGACTAAAAGGGGCAAGAGTTTAAACCTTAACTTTGAATAACTTTTTAGCATTATTTTCTGAGCTCAGAAAATTCTGAAAAAAATCAGAGTAGAATAAACAATTGCCACCTATGTTTAGTTATTTATTTACCTGGGCATCAATAAAGAAAATTACAGGTTGCCTTCTTCACCACACTATACTGGTCTCTACATTAAGATTTGTAACATTTTTTTGTTTTTTTGTAATTGTAATTTCAATGTATTTTTTTTATCATTCTTGAATTGTAAGGTAACATAGAAATTAAATAAAACATTTTTTTTTTTTTAATATTTCAACAGGTAACAACCTTATACCTGAATAACATTTATGGTGAAGCCCAAACTGCCCAATTTCTTTCTACCTGGCTAACAGGGATAATTTTTGTGGCAACTCTCAAGTACCTTGAAGTTGGTGTGGATGTGATCTCCGTTCCAGTCCAAAGGGTCGTTCTTCATTCTCAGGTTGTCCCTAGGAAAGTAGCCGGGAGGGTACCTCAGGTTGTGGTACTGGTCCCACAGGATTCGTTTTCTGCAGCGTCACACACCGTGCTACAGTTAACTATATACTTTAATAGAGTCTTTAGGCTCAGATCAATTTTTATCCAAAACCATAATTCATAAATCAGGTTATCAGGGGTAAATATAACATCAGCTTTCATTATTATTATTTTTAAGATGAGTGAAGCAAGAACATTTTTTTTTTTAATCATTCCCAAAAGATATTGAACAAATAAAAGAAAGGTGAATGTGACATTTTTACATTATATCGTTGAAATTACAAATTGCAATTGCTATTAGCATTTGAAAAAAGAATATACATCCAGTTTGAAATACTTTTATTTTGATACATATTTGAATAGAGAACCTCGAGTTACAAAATGTTAAATTATTCAGTTTGTTTTTCTTCTTGCTCGTACACCTTAAAAATTAAGAGGAAAGACTCAGGGATTTCACAGTCATACAAAGTCTTTCCCCATGCTTGAGTGTTATATATTTTCATGACTATGACATCACATTGTTTTTCTGTGTTAAGGGTGCCAAAAATTCTGGAAAAAATTGACATAATATCCAAAAATGTCACGCATGTTTGGAGTTTTTCCCCCACAAAACAACTACTCACTGCCTGGGAGGTGCAGGGACGATCCTGGCCTTGACTGCCAGTCTGACGGAGCTGCGACGAGGCTCGGTGCTGCCCTCTTCCGGGGGAGACTCGACGGTGAGCGAGATGTGACCCTGGGCCACCCCGCTCCAGTTGGCTCCACTCTGAGACACCCCCAGCCAAACTGCCAGGTAGCCAGACCATGGCCAGAGAACCTGAGGGACAGTCAAGTCATCAAGTCTGCAATATATTGTCACCTCAGAATGTAAATACAAAATAAATTGATACAACTCTAAACCTTATCTCACTTGAACATAAGGGTCAAAGTTCTATATTTTTTTTGTAGTCAAGTGATTTGCATTCTGAGGCGACGACTTGAATTGTAATTTGTATTTAATACTCTATCCACAAGATAAATTCTCATAACCCAAGATACTGTAATAATAGTATACAAAGTTTCAACATTCCGTCCCTCGTTCAGAATACTTAGCTATCTGCCTACTGAAATTCACGTGCAAAAATGAGCTATCTGCTTTACCTTTAACCTTATAATAACATTCACCTGATATTGCAGATAGTTCATTATTGCACATGAATTTTGCTAGACAGATAGCACATTATTCCAGACGAGGGACGTTTTATTAAAAAAAAAAAAAAAATGCAGATTAGCGACCATGCAACAAATACAGTAGGTGTATTTTAATTGCATCCAAGTTCATTCTTTTAATACCGGTAGCATTCAAAAGTTAAAACTATCCCGCTAAATTAAAAATTACAACCATTTCTCTCCATAATATGAAATTTAAAGAAATTATTTAAACTTCAAATTTTGCCAAATACAGTACATAAATAAAATTATTTTAAAAATACCTTTTCTTTAATAAAGAAGCATACAACATGAATAATTTTATTTAATAGTATTGTTTCTACACACTCTATTAATTATGCTGACCTAGCAATATATTTTATTTAAGATCCTGGGGGGTCTTCAAATAACACCACTTAACCTAAACTTAGCCTAAGACTGTCTTAGCGCAACAATAAAGATGTACACTAATGTACTTCAAGTGTTCCAGGCCTCTCCATTTCCAAAACATTATTTTTTTTTCCCCAGTATCTATTAAAGCAATTAATTTGAAACCATCTCCTACCCCCACCCCCCCATTCAGGGATCTTCTGATAAGAAATCAAGAACTAATTTTCCTCTAATTTTTTTTAATGACAAAAATAAGTGATTTTTAGTGTTGTTTTTTTTTTACATAGGTTTGTATAGGATGGTGGGAACACCGCAAAATCAGCTGCCTTGATTTATAACTTCACCCCCTCTACCGGTACTTACCGGAGAGTACTGCAGGGCTACGTCCAGCCTGTGCCCCTGTTGCTTGGTGTAGGGGTGCCACTTTGGTTTGTTGACGATGTGACCGGACACCCCCAGACCGTTGAGTACCGTCACGTTGACGGCAATCGGCATGGCTCCTCGGAACAACGGCTGCGTGCAGTACGGCCACATGTACTGGCACTCTGTCAGGTCTATGTAGCTGTGGAGAGAGACAATTGATTAAAAAAACATTCAGAGAAATAAAAAAATTAGAATTCAACAAAATTGTACCAAATACTACATTTTTTTATTTTTTATTATTTGACCTTAAGTTGTACAGTAGTGTCCAGAAAAGGCAGAGCCTTATATTTCTTGTTCACATTACATTAATCTATTGTCAAAATAGATTAATGGATTGTCAAGAATAAAAACAGTGCAATAATGAGCTTTTTATGTAGTACTTATCCTTTTATCTTGCTTTTAACAGCTTATGTGAACATAGAAAGTATATTTTTTTCACAACTAAAATTCAACATAAATACATCTAAATAACACTTAAATTTATTTTATTTTATTATCTCTTTCATGGGCACAAACATACATATTACTGTATATCACAATGTACAAGTCAAAATAATAAAAAGAGCCCATGGGGCAAATGAAAAAGATTGCTGAGTAGTCCATTCACTGTAAGTGTTCATTAACCCGTTGAAATTAATTAAAAAATATAGAATAATAATAATAATAAGACAATACCAACAACAAAAAGTGTTAATGATCAGTTAGCTAAATGAAAAAATATGATATTCGACTTGTATCTGTAGAAAAATTTGTATAAATCATTTCTGCTAGCATTTATTTCAGGTTTAAGTTAATGAAGAGGGCATTAATTCTCACCAATTATAAAACACTTAAAGACAGTGTAAATTAAAATTTCATTTAAAATAGTATACTGTTACTAAGTACCGACGGAAATTTATGAATACAGTAGCCTATACACAAGCCTTATGGGCGAAGACATAATATATGTTTCGCTGAAAAGCAAGAGTGATTAGAAGAGGCAGCATAATGATCACTCAACTCCACAGATATAATACACATTGTTGCCTATACCATGTAAGCAAATAGGCATTTTTTAAGTTCCTTTAAGTACACTAGAAAACACAACGAAGTTAACTTCAAGTTACAAAGTTCTTACCTAGGACTGAGGCTGGCCTGAGGTTTGTACGTATGCAGGATGGTGTGGGCTCTCAACAGGTCCAGCTTGCCGTGACCTTGTTCGAACATGTTGACGCCGGGCAGACGTCGCGCAGACGCCATCAGAGCCTGCTTCATGGAGGCCGGGTTGATGAGGCTGGCTCGATGGAGGGCACCGCTGTAGAGCAACGCCACGGCACCGGCAACCACTGGCGAGGCCACGCTGGTACCTGGGGCATGACGTGACGTTAGAACTGTGGCATTACTTTTTATTAAAGTGTACAACTAGTTGACAATTTTTGAAAAATATTTTAGTTCAATTTAGAAAGAAAAATAAATAAATAAATAAATAAATAAATTACTGTATTAATAAATAAATAAATAAATAAATAAATAAATAAATAAATAAATAAATAAATAAATAAATAAATAAATAAATAAATAAATAAATAAATAAATAAATTACTGTATTAATTAATAAATAAATAAATAAATTATTAATTAATAAATTAATAAATAAATAGTAAAATAAAATAAAATAAAATAAGCAGGTACAGCCAAGTTGGTGAGAGAAACATTTTTTATGACTTGTATTATAAAGTAGGAATTTCCTTGATTAAAATATACTATTTTTTAACATTATTTTTAACTTAATTATTTATTATTATGCAAGTTGCACCCCATTGTCACACAACCCTCGTACCTGAGAGTGTCCGACAGCCCCCCTTGACGCTGGATCCCCGGACAGAAGATCCGTATGTGACAATGTCCGGCTTGAGGCGTCCATATCCCCCGGGCAGCTCCCAGGTGGTCATTCCTCGCGAGGAGAACTTGGCAATCTGGTCCTCGAAGTTGATCCCACCAACACCAATCACGTCCATCTGGTCAGCGGGGTTGTTCAGGGTCCTGTCATCGAGCCACTTTGTCAATACATGGTCAGCGAATTTAACTTAATTTGTTTTTTTACTCTGGGTCTGTGTAAACAGCAGGACAAGAGAAAAGAAAAGTTGATGCATCAAATTATGTACATAAATGTAATAAATACTTAAATTTTTATAACACTACAAGCTAGTTAATCCACCAGATTATAAACATGTAAAAATTCCTTACTTTGATATAAATAACAGACAATACCCCTACAGAGTCTGTAATAAACTAGTAAAAACGTTCTAGATATTTAAAAAAAAAAAAAATCCCAATAAGGCGAAATATCAAGGATATTATCTAAATGTTGTATTCAGCATGTGGACTGACATAGCTGTATGTATATAATTAGGATGTATTTAAATAGGGAAACAAAGTACTGTACAATGCTTTTTAAAAAAAAAATACCATAATTTGTGTTTAAAAAGTAAACTGCTGTATTTGATGGTAAAAAATTATTAACTATTATTTTTTATTATAACATTTTATCTCTTACCAAAATAACTGTATTAAGATTGATATTTAACTTGCCTAAAACCCCCGCTCACTAACTCACCCATATAACGGTCCATCGTTTCCGATGGCAGACACCATGATGACCCTGTTTGCGGTGAGCTCCCACACTTTGTCCACGAAGGGTTGGTCCATGAAGTCCGGGCCACCAATGCTGAGGTTGAGGACTGTCACTCGGCGTAGGATGGCGTAGTTGAATGCATCCAAGAACCATGAGGTGTAGCTCACCTGACAAATGACATAAAAATTTTCACAGCTTTAGAAGAGAAGGAATTTTCTTTCTATTGGTTTACTAGCAATAAAATACACCAAAGCGTGGGCATTAGAAAAGAAGAAGACAGATTTTTTTTTTTTTTTTTTTTTTAAGCTTGCAACTTTCTATTTGTAAATGAAGTACACCCACTAAAAAAAATTCTGACGGATTGTTCCTGATTTGGAATGTTGAGCTATTCGCCCCTATGTGAACACATGTAAATTAGCAGAGAGCTCATTGTTTCACATGAATATGGAGGCAAATGGCTCATTATTTGGACGAGGGTGATGGTGGTAGGATCAATGTGTTGTTTATTAATTATTTTAAATGCAGTTAATAAAAATATGTTGATTCTTTTGACATCAATTGGTCAGTTTTTTTTTTTTTTTTTTTTTTTTTTCGTATTGACAATCATTTATATTAGGGGGGGGGGGGAGGTGGTTATAAAGTGATAGCCAAAAAGTCGAAAGGTAAATTAGCTAACCGTGGCTAGTAACAAACCTGGATAACTTTCTGGATAACTTTTATGAATCTCCTTAAACCATGATAAAGGAACTTTAACTCCTTCCCCAAACATCGTCCCACCTGATTATTGGTGAACACCCTGAAGATGTGCAGCTCTGCGTCGGGAGCCAGACCCAGACACTCCGCGCTGGAGGCTATCAGACCCGCCACGAAGGTACCGTGACCCAGTCCGTCGTCCAGGGACTTCTCGTGGGTCCAGTTGGTGCGCTCCTTCACCTTTCGGAAGTGAGGGTGGCCCTTGGCGAGGCCAGTGTCGAACACCGCTACCTTCACCCCGGCACCTGAGAGAGAGATTGTCATGTGTTACTGCTACTTCCTTTTGAATGCATAGGAAGTCAGAAATTTCATGTACCAATAATCTTTTATCCTTTGAAATTTTTCACAAAAAAGATGGAATGGAGGGACACTTTTCTTAATTTATCATATAGTACTTAGTCTTTCAGGTACAGTACGTACAGTGAAACTGGAATATTTTAAAAAAAAAAGTTTTTCCTTACTAATTGATGCTATTATTTTTCTTTATTTTTTAAACACATGCTATACTGTATTTAAAAACAATTTTAGGGGCACTTTTATTAAAGATAATGTATTTTTATTATAAACACACCATCAGAATAATACTATGTCACCTCAGAATTCAAATCAGATAATTACACAAAAATTTTAACTTAAATTAAATTTAAATTTTTAAAACTTAAATACAGTACAATGAGCTTAAGAATAGTTGTAGTAGAGTATGAAATTTTGATGTGCATAGTTAACTGACTTGCATTTTGGAATTACTAGGGGAAGTATTATAAAGGAAT
This sequence comes from Siphlonurus alternatus, assembly GCA_949825025.1. Classification (NCBI taxonomy): domain Eukaryota; kingdom Metazoa; phylum Arthropoda; class Insecta; order Ephemeroptera; family Siphlonuridae; genus Siphlonurus; species Siphlonurus alternatus. The sequence goes on along the minus strand of OX463784.1, from coordinate 22,837,859 downwards.
TTATCCTGAAAACTCTTTTATACAAATTATTTTAAATGCAGTCAAAGGTCATTTCAAAAATGCTAATTTCCAGCAGTTTTACTTTTATTTAATGCCTCAAAAGCACTGCAGTGTGTTCACCTGTAATGCCGAGGTTCCAGAGAGCGTCTGCCTGAAGTATGGAGGTGATCTGACGAGGGACAGCTCGCAGTAAACGACGGCTAGAGAGACGGCCCGTCGCTTGCCAGAATTGACTGTTGCGACTCTGAAAACATAGTTGACGCTTTGTTATTATTGGTTATTGTACAATGTTGTCTTTTTTATCTATTGAGGCAAGAGAGTATTAAAAAAAATAATATTAATAATATCAGAAAATATTATTGATAAAGAGCATATGGCAATATTGAATTTTTGAAAATTAGCTTTTAAACTTTTAATTGCACTGGTGTACAGCTGTGTTCTAGAGTTTCTGCTGTTTTGAAACACTGCATTTTTCCTTAAAAGTAAAACACTGTACAGGACCAAATTTAACAGAGGCTTCAAGTGTTTCCCGGCGGGAAAATTTACTGCATAAGCCTCCACGTTAGAAAAATTGATTTTTTTCTAAATATTAAAGCAATTAATTTGAAACCATTTCCTACCCCCCATTTAGGGGTCTCCTGATAATGAGTCAAGAACTTATTTTTCACAATTTTTTTTTTATGCTAAAAAAGCAGTTTCAAGTTTTTTTTATGTACATAAGTTTAGATAAGACAGTGGAAACACTGCAAAATCAGCTGACTTGAAGCCTCCATTACATATTCAAAAAGCTAAAGAAAAGACTCACAAGGGGAGGTGCCTCCTCCTCCTCCTCTTCCTGAGTGTCGTTTGTCGCTTCGTCGTCAGTCACGTTGACGAAGTGGAGTGTCCTCGTGACGGAGCGTTGAGGGGTGACGTTCTTCACGCTTGGGTGACTGCGCAGCGTCTCCAGCGAGGGCAAGGACGGAGAGCTCTCTTCCAGCTGCACAGTTAAATAGCAATATTAATATGTAATGCATTAATATTGACACAGCCATTTCATGCTTTCTTTCTTTACAATTGTTTAGAAAAGACAGTACAACCACGAAGTCCTTTTAGTTCCCACACTCACCACTAGGACGTCAAAGTCGCTGGGATAGTCGCTGGCGGGGTTGTTTCGAGGTAGGATCTTCCAACCCCCCGCCTCTCCGAGTGCTGCCGAGATGAACCTGCGACGAGACGCAGCCTTGTAGTAGCCTTTAAACGCCACAATGTACTCTGAAACAGGGGGGTAGTTTGTTAATTATTTAAACTGGGGAGGTTTTAATGCATGTTGGTTTGAATAGCATTATTGTATGATTATCATATTGTACAGTATATATAATATATATTGTTACTGTATTGTTTGATGTTATACAATATGTGACTTGGAATGGATGTACAGTACCTTGAATTTAATCATAAAGGTTGGAATTATATGATTCGAGCCTAAAAATTAAGCTTTATTGAATGAGTGCTAATTTTAAAGTACTGTATGACTTCTTAGTCTTCTTACTACTGTATATTTAGAGCTAGTTTTAAATGAGAACAACCATCACATCTCATAGGTATGATACCGGTATGAAGCTGTAACATGGTACTGTATGCTACATACACATTCCCTAATAGCATAGGCTCTTAATATTTAAATCATACACTGCAAACGTGTGTGATATAGTGAGAAAAAGCCCCTAAAGGTGCTGGTACCAACTTCAGTGAATAGCAAGCAGTGACATACTTACCATTGCGAACAATCTCGGAGTTAAATTCCATATGAACCATTTGATGAGGCCCTGCATGAGACATGCTCTCGTTGCACGCAGATTTCCAATCGTAAGCTGAGCTGAGATACCCACACATTAGGAGTGAGTAAACACACAGCCATTTCAAACGAACTCTGGCCATCGTTAATAAAGTCTTAAAATCTATCACACATTGTCGATGTTCAAACAATTAGGGTGATCCCGTCGTAGTTGAAGTTCATTGCAGTCAAGGATCTTTGTATAATAGGCCTATTTTTTAGCCTTTAAATGTTTAAAATTATAGAGAGAAATTCAGTATAGAGTAGAATTAATTAATTGCAATAAATGTCAATGTATAAAATCATCCAAGACCTTTGCCAAAATTTGGACACAAGCCTGGACCTAATAAAATAGACATAAAATCATAATCATTTTGATAATATGTGGAGTAATGTCTTAATTTATAATCATATACTGTAATTTTTAGTTAATTTCTATGTTAAATACGCCACATTTAAAGAAATGACGCCTCTAAAATATTTGCACTGATTTTTTTGAGAGATTTTGCCATCAGATTTTTTTAGATTTAGATTTTAACGCTCTGCGGCAAATGTGGCTAAACCACGGTGGCTCGCAATATAGTGCTCAACGCACTCTTAAATCCCCCGTAACTCTCCGCCCCCACCACCTCGGACGGCAGGGAGTTCCACTCCCTCACTGTTCGGTTTATGAAGGAATACTTTCCCACATCGCTTCCACTACCCATGAACTCCAGCTTCCACTGATGATCCCCCCTCCCAATATATCTACCTTTCCTAGTTCTATCGCTAAACTCGCTCCAACCTGCCATCTCCCTATTAACTTTAAACAAATTTCCTAATCGGTTGTACCTTCTCCTTTCCTCGAGTGGCTCCCACTCCAAAGTCTGAATCATTTTCGACACGCTTTCATAATCTTTCCACACCTTTTTGTCATCTGCAACTAATCTCCATTTTCTCATTCTACCCATAACTCTTCTAGCAGCTCTCCGCTGAACCTTTTCCAACTCCTTCTTTCCAATCTGCCTATATGGGTCCCACACACTACATGCATACTCCAGTATTGGTCTCACTAAGGTCTTATAGGCCTTGTCTCTGACAAATACAGTCGCCCCCTTCAGATTTCTCATAACAAACTCCAAATTTCTCCTCCCCTTTGACGTTACATACCTAATATGTTCATTCCAATTCAGCTCTCTCTGAAGAACCACCCCAAGGTATTTATATTTATCGTCCTCCCTAAGTACCTCGCCTCTCATTAGGTATACTGCATCTTCTTTTACTCTTTTCCTACTAAAATTAACTACCGAACATTTACCAACATTAAGACTCATACCATTTTTGTCCACCCACCTACCTACAGTGTCTAGATCTTCCTGCAGCTTCCTCTTATCTTCCTCATTTACTATTTTCCTATACAATACACTATCATCAGCAAACAGCCTCATTAAAGAATCTACTCCCTCCGGCAAATCTTCAATAAAAATCAAAAACAAGATTGGTCCGAGGACGCTCCCCTGCGGAACTCCTGAGGTCACCCTAATCTCATCCGAAAAAGTTGATCCAATCTTCACTCTTTGGACCCTATCCCTTAAGAAATCCTGTATCAAGTCAACCAAACATTCATCAAGCATACACTTTCTCCTTAATTTATCTATCACGATACTGTGCGGAACCTTATCAAAAGCCTTCTCAAAGTCCAGAAACACCGCATGCATTTCCCCTTTGCTGTCTAAGCAATCTGCTAGTTGCTGCACAAAACCCAACAACTGGGTATCACAAGAATAATGTTTTCTAAATCCGTGTTGCCTTTTGCTAAAGAACTTTTGGTTCTCTAGCTCTCTCATCATAAACCGAACAATTACTTTTTCCATAACTTTGGAAACCACCGAGGTCAAGCTGACCGGTCGATAATTTTTTGCTTCACATTTAGCACCTCCCTTGTAAATTGGAATTACCCATGCTTCCCTCCATCCATGCGGTATGATGCCTGCATTTAAAATAGCCTTGAACAAAAACATTTGATATCTACAATGCATACTTATATTAAGCTTTAAAAAAGCTGCTGATACACCATCTGGGCCAGCTGCCTTTCCTGTAGTCAGAGACTTTAGCGCCCTTTGTACATCTTTGAACCTAATTTTAAATTTCTTCTTATCACCCAAATTAGCATTACCGTTAGAGTTCTCATTTAGTCTCTCAGCAGCTACGTCGCTAACCTCCCCTGCCCCCGAGTCCTCTTGAAAAACTGCCTGATATTGCCTGGCACATGCATCTGCCTTCTCCTTATCTGTGGTATGTACCCCCCCAGTATCTTTTAACACTGGTATCTGATTTCCTGCTAGCCGAAGTCCCTTCACATGCTGATACATTCTTCTCCAACTACCACTTTTATCCCTCTCATCAAACATTTTCTTCATAAACTCATTTTCAGAACGCACCTTAGCAGTGTTAAGTTCAATTTCCGCTTTTTTAACGCTACTCTTCTTCACCTCTCCCCTCTTAAAACGGCCATACTGTCTTCTCAAACATCTTTTCCTACTTCTCACTTCTCTATTATTATATTGAGGCGGGTCGCTAATATCCGAGAATATCTTTGACGGAACATATATATCTCTTAGCTCGTTACAAATTTCAACATATAAATTCCACAGCTGATTTACATCATTCGCGTTCTTCCAATTATTATATCTATTTTCCAGTTCGTCATTTAACCTATCTATATCAGCCCTATTATAAAACCATCTTTTCGTCTTTTGCACCGACTGAATTGATTTGCCTACTGCAAAATCTACCAACAAAATTCTATGATCGCTAATTCCATCTACCACTTGGGTTTCTACCCAGAATTCTATAGGTCTAACCAAAACTACATCCAGAATATTTCTAGTGCCATTTGTATGTTCTCTCGTATACTCGTCAACCACTTGGACTAAATCCCTATTCAAAATCCGTGCCACCAGTCTTTGGTTCTCCGAACCTACTTCCTCCCTCCTATCATCCCAGTCAACGTGTGGTAAATTTAAATCCCCCACAATCAGCACTGGTTGGTCAGGATTCATTTCGTCCAGTTTATGCACCAATTTCACTAAGATCTGATTATTCGCAGCCGTATCTCTTGGTCTATAACCAGCTAGCAATTTTATTTTCCCACTCTTAAGCATAATCTCCAACCCCATTAGCTCACAATCCTCGTCTACCCACTCTACTCTACCTCTTAGTAGCTTTTTAATTGCTACCATTACTCCACCTCCATTTCTATTTCTATCTCGTCTAAAAACATCATACAATGGCATCATTAACTCGGCATCAAGAATCCCTTCATCTAACTTTGTCTCTATAATAACAATAACATCAGGGTTGTATAATTCAATTTTTGTGGTAAAGACAGTAACCTTACCCAAAATTCCACAAGCATTCACCTCCATCACCCTCACCTTCCCATCATCAAGTTTTCTCTGCTTACCTTCACAGTTCGCCACTCCATGAGAATTGTCTCCATTTATTTTCCGTCGGTGCACTTTTTGTTCATTTACACAATCGTTCATACATTCATTCAAACATTTATCAATACTGCTCCCCCTCCCTCCAATCATCAAATCTCCAATCACCGAATCTCCTTGAGCTTCCTCCCTCCTACCTTCCATCTCCTCTCTCTTCCCTCTCCTCAAACTCCCTTCCCTTGCAACCCGCCCCCCGTCTCAGTGACAAAGGTCACTGAGAAAATTGCCTAGCACCCTACCTGCTTTGTTCGGCGTAAGCCAACGATCTCCCTGCCTTTCTGCTTTATTTGAGAAAGGTATCCAAGGATCTTCGACTTGGATACCCATTACACTACAAACTTCCTTAATGATTGCATTAGCAATCCTTAACATTTTTTCAGGAATAGTGTGGACATTCACCCCAGCCACCACTATGAGGCTCAAATTATGCTCCTCACATTTGTCCACTGCAGTCTTAATCAGCCTCTCCACCTCTGCGTAAACCTCTAATCTACTTCTGTCCAAAGCTAATCTACTTACGCAGGCTCCCAAATAGAGCACCATTTTCCTAGTCTCCTCAGTAACAGGGGCGTCTTTTACTAGACCCTCTAGCCTGCCAAGTCCAATCCCCGTATGATCATCTTCTACCAACATCAACACTCCGTCAACTTTGCCCTCCGCTACCTTCATCGACGAATCACCAATCACCACAGCCACTTTCGGCTCTCTCGTATACACAACTACATCAATTTCGGAATCGAAAAACACCTTATTGATCTCTGCCTTAACTTCCTGCCAGTCCAATTTGTCTAACCCTGCACCTATCTTTGGCATAGCCAGCTTTAGTATCCCCTTTGACTCGCAGGCATTTCTCAACGCTACCAAACACCGACTCATATCTGCCATACGGGGCTTCCCACTCGATAGCTCCTTCGTAATCAGATAGAAAATTTCCCTTTCCTTCTTTACATACGCCACCTCCCCAACTTTAGCGTCCTGGCTCTTCAGCTCCTTCTTTCCCCCAAACTCCTCGATAAGTTGGAGCGCTGCCCCCCTACCGCACCGAAGGTCCCTACCTGCAGCGTTAACAAAAGCATAGTCATCACGTTTGCATCACTTAAAATGATTAGTCTTTGATTTAAAAACTTGCTGTAACTTTCACAAAACCTTCTAATTAACTTAATATTTGATGCATACATATTTTTAATTGTTCATTGCTTATATTAACTGAGAAAACAACAAAATATTAATAAATTTGGTGAACTCGTGCTCGAGTCCATGTTTACGATTTTAAAGGGGGGGAGCAACTCCATTGAGCCTTGAAAGTTTAAGTGCGGTGTTGCCAAACTGTACCAATGAATCGGGAGAATGAGGTCACGTGATCATAACAGGAAGTAGCCATCTTGGATTCTCCGTCAGCTGCAGCTCCAGCGTGGACGCCAGCGTGGAAGTTTTTAATTAATTAAACGTTTAATCATCAATTCTTTTCATATATTCTTATTCCTTAACACAAAGTCGACCAGGGAGTATATTCTTGTTGTATTCGTTGTTATATAGGGAGTATATTCTTGTTGTATTCGTTATATTGTGTGTCAATTTTCCGATATTTTTTATGATGAATATTAGATAATTATGCATACCATTTTCATCTAGCCCCATGTGCTACGGGGCCTACGGGGCCCTTCCTTTGTTCATACAGTATATTATTATAATTTTGATTTTTAACGATCTGCGGCAAATGTGGCTATACCATAATACAGTTCATAGATTTTCCTTCCGATATTACAGTATGCATAAACTAAAACGAGTTCTGCTATATGCATACTGTTGGCACTGTTGGGCAATGAATTACTATAAACATGTGGTATGGAGGTTTTCAAGAACTTTTTCAGCACAGATTATTTTAATGTGGGATTTGTTTCAGTAAAACTAAAATCAATTTTTGAGGAGATTGAAGATATTGTATTGTATGATGCATACCATTTTTCAGTTCAATCTGTCTAGCATACATTTAGGGTCTTTTGACCTTGCATCTGAAAGTCCCAAAGATGTTTACATGAATTGTAAATCTTTGGTGCATTATGCATACATAAAAGATTTAAATCCAACATGCAATTTATACATATCCAATTTGACAGATGCTGACATTCCTGACGTAGGTCTTCAGCAAGGTGCAGTTTCTCCAGATGCAGCTTCTGTGGATCTGAAAAGGAGTAGATTCCTCGCCCTGAACGCTGCAATGATCTTCAACATCTGGCTCAAAGGTTAGTCAAGAATATTAAATACTGATAGAAGGTCAGTTCATAAATTTTAATATGTACTGTAGTATGATACAGTCTTTCAAACGTTAGAATACCCCTGTCAATCATCTTCGGCGTAGTGATTTGTATTCTTCCGACCCATGTTGCCAACAAAATACAAAAAAATAGTTCTTTCGCTAGAAAAATAAAGTAGCTGAAAATAAATCAAAGACACTCGATACCTGTTGCATAATAATTGCTAAATTATTGAAACTTCTTTGCAATATTATCTGTCTCGACTTATGTGAAAATCTTGTAAAATATGAACATATATTTCTGTCCACTAGCTCTATTGAAAATTTTTTAGTGTTGGCTGCCATTTTTTACAGCTGTTGCAGTTGATTGACAGGTCATCCATGAACTATTTTCCATGGGTATTCTAACGTTTGAAAGACTGAAGATGTATACATACTATAGTTAATATTTAACTTGGTTTTTGCCGTGTTAACGTCTTCAGTTAATGGTGTGACTCGCCTTGTGAGATTATGTAAAAAGATACTTGGCTGGCTGAGCACATCAGAAAGCCACACAAGCGTTTACGACTCATGCAGGCCTTAAAGCGCAGCCCATAGCCTGTCTTTGGTTCAACCTCGGCACATTGATGTGTGCATTATTATATTTGTGATTTATGTCATTAATGAGCAGTTCAAAATAACTGTTTAAGTGCATGTTATAAAATAATTCTGTAGAGAGAATTCATAAATAAAGTCGGCTTTACTTTATTAACTTTATTTACATAATCTGCGACCAGAGACCCTACAGAGACCTCCGTGTCTAATGACCAGGAATTTGATAAGAGTTTTGCTGTTTTCTGAGAGTGGCGGCGCTGTTGAATGTTTGGTACGGACTGGTTCTTTCTGGATAAAATTGCGTGCGCAGCCAGCGAGAATCGGGCTGTGCCGCTGCGATTCAATGGCACCGCCAGTCTCAGTTACAGTAAAGCTTGGCCAAGCTGGTCAAATTTCTGGCCATAAGACACGGAGGTCTCTGTAGGATCTCTGATCTGCGACTAGAAATTTTGTGTTATAATTAACTTTACCTGCTTGACAGTTCTATTTCTTATTTCTGTAAAATACTAATCTTTTGTACGTATTCACTTAATGCATGTTGTATTCAACAGTTTGTTACCACTTTTTGGGTTACTTATTTTTATTTGTCTTTATAATAGGTCTGTTCGTAAACCCTGCTCGGTGTACATTTCCTACACCCAATCGACTTTATATCCCATGTACATAAGGTCGTTTGGGTGCAGAAAGTGTACACCGAGCAGGGTTTACGAACAGGCTTAGTACTTTATATCTTTCATTTTTATTATTATTATTATGTTTCTCCCCCCCCCCTCATTTTATTGTATTATTTAACGTAATAGTTAATTATTATTAATTATGATGAAGGTTAATCTAGCAGACAAGGTTTTGATGTAACATTGGAAATTAAAGGCCCTATGATCATTTCACAGTATTAAGTCCACAATAGACGAGTTGCAAAACCCCATTTTTAGCAAAAAGTAAACAAACAAAAGTGACCCCAGTTCATTGTTGTTTTGATTATGTGTATAAATTTTGCTTATACATTGGACCTTATGGGAAATTGACGATTTACACACAGATTTCAATATGTTACAAACCTATGATTCTAAATATAAAAATATCACCAGAATCTGCAGTTCTTGGCCATTTATAATGCTGAAATGTGTATCAGAAGAAGTTTTCTTTACTTTAATATGGTAAATTTTATATGATACCAAATCAGTCAATTGCATGGGGAAAGATACATAACTAGGCAAACTCCTTCTTCTTCTTCTTCTTCTTCTTCTTCTTCTTCTTCTTCTTCTTCTTCTTCTTCTTCTTCTTCTTCTTCTTACAACTATTGGAAGGAGCCTAAACGGCTATAATTCCACGTACTGAGTAACTTGGATCAATTTTATAGTTGAACTGTTTTTTGCAGGGTCTTGTAAAGGATAATGGACGAACAATGGATAGAATGATTATGGAATGTGGGATGCAAGGTGATGATGGAAGTGGTACCTATATGCCCACCACGTGTTACCGTGGGTGAACCAAAACCACACAAGGAATTGGTTGGATTTTAGGACATTGGGTTGACGGTGTGGTGTGGGGTGCAATAATGTAGGTTGATGATGCAGGCGACAACATGCAAGGAATGGCAGGAATTTGAAAGATTCTCAACGTGTTGACTCCTGTGGGCCGACCGAAGAGCAGCGTCAAAGTAGGATTATGTGGATGCGGTGAGGCGAGATGATGATTTATGAATCAAATTGACTGGGGATAGGAATATAGAAATCAAGACGATTAATATATAGAATAGGATAGGAATATTTACCAGGATAGGACAAACAATTTGAGCGGAGAGTCATGTCGGCGTTGCTCACTCTGGCGCGCCATCTTGATCTCCCTAGGCAAACTCCAGTTTGTTGATTTTAACTGTTGCAATAATCAACAATCTGGAGCTTCCTTGGTTACGTATCTTACCCCATGCAATTGGCTGATATGGTATCATATTAAAATTACTATATTAGAGTAAAGAAAACTTCTTCTGATACGCATTTCAGCATTATAAATGGCCAAAAACTGCAGATTCTGTTGATATTTTTATATTTAGAATCGTAGGTTTGTAACATTTTGAAACCTGTGTGTGAAAATCGTCAATTTCCCAAAAGGTCCAATGTATAAGCAAAATTTATACACATAATCAAAACAACAATGAACTGTGGGCCCTGTGGGGTCACTTTTGTTTGTTTACTTTTTGCTAATAATGGGGTTTTGCAAGTCGTTAATTAGTATTGCCTAATATATTAGTATACGGCTGCATAAAAAAATTGTTCCACCAGCAATAATAACAGAAATAATAGCCAATGAAAAGGCATCTGTGACGCCTGTGACGTCATTTGTACCCATACTGCGGCGACGGTATAGGGAAATCCCTGCAAAAGATAGGTTCACTTTAGCTGCAACCACGGACATAATTTTAATTCTAGAATGTTGAAATTTTACAAGGGCAGTTTTGATACTATTTGTCAAATATCCTGAAAGAATTTTGCTGTTGACGTTCACACAGACTGACTTATTGTAGTAGCAATATAAGCCAAGTATTTAACATTGTTTTCCTTTGCAACATTTTTCTCTTCTTGCTACTGCAATAAGTCAGTGTGTGTGAATGTCAACAACAAAATACTTTCAGGATATTTGACAAATACTATTAAGACTGCGCTGGTAAAACTTCAACATTCCAGAATTAAAATTATGTCCGTGGCTGTAGCTAGAGTGAACCTATCTTTTGCAGGGATTTCCCTATACCGTCGCCGCAGAATGGGTACAAATGACGTCACAGGTGCCTTTTTATCGGCTATTATCTCTGATATTATTGCTGTCGGAACAAATTTTTTATGCAGCCGTATCATACTGAGGCAATACTAACTGTGGACTTGATGCTGTGAAATGGTCATAGGGCCTTTAAGTGACGTAAACAAAATTTTTAGGTGCAAGGGCGTATATGAGGCTAACATAAAGTTCGTCTATTTTTTCTCATTTCACCCATAAAATTATTTATTACTTGCACCTGAATAATCATTTGAACTGTACATGCCAGACAATTACAAATAACCTATAGCAGGTGCCATAATCGTTTGAATGTCTGCCTATTTCCCGGAAGATCCATGATTCCTTGCCCTGACCAAACCTTCATCTTATCCTTTCACACCTGTACTCATGGATGGTCATAGAATTAGCCCGCTTGTGAGCCCAGTGTGCAAGCATCTTGGAAGACAACCTCATTGTCTTAGAGAGCTGGTAGGTGTCCCTCAAAGCAGGGTTGCTTCCATACCTAGAAAAACTCTGAGGAATTTAGGGCACGTTTGAATTTATCTTACCAACTCTGAGGGCAACAGATGAAGTGCGCTACACTTGAGGGTTTCGAACTAAACCATCCTGAGGAAATTGACAAAGTCTATGCTTGACAGCTCAAAAGACTAGCATAAAAAATATATATAATAATATATATTATATAAATATAAAAAATAAAAAAAAATAATAATAATAATAATTAATTTTTAATTTCTATCAATCAATACAAGTGTACTTATGTTGCAGGTATAAAAGCCAATGCCCCTGAAAACTTCCTTCGCTTTGGCAAACAATTACCATCTTTTGGCGAGGATTTTTTTTTTTTTAAGACTTTTCATTACATAGTTCAGAAAACGAAATGGTAAACTATTGAAAAGTGTCCTGTAATTAATAATTGATGTGGCAGGTGGAGTAAGAATCTGAGTGTGAATAGCATTATGGAGTAGAAATGTTGTTCATTGCACTCTTAACTTGAAAAAAGAAAGCCTTATGATTTACAGCTTTGGTGAAGCAGCTATACACATACATACATTTTTGCTTCCTAAAGTCCAACCCTAGCGTCCTCGTCGCAGGAGGTGGGCAGAGAAAATATTATTGCAGGTTATTAGATTTTATGTTCTTGTGGAGTTACTTTAAATATGATAGATTAAATACAGAATTTATCATAAAAATAGACTATGTCATCTGCAGTAATATTTTCTCTGGCAGATAGGGCTCTGGCTTATACATATATTTTTTGTTAAATACTTTTACAGCCTATTTGACAGGATCAACACCAGAGCAGGGAAGGGACCTGCCTAAGCGTGAGATGTGCTCCACCCAGGAACGCCTGGAACTTAACTCCCCCGTAATGCTCTCCTTTAACATGCTGTTCTTACTGCTGCTCTGTGTGCCACAACTTCAAGCGAGTTCTACACTCATGTGGTAAAGCCCATCAACACATGTTTTGCTTCATCTCAACATCAGGGAGCTGTTGGTCTGGCCAAGATGGCTAAATAGGTACTTCTTTTAATCCCAGGTTAAGGGGAAGGTAACACGCCCAATGTTAAAAAAAAATCCCTTACAGGAAATTATATATTGGAATGTATTATTATGTATTATGCAGGGAGTGGAACCGGTCGCCTTTTTAAGCGGATCCGGGATCCGAGATCCGGATCGGCTTGTTTAAAAAGCGGTTCCGAAAAACCGGTTCCCGATCCCCTTGTTTAAAAAGCAGATCTGAAGATCCGGATCCCCTTTTTAAAAAAGCGGTTCCAAAGATCCGGATCCCCTTTTAAAAAAAGCGGTTCCGTTTGGATCCGGATCCGGATTTCCTCGATTTTTAGCGGTTCTCAACCGGGATCCGGATCCTGTTCCACTCCCTGATATTATGTGTTAATTATTATTAGATTTTTTTTTTTAAATGTTCTCCTCTACATCCCCTATCAGTAGTTAGAATATCAGGTGTAAAAATTCGAGCTAGTTGTTTAGTTATAAATTTTTAAAGTTGGCTAATATAACATGGAAGTTCCATTTGCCCATGTTAAAGTTGTCAACTTTAAAACTTCATAACACAAACTATCTTGAATTTGTATACCTGATATATTGTAGCTACTGATAGCGGATGTAGATGAGAACATTTTGATTTTTTTTTTCATAATTTTCATGTGTGGATTTTTTTTTTAACATTGGGTGTGTTATCCTCTCCTTAAATAGCCACCATTATTATTTTTTTTTCCCCCATGCAGTCATTGATTAATCTTCAAAAGGGGATGGGTTAAACTGTGGCTGCTGAATGTAGTAAATAATTAAAGCTACAGTGCTTCAATATTTATAATACTTGTATACTTAAATATAATTAATGTAAATTTTAACTACAACTCTCTTACCAGTGATGTGTGCATTCTGGAGTGGAGCGTCTCTTGCTTACATGCAAATGGTAACTTAAAATGCTTTGATATTTATACAGCATTTACTGTACTGTATAGTAAGTGACTTCCTTTATTGTACTATACTGTAGACTCGGACTGTATGATGCCAAGTGTGAATATACTAAATCTATACACTGACTAGTTGAGAGCGTCATGGTGTGACTTAATTATAATAATGAACCGCGAGAATGCTTGGGGACAAACATAGTACACTGGCTTACTTTTTATGTTGTTATATGAGAATGATTCTCAGTTGATTTTAATCTAATTTAATTAACATTATACTGCTTTCAGTATTTTTCTTCCGTTTAAATTGTTTCAATTAATTTATTGTAAAATGTTCTTGACTGTATATAACAAATAAAATGCAATTAAATGGTAAAATATTAGTTTCTTTTTAATTGCACAATACTTATGGCAGCAATAATAATTATATTTTAAGGAAATCAAGGTGTTTTATAATTAGAAACTTAGTTAAATTAAATGGAAAGTTAAATGTCGCACTTTCATAAAAAGAATTATCAGAAAAAATATGCAATTGTGCAAATGAAAGTCCTGAATTATAAAAAATCAATTTCTTCATACACATTTTTGTATTGATGTAGTAGGAACATTCAGTACCCTCTTCTAAAATAAAATTTGCCTAGCACTCTGCAAATCCTTCTTTTTTTGCAGCAGGTGTCTTTCATAATTCATTGACACTACTATTTCAAAATTAACTAATACTTAAATTAACATGAAGGGGGAGGGTGGTGATATTTTTTTTACTATATATCATTAAGGGTAAGGTAACACGCCCAATGTTAAAAAACAATCCCACATTTTTCCATGTTAAAAGTAGTCCACTTTAAAAATAATTCATAATAATTCATCAGAGAGCAGTGTAACCATGGAGGAAATAATTTATCCATGAGTGTAACTTAATTGGCACCTTTATATTTTCATTTGTGCAGTAGAAAAAAAAATCATGCAGTTTTTCCAATGCATTATCACTAAGATATTGTCAAAACAGCACTAATTACAGAATGAATCTAATTGTATTTATTTTGCATTTTTGAAAGAGAACTTACAAACTCAAAAGCACCAATAAATATTTATTACTACCACAATTTTAATCCTGATAGAATTTTTAAAATAGAGGAATGTCTTAAAAAAAAATAAAAAAAATTCTTATATCAAATGTATGTAAAATTATAATTGGTAGTGTTTCCTAACAATATTTAATAAAAACATGGGCAATCATCTATTTAAAAAAATTAACTCAAAAACCAGCTCGAATTTGTATACCTGCATATTTTATAAGGGGTGTGGAGGGAAACATTTTAATTTTTTTTTCCATAATTTTCATGTGTGGGATTTCCTTTAAGGGTAAGGTAACGCCACCAATGTTAAAAAAAATCCCTCTCACAAAAATTCTGAAAAAAATTTAAAATGTTCTCCTCTACACCCCCTATCACTAGCTTAAATATCAGGTATACAAATACGATCTAGTTTTTGAGTTATGAATTTTTAAAGTTGACCAATTTAACATGGGAGTTTCATTTCTCCATGTTAAAGTAGTCAACTTTAAAAATTGATAACTCAAAAACTAGATCGTATTTGTATACCTGATATTTTATAATAGGTACTGATAGAGGGTATAGAGGAGAACATTTTAAATTTTTTTCAGAATTTTTGTGAGAGGGATTTTTTTTAACATTGGTGGCGTTAATTGCATGGGTGTGTTACACCTTACACTTATGAAAGGAATTCCAGTTCATTCATTGAAAATAAAGACATAAAATCATCTTAAAATCATTACAGTAAAAACTGCAATGGAGTACTTTTTTTAATATAACTGATGATCGAAGTGGAAAAAGAAAATAATGTTGGTGATGCATTGCATATAGCCATGCATGCAGGTTATATAAATATTATAATAATAATTAAAAAAAAAATACTAAATAAAAAAATATACTTTATTTCTACACTAATAAGCATATGCTAAACTTGCCCTAAATTAAGACATTTATAGTTTTTTTCTACTATACATTTATTTTTATAATTTTGAGGGTGTACGTATAATTCATTGCAATTAATGAATTATATATATATATATATTATATATTTATAATATGTGTGTGTGTGTGCCATGTATACTTTAATAAATTGATCATTTGTAATTATAACCAAATTTTGTTAAGGACTGCAATGACAGTTATAGTACTTACATTCATTTTAACTATTTATTTAAGGCATTTATATTTATACAATTCAAAAACGGCTTATTAGAAAAATCAAATTACATCATATATAAAGTTTGGGCATAAGTTCTATGGTAATTCCCTTATATATCTCTATAGGCAAATTAATTTAGAGTCATGATGAATATATGATATAATCAAGTTGAATAGATTTCAGGAGAAAAATAAAATGTCAAAATTAATTCCAGGACATTTAATGATGCAACTATATTATATATATAATTATAAATTATGTTATTAATCTATCATAATAAATTTCGTGGTTATAATTATAATTTATGGATTTAATTATGCGTAAACGTTATTTAATTATTAATTTATTGTATATATGCCATTGGCATCACAGCTAGAGTCTGCGAGAGTTCGGACAATTTTAAAGCCCAAAATTAACAATTATTTCGATCAGGCTTAATTAATTTGCTCATTAAATTTTGATCATTTCTAGAAAGTGCACCCGGAAAACAAAACAATTTTCTATCCATTATCAAAATTATTACGTATCGGTATTAAAAATAAAAATTATATAATATACATATCGGCCGGATCTTTAAAAAGTCAAGCGCTGGTGATGTAATTATATTAATTGTATTATAATCTTAATTTTTTATCTTTGTTAGCATTAAGTGAGGTAATTAATTAAGACTCATCTATTAATCAATCAAGAATATCAAGATCGAATTATATACATGAAATTAATTAAGGAGACAAATTTCCTAGCTGTTATATATAAAATATATAGATGTCGAACTTTGGAGAGGATAAAAAAATAATGTGTTTGAATTTCGTGCAACTCCCCCATCATGCCTTGCACTATATCACTCCCATGACGCATTGCGTTCCATATTTCGCATGATGATAGACCCGACAACGCCGCCACTTTTTCGGCTCAGTTACACCCACTTATCCTGCTCCCCTCCGACAGATTCCATGTTTACCATCTGACTTTGTGCGCATTACGTTGCTCGTTTGTTTTTTACGCGCTTGAGATTTTGAATGTATTTGCCAGAGAACCTGTAACTCTTTTTGTGTATTTTCGGCGTTTTATTACTTGAAAATTTCATTAATACTATAATAAGATCAACCCATCAAGATAGAACTACAGTACGATACAAGGGATAACCAAATGTTTCACTCTGCCCAGCTAAGACTCCCGATTATCGCGGATCTGAAAATGCCCAACAAATTTTTTTTATTAAAAATTGCCTCGATCCATATGGCAATTAACCGAGCTTATAGTCCAGAGAACTCTGATCCGAGTCTTTTTGCATGATACTTTCATCATTATATGTCCCCTATTGGAAATTTACAATTAATACAATTGTAAATAAGGCCTAATTAATAATTACAATTGTAATAATTAAGATTGTAAAAATTTGAAAAAGCAGTCAAATATATATATATATATATAATATATATGACTAACTTAATTAACAGTAAATAAATTTTACCCAATTTTACTGTAAAAAAGTTTTTTTGCAAAGAAATTTCCGGAGAATTTTCTCCAATATTTGACTTAAATTAATTATATAAAATCGGTGAATGACGATATATTAGGCCTGTTCGTAAACCCTGCTCGGTGTACACTTTCTGCACCCAATCGACCTTATGTACATAGGAGGCCTGTTCGTGAACCCTGCTCGGTGTACACTTTCTGCACCCAATCAACCTTATGTACATGGGATATAAGGTCGATTGGGTGTAGAAAGTGTACACCGAGCAGGGTTTACGAACAGGCCTAATATATTTTATTGATTTCATCTTGTCATTTTTTGTTTTTTGTAGTTGCATGTTTTAAAATAGATATATATTATTTTATTTGACGTAATCTATATAATGTTGTTCTGTACAACCAAATTTTATTGTTCAAAATAAATTTTGTTTTTATTATTATATTATTATCGAAAAAAATAGTAGCCACAGCCTGTTACGCGTCCCAACATTCTCTGAGGTGAGACTGAAGGAACCGTGAAAAACCTCTCAAGACGGACACCCTTACTCGATCTTTATCAATGGACCAAAGTTATGTACAAGGCCTGGGGAACCACAAACAAGTGCATCACTGCACTGGGTGGAAATCGAGATTAATTTAGCCCATAGAAGGAGCAACGTAATTTTTTACTTGAAACCGTCACACATCCAAGTATTAACCACGCTCGACGTTGCTTGACTTCGGTGATAGCAAAACTAATACATATATTATGTAATATTCTTAGAGGTGATAGTTCAGATACAAAATCAAATAATTATAAATAGTTTCAAATAACCTCTGACTCCTTCATGATAATGATGAATAACTGTTGAATATAAAGGACACAGTACATACGTTTAAGAGCTAAAAGCACATTTACTTCATCATTCACATACAGTTTCGTTAATATGAAAATCACACCGGAAATAATTGAAAATACAATAACAGTTCTATCGAATACACAGTTATAGTAGATGTTAGCTATTTTAAATTTTATTCTTAACAAAACTATTACTAAAAAAAAAATAAAAAAAGTTAAGGTATATAGAACTCCCCGTGATACTTTTATATTAAGTAAAGTGTATCGAGCCATCATTATAAAGCAGTTAACGATGTGACCTGGATATTATAATAACTGTGTTCTATTCCTGACTTCTAAACCAATTATCGACGAACCTTATATAAGAATATAATATTATCATGTTATAATGAAGAAATATGTAAAAATAAATCATTTTATTAATACGTTACTTTTTATTGGATAAAGCGTATAGTTATTAGAATATAAATTTTTATTTACTTTATTTTTTCTTTATATAGTAAAAAAAATTTATTAAAAAATGCATTTTCCAATCAATATTTTAGATAATATGAAACTATTAAGCTGCAACTCTCCTCTATACAGTTATAATATTTCCTTCGTTACATATGTAGGAGTTACTCGCCCATCAAAACTACACCGTACTGTATTAATTCGAGCGTGGCGCAGTGCATTGACCAGTTCTCGTTATATCACCGATGTCAAGCAACGTCGAGCGTGGTTAGTACTTAGATGGGTGACCGTTTCAAGTAAAAATTACGCTACTCCCTCCCTGAGGTAAATTCATCTCGCTTAATTTCCACCCAGTGCAGTGATGCACATGTGTGTGGTTCCCCAGACTTTAGACATCGCTTTGGTTAATTGATAAAAAGTAGAGGTATCCGTCCTGACTGAGATTTCCACGGTTACCTCAGTCTCACCTCAGCGAATGCTGGGATGCGTAACAGGCCGTGGCAACTATTCGTTCCCTACCCTTATATTTACCCATTATCCCGCCATGAGCTGTAAACTCTTAGGGGTGTATCCTTGTAAAAATAAAAATATAACATTTTTCTATCATAGGTATCATAGGTAGGTTCTTTAAGGATTTTTTTTTTTTTTTTTTTTTTTTTTAGAAATTGAACCAAAAGATAATTTAATTATTATTTAAAAAAAAAATGTATGTTGGTTGTGCTACGTAATAGTCGTAGTTGAAAGGGGCGTTATTTTCACAATTCCAGTTTCCGTCCATAAGGTTACATGTTAAACTTCTACCTCATTTTTCACAAAACTGATCAGAGAGATTCACTTCAAAATGTGTATGCCACTTATTGATCACGAGTTTAAAGTTGTTGAATTCAAGGGGGCATATTCTGAGATCTCAATCAACTGAAATTATTTCTTAATAAATACGTGTAAATACGAATGAAAGAGTAATTAAATCTAGAAACAATATCAAATAAATATTCTAATACAGCAAAATATATCAGTAACATATTGATTATATATAAAATTACACCCATTTATATCAATTAAATATTAAACTATATAATCTGCAATAATATAACATATTTATTTTATGAATGAATAATTAGTATGAACATCATGTACTACATAGACAACGTGGTTTCTATTGCATAAGTATAATATTATATACCATGAAGCAGTAGAGAGGGATAGTATATAAAGAGGGGAAATGCGCGTGGGTAGACAGGGGAAGGTTAGGTAGGATTGCATGGAACCATGACGCTTATTTATCTGTGTGATGTAGCCCACCCAGCACACCCACGGTTGTTCGCCGGTGACGTCATAGCTCTGTGACGTCACAAGTCTGCGTGGCGCCGATCTTTTCTATTCGGACACCTATAGGCATTCTTTTATAAAATAACATTTCATTAACCTTGTATTTATCAAAAGAACTTCTCTTATTTTTACTGAGAAAAAATATTATTTTTAAACTTTATTTTATAAAAAAAAAGTGTAATATGATTGATTTTATGAATCGAATGATAGAATTATTTATATTTGAATGAATTTTAGTCTATATAAAAAGCTCTTTGATATTTTCTAAATATTTTATATAGAAAAAAATAGAAGTTATTTTTGTTTGTACGGAAGTTTTGAAAGTGAAAAAATAAAATGTAAAACACTGAAATAAATTCCCGGTTCTTCCTGACCCAGGCCTACCATATTGCTTAAGTTAATTTGGTTGTCCTCTAAACCGAGGAGGCCATGGTAGGTCTATATTGTCTATAACAATTTATCCCAGCATTCACCTGCTTGCTACTGAGGGAACCTTGGAAACCTCATTCAGGATGGTCGTTTTAATTGACGGAGGATACCATCAATCACCTCCCGGATGCACAAGTGGGTGTTCTTTAGTAACCACCATTTGTAAAATATAAGTAGGAATTCCATAAACCATAAAAACAAATTTTGTAAAGGGGAATAACATATGTTATTGAATATGGACTATAACAATCACTACGTTTACATGACGGTGTTTAATGCGTATTCGTTGACGACGGATAATGTTATTCTTATGAGGCGTCGTTAACGGATACGCATTAAACACAGTCATGTAAACGTAGTAAATGTTTACTACATTTAAGATACATTTGACCTTTTTACTATTACAACAAGAAGTTATTATTTTGACCTTTCCGAGGGTTCAAGTTCATAATTTCCTGGCCTTTAATAATGATACAACCCACCTGCCCTGAGGATGGTAATCTTAACTGCTATTTACATTAACGTTTTAATTAGTATGGCAATAACTTTCTTATTAATTCAGTACCATTTCTCAATTATATCAGTAAATTAGCAATCGAGCAAATTAGGAGCGCGGGGGAGGTTTGTTAATAATAATGTTGATAAAATAAGAAGACGAGATTTTCTTTGAAATTACATTTACAAATATAATGAAAATATAAAAATTCATTTATTAGTTTGTTTTTTTGTTAAAATTTTGTTTTTAAAACGTAAAAAAATATTTTAAGCAATTTAATAATAATAATATTGTATATCATGCATTTTTATATTTTAAATACATTGTTAAAATATAAATAATTCCATCTTCATTCTTAATGGAAATAAATAGCAAATTACTACGTTGCTGACTCGCCTTCTTGTAGAAATCAATGTGATAGTAGGAATTAAATTATTATATAATAACTGTATGCATTTAATTCATAAATAAATAGTGCATTTAAAATTAAATTTTTATTAGTATTATTCATTGCCTTCTTTAAAGGGAGGGTATGTTATCAATTCATAAATTTGCACCTTAATCTATGTCTCATGCCCCATGCCGGTAAACGGAGAAAATACCCTTTGATAAAATACCCTCAGATATAATACCCAGACAAAATACCCTAGGACAAAATACCCTCAGACAATTTACCCTAGGACAAAATACCCTTGGATAATTTACCCTAGGACAAAATACCCTTGGACAATTAACCCTAGGACAAAATACCCTTGGACAAAATACCCTGGGATAAAATACCCTTGGACAAAATACCCTAGGACAAAATACCCTTGGATAATTTACCCTAGGACAAAATACCCTTGGACAATTATCCCTAGGATAAAATACCCTTGGAAAAAATACCCTTGGACAAAATACCCTTGGACAAAATACCCTAGGACAAAATACCCTTGGACAAAATACCCTCAGATAAAATACCCTCAGACAAAATACCCATGGACAAAATACCCTTGGACGAAATACCCTCGGACAAAATACCCTTAGACGAAACACTCTTGGACAGAATACCCTCAGACAATTTACCATATATTATAATATATAGCAGCATCTTAGGTATTTCGTAGAATGATAAAAATTATACCTACATCATGCAAACATTTTGCACACATGTATTGTATATACACTGTACAGTACAGTATTAATATTATTATTATTAAAGGGACAGGGTACAATAATTTTCATGTTGCATAAAAAGTTTCCTATTGATATAATAAATTTAAAAATATAATGTGTCAATTGCCCCAAAATACCAACCAACCAACCAAAATTAAAAATATATGATATTTCGGATTTCAACAGTACCAATAATTATAATCATAAATTTATGATTATATTTTCTATAATTTATAATATGTTATTGCGAATTGCCCATGAAAAAGGTAAAGTAAATTTCACTGAATCCTGCGCATGATACTTTCACAGCATAATTAATTTTTTTATGCGTTTAGTTGTAGAGTATAATAATTAAATATTTAGCACCTTTTAATTATTTTATTATTTATCATGTTATTTTTTAAGGGTAAGATAACACGAAGAATCGATTGTTGTAGTCCCATTTGATTAACATGTAAATCTTAGCAACCTCATAATAATTCTGAATTTTTTTTGAGAAACAGTTTTTGGCACCAAAAAAATATGGAAAAAATTTCAAAACAATCGGACGATCCAATTTTTTTAAACGAATTTTTTAAATTTTTAGTATAGGGCTTTCCCATGGAGACCTAAACTAAGAAAATAATTTAAAAAAATTGGATCATCCGATTGTTTTGAAATATTTTCCATATTTTTTTGGTGCCAAGAACTGCCTCTCAAAAAAAATTCAGAATCATTATGAGGTTGCTAAGGTTTACATGTTAATCAAATGGGACTATAACAACAATCGATTGTTCGTGTTATCTTACCCTTAATGTAGGTTAATTTTGGTGCAATATATTTGAGCCAACCCAGGCAAAAAGGACTTTGGGGGGGGGGGGGAAATAAGTAAATGTAAATGAACAGGGGATACTAAATAAAACATCGCATAATTATTATGGTATAATTATTTTACAATGAATGTATGAATGCATTTTTATCATTATTTTTTAATAAAGAGCAAAAACAAAACAAAAAGTAAGAATAAAAAATCGTCACCTCATGAATAGAAGAAAACATTGCTTCCCCACCCAATTTTTTGCGTATTAACATAATGTTGCATTGTAAGGTCGACAAGAGATACATTGCTTTTTACAGTAGAATGTTCTATAAACTTACTCATTACATGGAAACCAGCTATAAAATTAAATGTTCA
Organism: Siphlonurus alternatus; assembly: GCA_949825025.1. NCBI lineage: Eukaryota > Metazoa > Arthropoda > Insecta > Ephemeroptera > Siphlonuridae > Siphlonurus > Siphlonurus alternatus. The sequence continues at coordinate 22,814,942 of OX463784.1, read as the reverse complement.
TAATGGTTTTAAAATTTATGTTGTCACGGGTAACAACCAGCACAAAGCATGATAGTAAAATACGTATTGCTATTTCAGTTATATTTATTTGTTATTTTATTGTACAGAATCATTATTCACCAGAAAAAATTATATTTAATTCACATTTTTAATGATGAGAAGAAATTTTATATTTTTGAAGATATAGAATTACATGTACACATGGTACATAATAAAATTATCTTAAAAAGTATTTAGTTGTGTTAAAAAGCCTTTATAACTTCTTAATGCATATTAGTGACTTAAAAATATTGAGACACCGGGGAAAAAAATCATATAATTCTTTCTTACCGAACTTTTAGTTACATAATTTTGACAAAAAGACCAGACTACGGAGCCGGCCCCGTTAGGAAAAAACGAGCATTGATGTGTATAGTATATTAAAAGATATTTGAGTGAGACGGCTATATATGAACGAACTGAACACGAGTGGGGACATGCATTTTTACCCAAGCGTTTTGGAATTGAGATTCATATATATCTATTATATATTATTCAAAACGATGATTATTCTTTGAATGAGCTAGTTTATATGAATGTATTGCAAATGAAATATTCCAGTATTTTCAAAAATGTGAATTTCTCGCCCTGAATTGAAACTGAAATTTTTCCCAACCTCAAAGTGATGGGTATTTTATCTGAGGGTATTTTGTCCAAGGGTATTTCGTCTAAGGGTATTTTGTCCAAGGGTATTTCGTCCAAGGGTATTTTGTCTGAGGGTATTTTGTCCAAGGGTATTTTGTCTAAGGGTATTTTGTCCAAGGGTATTTTATCTGTGGGTAAATTGTCCAAGAGTATTTTGTCCAAGGGTATTTTATCCCAGGGTATTTTGTCCGAGGGTATTTTGTCCAAGGGTTAATTGTCTAAGGGTATTTTGTCCAAGGGTTAATTGTCTAAGGGTATTTTGTCCAAGGGTTAATTGTCCGAGGGTATTTTGTCCAAGGGTATTTTGTCCTAGGGTATTTTGTCTGGGTATTATATCCGAGGGTATTTTATCAAAGGGTATTTTATCCGTGATTCCTCATGCCATGATGTTTTTAACAGCATATTTTTTGGTATTCGCAAATGCAATTTAAAATAATATAATTAATTATTAAGAAATAAGTTATTAATAAAATCAAATTTATATATGTAGTTATAAATTCTACTTATCTATTTTACATAAAAAAGGCCCTCAAAAGTGTAATTAAATGCAATTTTGAGAAATTCTTAATCTGTATTTTTGCATATTATAAAGGAACGATTTTTTTATAGAGAAATTAAGAACAATCTTTCGTTTCTGTAATGAAAGATTCAATAAATAAATTCGTCTTGACTTTCAGTAAATAACTTCTTCTGGAATGGCAAAATTACTCTCATATTTCTTTATGTAAAGTCGTCGCCTCTGAAAATTTACCTTAGCGGCCTTGTTAATCACCATGCCCCGTAAGAATAACACAGGGCATGGTGATTAACAAGGCTGTAAGTGGAAAATTTTCCAAGGCGACGAGTGTACTTTTTTTTTTATAATACAACAAAAACACATTTTTTAAAGAATTATGTTACTTTTTGTTGTTAAAAGTACCATCAAAGTGCTTAAAGCTATAACATTGTCATTTGAGAGAAAATGGGAAGTGGGAAGTAAGCAGAGAGAAGAGTTCTTACAACACAGGACAGCAGCGTTATTAATGAACCGTCACTCCAAAAATATATAACAAAAAAATCCTATGTCCCTCTCTTCGCATATGCAAGAGTCTTATCTTTGCTATGGCTTCCTTAACGGTCAATACAGTTTAATTAAATTAAAAAACTTACCGGAAGTGATAATAAAGTTATTTCTAAGTCTCATGGTCGTATTTATGATAACAAGATTTCAAAATTTGACGTTGATTTTAATTTTTATAGTGAAATGAGCTTTAAATTTATAAATATTTAGTACTTCCGGTTTGAATTTTATATTAGTTGTTGTGTATATGTTACCCAAACGACCCTTCTTGAGGGTACAAAAACAAGAACGTGTGACTGACTTAATCCTATCACGTTTAGGATTAAAGCAACGAGAAAAAAAACAGTGCTTGGTATGGGGAGAGAGGGAGAGAGAGAGAGAGAAAGAGAGAGAGAGAGAGGATTGTTTTGAAGTACCCATAGTTGAGTTTTAAAACTAACCTGATGTATATTATATATTATATACATTTTACATGTTACAATGGCATCTTTTCAGTAACAAAAAAATATGTAGATATATTTAGAATGACTACACATATTTTTATTTCATAATTTGCAATGCAGATTTTTAAAAAATGTTGAGTGTTGTACATCCTTGAAGATAATGACGACACATCATGCACTGTTTCTATGAAAATTCGTTCCTTAATTAAGAATGAAGCTCAGTTGATTGAGATCTCGAAAACGGCCCTCTTCATTTTAATGAGGGGACTTTAAGCTTGCCATCGGTGGCTTAATTTTTTTATTTGGATCTGTCTGAATAGTTTTGTAAAAATTGAGGTGGGGGCTTTTCATGGAAGGAAACAGGAAATGGAGCTGTTGTGAGAAAACCGGCCCTTGTACTTAGCCAAATTATAAGTGATTAAAGTTAAAAATTTTCTTGATTTTTTAAAATACATCTCATTCGATTCCCTCTAACTAAAATGTTCAATTTATATATAATGTTATTTACACACATCATATATAATATAATGTAAAATCTGATCGTTAATATCATGAATAACTTAATAATATTTATATTCATCTATATTCATTTATATTCTTTATATTCATCTATATTGAGTACAGTTTCGTGTATACAGTTTAAAATTGTTGATAAATTTGTTTTTTTAACAATTGTATCAATAAATCTCCATGTTTTGATTATAATTATATATTTTATTATTTCACCCAAGGTACACACAGTATAACAAGTAGTGGGGTGGGGGTAGCAAGCAAGGCACTAGAAGCACCATATCACCATATTAAAATACACAATTAATTTATTTAATTAAATTCAATCACAACTATAAAGAATGTTTAAGAAACAAACAAAAATTTTAAAAGTTTATAATATTGAATAATATAACATTTAAAAAATAATATGAAAAATAATAAGCATTTTTTTTACCTTTGATGTAATAAATACACTAAATAAATGCATAATACTTTTAATGTAATCTAATTCCTCAGCCTATTTATTCTCTCAATTTATATTATTACTATATTATGCTATGGTAATTAATAATTAACAAGTAACTAGTTTTAAATTATTTAATATGTTTCTTTCATAAATATATTATTATAAAATATCTATGAGTAATGCAGTATCATCGACAATTCACATATATATAAGTAGTAAAACACTAGCAGCAGTAAAGAGGGATAAAAAAAAAACAAAAACTAAAACAAGAGATGCTTTCTACTGTTTTCAGTAGTGAGAAGGGTTGGGCTGCAGCAACCATTTGGAACGATTCCAAGAGTTGGCTGCTGGCTGCGCTTCAAACCTCTCTGTGTGCTGCTATTGGATTCCAGTCAGAGAAAAGATTTCTCTCTGTTTCCTGCTCCATACAGAATACTTCATATATATTTTATATCAAACATTTGCTTGTTGGTCTTTGTGAACAGATTCATGACATTATGATGAAATTCATCCTTACAATTATTTCAATCTCTTCATTTTTTTTTTTAAGTTCAATTTGGAAATATTATTGACATAACTTTTTTTTTTATTTAGTTCATCTTTTATCATGTATGCATCTCTACGTGAATTCTCTACGTGATGACCAGATTCTGTAAATACGATGAATACTCAATGTTCATCAAATTGTTGGTAAAATAATATGTATTTATATTTATAGTAAAGTTTTATTTTATAAATTAAAAAATAAAAATATTGATTAAAAAAATAATTTTATAAAATATGTTTTGTTATTATTTATTAAACAAATTTATAATTTTTATATTTTTAACTTACTTTTGCTATTAAATATAGTGCACATATTTTTGTTGTACTGCACTATTTCAAATTACTTTTCCCCTTCAAATTTTAAAGGGAACTTTTGTGATGGGAGTTCAACTTTGGACCGCCAATTTCTACTTCGGTGTTTAATTCCATAGAAAATACCAAGTAGAAATATGTTAATTAATTAATATATATTTGTACCGTATTATATGCATACCAAATATAAAAATGATAAAAATCCAGAAGCAGAATGTACAAAAGAAATAAAAAAAACTAAAAGAAACAACGTAAATTCAATTCAATTAAACAGTTTCTATTGTTTATTTAGAAGAAATACATATTATAATAAAAGTTTAGGTTTGTTTACAATTATTAAAACCTTTTAACCTAATCAGTCATATATTTAAAAATTGAAAAAATAGCATGTAGTCATGATAGAAAAGTGAATATAATAATTATAAATATGATTGTTTTGTTTTATGAAATATTAATTTATTGTTTTGTTCATATCTTCTTTTATATAATATGCCAATGTAATTAACACAAAATTAATATTAAACAAATTATGCGTTTATACTTATTTGTTTTTGATGCATGTACGAGTAGTAAAACAAAAATAATATTTTCATTTTTTCTGCTAATTAGTGAATTCAATATAATATTATAATTAATAAAAAATTGGCAACAATATTTGTATAGTATTTTTTTCACTTTTTCATTCAAAATATAATAACAATCGTGGCTCAATTTTATATTCAGCCTGTAAACTTATGCAACCAGTAGAACAGATCTGCAACAAAAGTTGCCTAACTTCATATATTGCAGGCGTTAACAAATGGCGGCTGCTTCTATGGAGTATTTTAAGATTTTTAAGACATGCCACTAAAAACATGGTTACTGCTCTATCAACTGTCAATTATTATAATTATACGTATATTATTATTTTATAATTATATTACAATCACCTACGCAATATTATGAAATTGAAATAAAAAAATCAAGACACGTTCCAGAATTTTTATTTATATTTTTTACTTATAAACATTTATCTAATATTTATTGTTAAATTGTTTTCTTTTTTGATTTAATAAAAAACTACATATTTGTGTGTTTGTTTTGTTTTTGCGGGTATTAATATAGATAGCTTCAAAATTTAACTATTTATTATCTAATTTATTTTCGTCTTTTTTTTCTTGATCCTCAAACATCCTTAAAATCACAAAACGCAGTGATGTCACAACATAACTGTCCCTATTCTTGTAGGTTAAATAATTGCATGCCTATGTTATCACATCATTTGGATGATAAAGTTTTCTAAAAAAAAAAAAAAAAAAAAAAAAATCGAAAAAAAAAAACATTACAAAACATGTATGCAGGTTGTCCAATTATTAGCTTTATTACTATACGTAATTTCGTTGCATTTTTTCTTTGTAGAACTGTTTTAGTATCACCTGCCAACTTAAATTTATATAAAATGAGACAAATATAATACTATGATATACTGTATAAAATAACTATACATATTATTTTATTTATTATTGTTAAACTGTTAGTACAATTTGAATTGATATATAAGATATTGTTAGTACTAAATAAAGTGCTTAGATTGCAAGAAATGAAAATGGAATATAGAAGCTTGCAGATAAACTTTTGGTTAAGTTCCAAATATGATGAAACTTAAAACGACAATGATAAAAAAATAATAAAGTAAAATTTACAATATAGTTCAGTTCCTGCCAGATTTACACTTCAGACCAGTGTGAATGTTACCCTTGCCCTACTTGCTGGGGCTATAAATAAATGTAGATGTTGTCCTGTCTAATCCCAGGAATTTTATAAAGGTATGAAAATAGGTGTATAATGACGTCACATTAACCAATAATATTATACGGGAATTTTATGTTTACATTTTGGGTAGCACGGGGATGCCCGAAGCCGCCCGAAGAGCTTCGGGATGTAGGCAGAAAACACTAAAATCCTATGCTGTGCGTGTTAACATAACTCACATCACCTCTTTTCTCATAACAGTTTTGGTCACCAAAAAAATTTTTTTTTCAGTAGCATTGGTTCTTCTTGTCACCATTTATGAAAGAAAATTCTACGAGAAATGATACGAATCGTCAGGAGAAATTAATTTCGAGACCAACTTTAACACGTATCTGCTATGCCGCTGGCAATGTTTTGCCTACACAATTATGACGTCATATTGTTTTGTGACGTATGGTGAAAGACCCGTATATCACATGTAAGGCTATAAATTACTTTTGATCATACTTAAAAGTTCAACATCTCGTACTGCATATAATTTTGAATTTATTACTTGAAGAAAAATTAATTCTTGTAACATTTTGCACCAGCTAATGAGATTATTCATATTAATCTCTGCTGGACAATATTTGTAAAAATTATAAATTGGGTTGGATGGAAGAGTGGGCCTGATGGCTTAAATCCCGCCCTCAATAAAGACGATTTTATTTATTATTATTATTTATTTAAATTAAAAAAAAAAAATAGAAATTTTTATAATTGACAATCACTATTTTCACATGATGGTGTTTGATACGGATACGCTGAACAATAAAATTATCCGTCGCCAACGGATATATTATATTAAACACTGTCATGTGAACGCAGTAATTATTGCACTTCCAGTAATTTTACGAAAGCTGTTGCGTCCGTCCTAGTTGAAATTTCCACGTTTCCCTCGGTCACAGTTGAATTCCAGGATGTATAGATGCCATGGCTGACCTTATTCTCAATGTGCCCGCGAAACGCATATATTAGGGTTTCAGAAGTTTTGCGGGTTGTAAATTTAGTAAGTACAAGTATACCTAAAATAGGAATTGTTTTAGATTTTTTTTTGATAATTTATCTTGAATGTTATCAATATACGCGTGAAACCTTTTTTTTTAGTTTCAAATGGAAAGATATTAATTCCGTTTTGAGAAAAGTTTCTATTTTTAATATTTTGTATACTGAACAAAATTAAGTTGTTTATAGAATATAATCTTTCTATATATACTTTCATATTCTTATATTTTAAGAGAAAACATACAAATGTATATTTATATGAAAAAAGAACTGCGTAACAAAAATTATAATAAATACTAAGAAATGTTACTGACGTAAGATTTTACAAAATCAAAATAGCTTATAAAATAATATTCAAAAATAACATACAAAATATCATATTACTTATAGGGAGTTTTCTTTGTGAAGATTTATTTTCTTCTTATTTACTATATTATTGCAAAAAAAAAAATTTAAAAATAATATTTATATAAAACAGTATGAATGAAATAATAATATCAAAACATGAAAGATATCTGAAAGAAAAGAAAAAAATATATATTTTCTGGAGTTTTTATACCCATTAAGTTAAAATCGATATCAAACACCCATGCTATATGTCTACCCCTCTTTTCCTATCACTATTTCCCCCCTTTACAAACCCCCCTCCATTTTACCCCTCCTCTTATTTTCTTGCTATTTCTTTTTTCTCTCTCTCGTCGGCCAATATTTCCTTGCAAAATATAATCATAAAATTAAAAATTAGAACCGGAAGTACCCGAAAATTCAATTTTTGCTGACTTTAAACCCAAAAATTTGGACTAAATCTACCTTGGTGAGGTTCTTACGAGAACATAGCAAGTTTTTAAGTTCATAAAAGTATAGAAAAAATGTAAATAAGTGATTTCCGGTTTGAAACCTTATATTTGTTTATATATACGTTGCTATTGGCAACGGGTAAACGTCACAAACCCTGCGCATCAAATCAACTCGGTAGTCGAAGACTCGTGTGCGTGGTGTTGGGTGTGTTGGCTTGCTTTTAGCATTCACCAATAGTTCACTCCCAACAGCAGACAATAACCAAACACAAAACTTTTATACGTTTTAAAAAATATTAAGTAATTTTCATTGATTAAGTAATTATTAAGTATAAAATTTAAATATCTAATTAAGATTTGCTATCTTTATTGTGTGGTTTAAAAAAAAATATATATTGAATATTATAAAAATATAAGAAGAAGCACGTGTTTTTATTTGACAATATTTTGGCGGTGAGAAAAAAGTGATACGGAGTGATTATTTAAAAGGACAAACTTCAGATTTTGGTGAGTGAATTATTTGTTATCTTTAAAAAAAAAAAATGTAAACAACATAATTTTTTATGTATTACTTAATTTGCCCATAGCTCTATATAGATATTTTTATAGCGAAATATTTAACTTAAGAATCACCATTTAAAATTTTGTTCTTTCTATGGTTTTCAAAATTTTATTTTTGAATTATTTTGAAAATGATTTTTTTTATAATATATTCATTTTTCAAATAATAATCTCTGTGTTCGTAAATACACAATTGATTCATGAATAAAAATAATCAGATGAACCTTCTGTACAAGAAACATAAGGAAAGCCTAATTTTTGTTTCTTTTTTGTGTTTACAAATATAGCCTTAATAAATTATTATAACAATCTGTGCTATTTTCTCTTCAAAATATACTTAAAATCAAATATACTTTAATTTACTATTATTCTTAATTATTGCACAAAATTTTGTAATCAATAAAATATTGCAATGACGTACTCCGCAATAAATGACGTAATTTTGCGATTATTTTACAACGCAAAAGTCGAGTCACGTAAAGTTGCATGCAACGTCGAGGAGGCACCATTCATAAAAACCTCACTACTTTCGAATGGACGATATTTTGATTCGAGCACGAGTTTAACTCTCGTGATAATATTATTTATTTCATATCTTATTTTGCTTTACAATTTAATAATAGTGATGGTATTTATGTTTTTTGCATTGATATATTATCCCTAAAATTACTAAGGGGGGGGGGGGTTCGATACGACCCGCAAATATTTAAAAGCGGAAAAAAAGTGTAAAATATTGCTTCGAAAACTCTGAAAAAATTTACAAGCCTTAGTTAGCCACCCAGCAATATATTTCCGCGAAAAAATAGTGAAAAAAAGAAAAATTCATTTTTTTAACGTGTAGCGGGTCATTTCGACCCCCCCCCCCCCTTCTCATTTGTAAAGTGTTTCAAAACTTGGTAATACTAGGGTCAAGGGATACCAAAAAATATTTAAATATCGATTAAGTAGTTCATAATGTGTAATTAAATAGTCCATCAGTATATCATATGCCAGGACAACAAACACGTTTCTGTTTTTTATTACGAATAATATATTGTCAAATAAACTCAATTTATATATAATATTAAAATTAACATAACATTTTTAACATTAAATAAAGTTAAAACGTCAATATCACAAAAATTGGTATTTATAATTAATATTATTAAAAATTAATTAATTTTTCTAATTGAATAAAATGTAAATATTTAAAGTAAATATTAAATAAATTTATTTATTTTAATGTTTAAATTAAATGTCAATACGTAGGAGTAGGCTGCGTAGGACTCGTGTAGGTGTGTGTGTAATTTCAAGTACAGAGAGAGAGAGAGAGTAGATGTGTCGAGTATAGCAATAGTTGTTGATTTATGACTCTTTCGAGAAAAGGTTACCATACAAAGTTATATATCACACGTACAAGGTTGTACGTAGTAAACATTACTAGAAATAATATTATTTTTACTTGTAGAGTTCATGCATTACTAGTTGAAATATTTGTTGCATTTTATAAAAAAAAATATCAGTGAAAGTATGTCATAATATGATTCTTGCAGTACTGTTTTATATTCTGCAGTAAAATCGTAAAAAGTTATATAGCGATGTTCTAAAAAAAATTTGAAGATATTTTTTTACATTGCTTCAATCTTTTTTTAAATATTATGTTTTTAAAATAAACAAGACAGTGCGGTCACTAGTTATAACTTATGGTAATTATTTTAAAATATTTACATATTAAAAATAATTGAGAAAAAATCATGATGCAGGCAGTATCATAATTCATAATATCTAAAATTCTAAAATAAAAAGTGATTTAAGTACTAAAGGAGTTAGGTTGTTAAGTATCGTAGAAAATAGAGTATTGACCTCAATTTTTTATATATAGAAATGGATAGAGCGTGCAAAGTTATGCTACCCTGTTTTTTTTCAGATTTTTTAGAGCCCGGGAACTATTTTTAAAAAATTATTGAAAGTACTTTTTGTGACGTCATGAGACGCCGCTCCTTAACAAAAAGATAGGACTTGCCGCCGCGTGACGTCACAAAAAGGACTTTCAATCATTTTTTAAAAATAGTTCCCGGGCTCAAAAAAATCTGAAAAAAATTAGGGGAGCATAACTTTGCACGCTCTATCCATTTCTGCAATAAAAAATTTTGAGGCCAACACTCCATTATATTTTTGAATGGGATTTTTGAATCATGTGTAATTTAATATTTAATAATATTTCTTTATTGGGTTAAAATACATATTATGAAACCGCAATCGAGTACTTCTAATCATTAATCTTTTAGTTTGCAACCGAACATTACGAAACCTTAACATGTGAGGTTCGTGGGTTTATACGGAATAGGTTTGGCAATGCAATCCATCCTGGTATTTACCTGTAACTGAGGAAAACGCGGAAACTTCAGTCTGGATAGACGCTATAGCTTTTTGTCAAGGGACCGAAAGTGCAATGGTTTAATGTCAGAGGGATGGTGCAATGGAAAAGAGCAACGATTTACCCCTGGGTGAGAAATATGGTTTTTGTTGAAAATGGTCACCCATCCAACTACTAACCACGCTCGGCATTGCTTGACTTCCGTGATCTGATGAGACCCGGTCAAACGCACTGGGCTACACCACTTTGAGGACCGGGCGGCTCAATTTTATATTCAGCCTGAAAGTTTATGCAACCAGTAGAACAGATCTGTAAAAAAGGTTGCCTACCTTCATATATTGCAGGCGTTAACAAATGGCTTCTTCTTCTTCTTCTTGTTTCGTTTTTGAGAATAAGCCGTTGTTAAACAGCTATACACCCAGGTACTATGTAAGTTTGGACTATGTTGTGGTAATACTTATGTAAATTGTTCATGTGGTTAAGAATTTAAAAAAGGTAAAAGGGTTGAAAATGGATGAACAATGGATAGGGTGATTATGGGACGAGGGACGCAAGGTGATAATGGGAAGCGGGACAGCGTGCCACTTCTTGCCGCCGACCACGTTTTACCGTGGAACAACCAAGACCACGCTGGGAATTGGATGAATTTGTTGGCCGTTGACTATGTGGTGTGGGGTGGGATAATGTTGGTTGATGATGTGGCGCCAACATGAAGGATGTCACAGGTAGTTTGAAATTCTCAACGTGTTGGGACCTGTAGCCCAACCGTGAGCAGGATCAAGAGTAGTGATTATGGGGGTGCGGTGAGGCGAAAAGTGATAATTATGAATCAAATTGGCTGAGGAAAAGGATAGAGATCAAGATGATTAATAAATAGATAGGATGGGGATAGTTACCAGGATGAGGACAGACAATTTGAGCGGAGCGTCGGACGACAGTGTTGCAAGCACTCAGCCATTTTGGACGATCCCCGTTAACAAATGGCGGAAAGGCGTAGTATTTTAAGACGTCAATAAAAACATGGTTATTGCTCTATAAGCAGTCAATAATTATGAATTTGCATATCCTAATTATCTTACAATCACCTACGAAATTTTATCATTGTTGAAATTTACATTAGAAAATTCTATATTTTATAATATATATGGATGGGAAACGTTGATTTTTTTAATGTTCACCAATCCTACAACTATGGACAACATACATATTATATGAAATTTTTTATTACAGAAATGAATAGAGGGTGCAAAGTTATGCTACTCTGATTTTTTTTCAGATTTTTTAGAGCCCGGGAAATATTTTTTAAAAATTATTGAAAGTGCAGAAAAAGTGACGCCTCTTGCCGCCTCTCTTAATAAAAGATAGGACCCAAAAGGGACGTGGATTCGAACCCGACCTCGCCAAAACTTTTTAGCAATATACTTCCCGGTTCCTAAAAAATCTGAAAAAAATCAGAGTAACATAACTTTTTATCCTCTATCCATTTCTGCTATAAAAAATTTTGAGGTCGATACTCCATTGTTTATTGGTGATCTGTCAAGAACCGGTAACTGCATCACATTTCCAATTTGTTTAAATTTAAAGTTAATTTATATAATTAAATTCAAGTTAAAACCATAAATTAGTATAAATCGTATTTCTTCCTCTTTTTTCTTCTGCTTACCACGATTTTGTTGCAATAATGAGCTATCTGCTATTTTAGGTGAACGCAATTATGAGCTGTAAATCGGAAAATAAAGCTCATTGTTGCACTTACCTGAAATAGCAGACAGCTCATTATTGCAACAAGATCATTGTAGGCAGACAGCTTATTATTACGAACAAGGGACTAAATTCTACATATCCTGCATTATAATTATTAATTATATATACCATATACAAACTCATATTGTATAATAAATTTATTTCCAAATCAGTTAGTATGATACTTGATTGAAATAGCTTTTAAAAAAGAATATATAAAAAAAATCAAACATGAAATCAAGATTTTCTGCATGAACTCACGACCTCGTATTATTATATTCCTGCTGTTATTGACAGCAAATTCCGATTACTTGTGAAGCGCCATGACCCTATGAATGAGGGTAAATATAAGTTTGAGTCACCTTGAATTTTTTGTCAGTGCCTGGCTATTATTGAGTCCTGGCCATAATTGTTTCGGAATCGGAACGGAAAAGTTCTCGACCAATCAGAATAAAAGTTTAAAATTTCAAAAATTCAAATTTAGAATGTAATGATTGGTCGAAATCTTTTCCCTTTCCGATTCAGGACAGTTCTGGACAAGGCTTTATGCTAGACCGACCATCCTGATGGGGATTTCCACCTTACTTTAGTTACAAATTCTAAGGCTAGCTCTTTCTTTTACTGCACTCTTTTACTCTTCTCTAATAATAAAAAAGACATATAGAGATAAACGGCAGAGTTACTCAGAAAGATAATTATCCAGTTATATCATTACCCGTGGTTATTGTCATTGTTTTTTAGAGACTTACATGAACCATGGTTAGTGCAAAATTTGGATTATACCTTCCTTCGCTAATTGCGTACATGATAAGAATACTTTAAACAAAAATACTAATTTTATTACTGGAAGACTTGAATACATTTTGTCAACAATATTTTGATACTTTATTTCGTATTGAAAACTGAAAGGGTGTAGTTGAAATTAGAGAATTATGCTTTTATTTTCTTATTTATATTAATTTTTAAATAAAAGTAAATAAAAAACTTATTTTGTTGTTATTTTTTTGCATGTAAACCTGATGCAAATGTCTTTTTTAATTATTATACATTTCATAATGAAGGTCATTTTAACGTTTAAAGCTTAGGAAAATAGCTCTTATTGACAATTTCAAAATGTCTTGTTTCGAATTTGGTTGTTTCAAATATCAAAATATAAATACCGATATTTTATTTCCTGTACGTGAAATTTAGGACGTAAATAGTAAAGTTTATAACTAAGTTTAATAGCTAAATACTGTAGTAAAGTTCTATCAATAAATTTAAAAGCATCCTGATAGCAATATGTAGTGCATCGATTACTATTTTATCTTAATTGAATGTAACCCAGAGAATATAAATTAATTATAAATAGTAACGTTTATATTAATAGTTAAGCTTTATTATATTTATAACAAGATTTTTATCAGATAAATACATCGCATGTTCAAATAATATTAATTTATAACCATGTAAATTTAAGCTTCGTGGTTTGTAAAAAAATGTATACTTTTTTAGTTTTTTTACTTTTATAAATAGAATGATTTAATTTATATTTATATTTTTATAAAAATGTTTTTTTTTTTTTATAAAATCATAAAATTTTTATGTTATAATCAATGTACAATACAATAAAAACTCCTTTTTTAAATTTTCTTAAAAATCAACACGTAGATAATATAATTAATTTTTTTTTATAAATAAACATACGTACATGTACACAATTATTTTAAGCAGATATGTTCCTTATATCTCGTATGAGCTCTTCACGGGATTAGTTTAATGACGTATTTAAATTATATTTAGATGAAGGTATTATAACAAAAGTAATAATAGTGAAAACCAAATTTAATGAACCGTCTTTTTAATTATACTAAATGATGAATGAAAATGTTTAAAAAAATGAAATTACTGCAGACCTTTCACGAAAGAGTTATCTAGAAAGTTTTCCGCGGTTTGTGTCGTTGATTTTGGATAGCACTGACAGTGCTTAGTGAGAATCTTCGACATGAATCGCGTCCATAACTTACTATAACTAAAAAAAAAAAAAAAAAATTGAATCAAATGATAATGATATTGATATTTTATTTTCCACATGACTGTGATTATACAGTATTTTTGGTGTTTTGGTAACTGCCATTATATATTTTATAAAAACTCACAAACACTTTTATACTTACACCAGTAAATGTTTCTCAAAGAACTTTGTAATATATTTTTACCTAGAAAATTTTAATATTTGATTAGGTATTTGATTCAGATAGTGTTAAATTTAACATTAAATTTTAACACTGAAAATTGTTATAAAATATTTGCCAAGTTATTCTTTAAATACCCCTCTAAAATGTTTTGGAGTCTTAGAAAAAAATATCAACTCGTGCATCCAATAGGTGCTAACCGACCAAACTGACTGAAGTTTCCATGGCTCCCTGAATCACAACAAGGTGAATTCTGGGATGGATTAATATAGGCCATGGCCTTACCGAACCTCCAAAACCCACAAATATGTTAGATCGAATTTACGAAGAGACGGAAATATAAATTCATTCACTTATGATCATTGATGCATTCAGTTAAAGAAGAAAATAAATGTTTTTGTTCTTAATAATTTCTCTTGATACATAAAAAGATTTTAGATCTGTCTTCTTAATTAATCATTACCATTATTTTTAAAATTAAATATTGATTTTTATTTATTTTAATAAATTTCATTAATTTTGTTATAAATACTGAAACCATAAATAATGTATTAATATTGTTTATCTTCACACGTTTGTGAAACGTTTTCTGTATACTTAAAAGAGCGAAAATAAATCATTTTATAACCATATAACGTTGAAATAACAAATTTGTCAATACCGAAAAAAAAGACGCGTGATCGAAACTGTACTTTTTGTTCTAAAGTATCGATATACAATATGTAAGTGGAATTATTCATAAAGCTATCTTGTACAGCAGCAAACATAGTGAAGAGATTCAACAAGACTCGTGATTGAACTTTTGACCTGATAACTCGTGGTTCGTTCACAGCGCCGTTGCCGCCATTACCTGTATAAAGATGTACTAAAATTGTTATTATTTTTTATTATTTTATTTAATCAAACCACAATCGGGTACTTTTACTTACTAATTTTTTACTACTTTGAAACTCCGAAACTTCAGAAACCCTAACTTGAGCGTTTCGCGGGCTCATCAGGAACGGGGGTGGCCACGGCCTTGCAAACCATCCCGGCATTTGTATGCGACTGAGGAAAACGTGGAAACCTCAGCCAGGATGGACGCTACAGCTTTTGTCAATGAACCGGAAGTGCAATCTTTCAAACACAGTAGAACCGCATAGTGGAAAAGCACAACGATTTACCCCTGGGTGCGAAACGTGATTTTTGTTGAAAATGGTCACCCATCCAACTACTAACCACGTTCGGCGTTGCTTGACTTTGGTGATCTGAGAGACCCGGTCAAGCGCACTGCGCCACAGCTCCCATAGCTTGTTATAAGATATTTATAAATTAAAAAATTGAAATAATTATAAAAATTAAATAATTATTTAGCAAAAATATACATATTTGGTAAATTTTAATGTTTATACATTAATTAAACTTTTAAATCAAACTCTTTTGCATTATTCAATACTTATGTACCGCTTAATCAATTTTTTGTTACATTTAATAAAGTAAAATGAATGTTAGTAATCAAACAATTATATAATATATTAATTGTATTTTTTTAATTTATTTTTAAAAAATTATTTAACAACTATTTCTTTTTTACCATTTGAATAGTTATAATTTCTGTGATCAAGTAAACAAAATTGAAAAATGTTAATATTCCCTACAGCACAATTGATGGTAATATTTCATTTAGTGTAATATTAATTTGGAAAACAAAATCTGTAATTTGAATGTAGTTCAGACACAAAAATTTGATAAAAATGCAACAATGCGAATATAAATATCAGAAATATATGTAAAAATATTGAATATTTTTTATATAAGTTTAATGTATAAGAAAAACTAGTTGAACCATAAAATATATATATTCTGTTAATTAATACATGATATACAATTTTAATGCCTTTTTTTCATGCTATGTTTATTTAGTGTGATGTTATGATGAACTAGGCCAAAAGGCTTTCACTTTTATCACGACCTTGTCTCTATAACAACATTTCTCGCTGGCTGATATTTCTCATAAGCAGCCCTCGGGCAGTTTCGATCCGTTTTCCCTCCATAGTGTCACAAACTAGACTACACTGATGCAAGCGCACCGTGAAAGTGATGCTGCAACTAGTTCATAGCGACAAATTTTGTCTCCATAATCATGTAAATTTTGTATCACTAATTATTACATATTATTTTATGTTCTATTCAGAAATTTAGGGCTCATCAATGACATAAGCGGAAACATAATTAATTGTTCCTATACTTTCTAATGGGAGTTGTTTTACATAGGGTACATACCTATATACATCTATATATCTATACATGATGTATAAATATATAATCTATAGTAAAACCTTTTGATCCATTGATAAAAACAAATAGCGATGTCCATTTTGACTGGGGTTTCCACGGTTCCCTCATGCAGCCCAAGAGCTGGGACGAATAACAGGGTCATAGCCACCATCCTATCCCTCCCTTATTCCTACCTATTACCCCGCCTTGAGCTTCAAGCGCATAGAAGTATATCCTTGCAAAAAAATTAATTAAAAAAAAGCAGAAAATATTAAGTTTTAGTTAGATAAAAAAGTTAAAAATCCATAAAATTCATTATATACTTCAGAATACAATGGTATAGTTTCCTACAGATTCTCATACTTCCGGTTGATGTAAAATTTATATAAAACCGACTATATACTTGGTGTAAGGTCACTACATGTGTTTCCTTCTATATAAGTTTCCAAGCAACATCCTTACAAAACTTGTAGCAACTTGTAAAAGGAAGGAAGAACACTTTAAACGATATTACGTTTCCATTTTAAAACTTTGTCTATAAAATTTAATACGTGTTATTAGTCTACTAACTTTAATACCATCATCTAGTGTAATTACTATTTAGAGATAATGGCAATTTCTATTATTAAATATCGATAACGGTTTATATTTTGTATTGATTCTATTGCATTTACACTTATTTTGTAATTATAAGTGTATTCTTTTATATTTTAATTAAAAATAGACAATATGCATTTTCGCATTGCATTTTTGGATAGAGACCGATCAGTTTATAATTTTTATCATATTGATACTGAACAGTTTAACGCTCTTAAAATCGTGTTGCAAAACGCTATGATGTCACAGTCATGTAAAATCTTTGCCTACGTGTGTTAAATATTTGCATGACTATGTAAAATATGTCAACATTTTGCATTATGATTGGTCGTAGAAAATCCAAACTAAGGCTGTGAAGAACCGTGAAATTATAGTCTATCGTCAATAATATACTCATGACCAGTATAAAGCCAAAATAAAGCTCATTTTACACTTATCATAAGATTTTTAACTCTAAATTATAACAAAATAATATTGATCTTTAAATATGAAAAATCTTATTGACTTCTCAAAATAGATGACATATAATAATTTTAGTCGACTCATAATTCATTAAGAGCAATATGATTTTTTAACCAATACGTAATAAAATAATATATTTCACATTTGAAATTTTACTAAGCAAAATTTTTTGATAACGTTGCCTAATGATATAAAATTTTATCTGCGTTGTAGTGTATATTTTATATGTATGTAGCCGCATCAGTGAAATTTTTGTGGTCATTGCAAGAGTACATGATGTCGCATGTAGTTATCTATTACTGCAGATGTTGGGCGGGCTCGAAAAGAAAGTCTATTCGTAAATTGGGTAGCTTTTTCGCATTCGTTCTTTTTTATAACGATGAATCTAAACTGTAATTTAAGTGCACATACTTAAGTTTCCGTATAAATGGTTAAGTATATACTCTTGAATGAAGTCTACTTATAAGATGAAGAAATAGGACAACAAGGCATTGAATAATTGAATATCGATCGTCAATTGCATCAGGTGTTTTGTTTTATAGTAACTTTTTTTAAACTATGATCTTTTGTCATTATAATATAAAATATTGTCATTATACAAGCTGTACTTAAGTGTGCCGGGCAGTTTATGGTAATATGGACACATAGTCCATTTAATACAAAAAGTATACGCTGTACGAATAAGCCTATATTAAGTTACAATTTATTTAAGCGTGAAAAATCATTTTAAGAAAGAAAATAATTAAATTTTCTGTCAAAATGATTTAATTTTAAAATTTGAAAACACAATTTTTTTTTTATAATTGCATAATTAAATATTTCAAATTTCCCTCCAAATGTTTTAAAAAGTAAGTAGCGGTAAGTAGACTAGCTCAGAGAAATCTGAGAAATCAGCAGACAATTTTGTTCTTACACACACACAGAGAGAGAGAGAGAGAGAGAGAGAGAGAGAGAGAGAGAGAGAGAGAGAGAGAGAGAGAGAGAGAGAGAGAGAGAGAGAGAGAGAGAGAGAGAGAAGCGTAAAATATGCGGCTCGGTCCTTCTCAACAATGCTCGCTTCAACAATCAATGCAACGTGATGACGTCATTCATTCAGTCCGTGTTATTGGTATAGTACCAACAAGACTGCAAATATTTGAAAGTCAGAACAGATAATTAAATATTTACAGAGAATGTAATCTCAAAATAATATTCGTTTATTCAAGTACGTTTTACTTCGATTTAATGAATTTTAATTTGTTCCGTCAATTAGGGAAAATCCTACATAGCATTAAATCATATAAATATGCATTGTAAATATAAGTATTGATTATTTTTTTTAATATTGTATTTTAAATTTTTCATTCCGTACATTTAAGGGCATTGGGTCTAGCACCGGTAGTTGGCAACACTGACGTATCTTCACCATGTTAATTTTTGATCATTGCTCCTCGGAGTAATTTTTATGCTAGAGCTAAGCTGATTGCTGTAGTATCAAGATAATTAGTAGCTCAAGTGCACAATTTGGCTAAATAAAGCCTGATTTAAAGAAAATTATTATTTTTTTTATATTTTAGAAAAATGCATATAAATTTAAAAAATTACTAAAAAATACTTTTTTTTTAAATCAGGCTTTATTTAGCCTGATTTAGAGCTGGAATAACGTTCATGGTGTTCAGAGGTGTAAAACATTTTTATAAAGATTGACTGAAAAGAATGCACCTCAGTTACATCTCGGAATCAGCCCCCTTGAATTCAACAAGAATTGCTGGAGACTTTGAACTCACGCAAATTTTGAAATAAATGTCTGATCAGTTTTCTGAAAATTTAGGTAGAAGTTTAACATGGAGCCTTATGGATGGAAATCAGAAATGGAGCTGTTGTGAGAAAACATCGTACTAATCCTTTGAATTTGTTTATCAAAATTTTAATTTTTTTTTCGATTTCTTTTGATAGAAATATTGACTTCGAAGTAAAATAAATATCCTTTATTGTACTATTTTAAAACGAAGCCTATTTTGTACATCTTAAAACCTCATTTCTTGCAATGATGTATTATTACTTCTTCAGCTAGTTGTTAAAAATATTATCAACATTTGAAAATGTGCCACATTCATTTATCACTGACAAAGACACATGACTTAAAGCCAAGTAAAAAAAAATTATATAAGAATGAAACTTTTGCTATTGGTTAAAAGCACTCAAGCGAATATAATTTGAACCAATTTTTTCTTACTTTTTTTTTTATCAAAGATATAGACATTCCATTTATTTTTGATTAATCGCTTTCCTATTTTATTTTTAACAAATAAAAATTATTTTTTAAAAAGTATAAAGGGTTATGATAAAATAATATTTATTTAACTCCAGAAATCAATATTTTGAAAATATTGATTGAAATAACCAAATAACAAAAACGATGAAAATGACTATGTTCTATTTAAAAAATTACGTCTTCAACTCATCTTTTACACGTCTAAACATAAATTTTTTTACCTCTAAAAACACATCTTATTTTCTCCTCTCTCAAAGTGAGGATGAAATGGAGACAATTTATTTCTAATATTTTATGCACAATAAGAGGAAAGAAGACGTAATCTCGTCTTTTTCCTCTTTTTTTCCGATCGTGGTATAAAATAAGAGGGAATTGGACGAGCAGATTAAAAGCAAAGAAGAGATGAAAAAATTTTCTACTTCGGAAACTGTTAAATTTTACGTGTAGCGCAAAAACGTGCATGTTCTCCATAGTAATCGATTTAAAATTTGTTGATATTGATACCACACCGTTACATACATGCGATTGCATAGAATCAATATTTGAAATTTTGTAAACTTTATAGTATACAAATATGTTTGTTTACAAAAATACTATATATTATATTTACGCGCACGCAACCTAAAACATATTAAGAATAAAAAATTCTATTTTCAATTGTTTCTATATTTATTGTGATATTTCTGCTTTTAAAGATACATGCATGATAGAAATTCTTTGCGGATAATAGCAGTCATTGCAGCCATGTGGTATTTCAATTATAAATATACTGTATTATTTTGGAACTATAGGTAGTGGGTAGTGGCTTTTTTTTTAAAAAAAAAAAAAAAAAAGGAAAATATACTTATAGATTGAAAAAAAAACTTATCAAAATGAGATAATATCCACTTTCAAAAATAAAGCTAACCTTTATATTTCATGTAAAGAAATAACAACCTTATAAAGCAAATATCACTCATAAAAACTAAATTATTTATAAATAAGGACTTAATATTAAAAACATCCATCATCAAAGAACTTCATTTTTAGACCGATATTTCTTATTTCTATACGTTTATCTATAAATATATTTACATATATATTATAGTACAGAATTGTATGTATTTTATATAATATAAGTTTACGTAATACACATAAAGGAAAGGAAAATATCAGAATCTTTTGATAAAGTTATAAAGAAAAATAAAATCGATTTTATTTTTAACAATCGATGTTTTCTTACGCGTGCGGCGTGCCTATAAATAAAATAGCTGCCACAATTTTCTTCTTTATTCGACATCGTAACCAAGTTTGAAATATAGATCGAGGCGTGTCGAGAATAATATCACAAGCTTGCTATATATTAAGTCTAAGTCATCTTAAAAGATTATTACATCAGTTTTGATTAATCAGGTGATTACTAATAAAAATACAGAATTTTTCATTAAGAAAACTGACAGTTGTGTAAAATATGATGCAGGATTTGTATACATAAGAAATTGTGGTATTATTATTTTATCATATTGAGATGGTATAGATTTGTCTACATTTCAAAGTATGGTTTTGTAATGTGAATTTTGATTATTTTTTTTTATGAAGGGCTATTGTAGACCCTTCCCATCTGTTCTCTCTCTCTCTCTCTCTCTCTCTCTCTCTCTCTCTCTCTCTCTCTCTCTCTCTCTCTCTCTCTCTCTCTCTCTCTCTCTCTCTCTCTCTCTCTCTCTCTCTCTCTCTCTCTCTCTCTCTCATACTATAATTTAGATCTAGAACAAAGCTCTAGATTTGAATACTTTACAAGTTTTCTTTACTAACATAAAACATATAAAAAAACGAATTAGACTAATATTTACAGTAGCAGAAAGAATACGTTAAATTGTTTATACCGAGTTATCGTTTATATCAAACCATTGCTCTTTTTTCAATTTAAATATTTTATATTTATTATAGCAATGATGATTGTTCGAGAAGTTTTGGTATAAAAAAATTTTGACTTTACCGTACTTGTCTTGTCTTTACTTGTCTATTCTCACAGGAATAAAATCAAAGTCTCAATAATTCACATTGAACTTATGAAGTAAATTTGCTAGGTTCCGGATAAGTTTAAAAAGTTATATAAAGGGGCATTCACAAAGCCTTAAGGCCACCTTTAAGGCTCAATAATTTAAGACCAGAAATTTTGGGCTAAAAAACATGTCTAAAATCAAGCTTTAAATTATGTGGCCTTAAGACTTTGTGAATGCCCCTTTTCTAAAATTTGATTTAATAAAGTATAAAGACATGGAATCCACATTATATTTATGTATGTATTATTGACTTGCCTTTATAGTGGAAAATTAATAAACTTCTTTTATTTCTTAAATCACGTACCCAATAATGGTTTAAAAAATAAAGAGGGTAATGTTTTTAACTAAATTCCATACAAAAATATTCAAGATAAGAAATTATTTCATGTATGAATATCATTACATTAGTTCTAACAAGATTGTAGTAGAACTTTTTTTTATTATATAACTTCTATTACTTTATGACAAAATAGATAAATGTGTTTTTTACATGCTATGATAAATTTAATCATTCAATACGTTTAGTTTATATTAAGCTTTCACAATTCTATTATTTAAAAAGATTATATATGAATAATTAATGCAGAAAAAGATAAGTTGTTTTAAAAAAAATATATATGTTGAAAAAATATCACAATTTTGTCGCATTGCCATCAATAGTGTTTTTATTTTTGTTTTATTTACATAAGTATGTATGCGTCATTGCTCACATATTTAAATATTATATATGAATGAAATATAATACTGCATTATCTGCATTGACTCAAATAAAACAGTATGAACACTTCCGTTGTATAACAAAACAGAGTACACAATATTCAAATAAAAATATCTGACCATAGTATAGCCGAATTGGACATTATTTAAATGGACTGAAATAAATTTAATCTTTGCTATTAAGCTCTCCTTTCGTCTTTTGTTCTCCTATTTTGCACTATTTTAGAGGAAAAAAGAAGAAAATAGACGAGATTACGTATTTTCTTCTCTTTTGAACATAAATTAGAAACATTATCTTTATTTTATCCTTACTTTGAGCGAGGAGGAAAGAAGATGTGTTTAGAGGTAAAAAGATTAGATTTAGATGTGTAGAGTATTAGTTAAAGACGTATTTTTCAACTAGGGAATGCTCATACATTTTAATTGTATTTTTAAAAAAAACATTCATATCACTTTTCAATCCAATTACATTTTACATTGTTCTTGACTTATTATTCTACAACATGTACGTGTTTTTAAAGCAAAGAACACTCTTCATTCTCCTACAACTGGCTTATTTCTGAAATATTTTATTTATCTTTCTGTCACTCATATTACAAATTATCGTTTTATTTTATATTTATTGTATACACCTCGGGATCGCTGCTCTATTTTTGGGGTATAGGGAGGTTTGATAAGCTTGAATGTATTTGCTATAGACTATAGATATTAGATAAGTAAAAAGCTATTATTATCTCCCCTAATATTTCAATTCTTCTTGTGTATTGGAACTGAAGTTCTAGCAAATGAGGCAGGAGTAAAGTTCTTGCAATCTCAACGTCTACATGTTTTCAATGGACAACCTACATGAAAATTTTTATTGCAGAAATGAATAGAGGGTACCAAATTATGCTACTCTGAATTTTTTCAGATTTTTTTGAAACCAAGAACTATTTTTAAATAATTATTGAAAGTGCGGCCACGCCCCCTGGAGGCGTCAATAGGCGTCCAGTTTCTATCCTTTTTATTAAGAATTCAGAGGTGCCAACTGAAATCACAGGACTTTCAATAATTATTTAAAAATAGTTCCGGGTCTCCAAAAAATCTGAAAAAATTCAGAGTAGCATAATTTGGTGCCTTCTATTCATTTCTGCAAAAAAAATTTTCATACATGTATGTTGTCCATTATAAAGTATTTGCAAACTGTATTGAAAATGTACAAAAATTACATTGCGAAAAATAGGTTATTTTTTAATTAAAGACGTATTTACAAGCGTTATAGAAATTCAGCAAAGTTTCAAACGTTATTTTTTCAGCAAACGCTTATATAAATATATAAATATAAGTGCTGCATGGGAGGTGGTCAAATACCGCCAATTAAGAATTTCCGTTAAGTTACGCAAGAAATTAACATGTATTTCCTATGCGTAAATTTACGCAAATTGTTATTTGGCGGTATTTGAATTGAACACCACCCTGGCAGTTTTAAAGGTGAAAATACTTTAAGTATTAGAAATTTAACATTTAACGCTTTAATCGTTGAAATATATAAAGGTTGCATGTTTTTTTAATCCTGCAATGTTAATTTATGCCTAAATACTGCACTTAAACCACAAATCTAAAAGTCCATATCTGCAAGTGATAGCATCTGCAGGGTTATCAAAACTACCCCTTCCACAGAGGGGTAATATAGTTTCTGGCGTGACAAGAAGATATAAATTTAACCCACCCCTATAATACTAAAGGTTGAACGTAAAAAAACATTAAATCTTTCCCTACTGCCAAATTCGAATGATGGTTGAAAAGTTTACTATGGTTTCGGTCACGAAGGGTGAATTAAAATAGCAAAATTGTTATTAAAATTATGCTAACTTCAAAGGTTGGGAAATATCTTGCATGATAATTATGATTTATATTTTCTTTCTTATGCGTTTTTCTCATGTCAACAAAGTTGTTTTTAAATTGATTTTATCCCACTTTCTTCAAGCTTGAATCTGCATTCTTTGTTATAGTTCGTAACTCCCTTACAATCAAGTATGTTATGATAATTAAAGGACATTTTCAATGTTCAATATGTTCAAGACAATTTACTTTTTTTTTTACAATTCAAGTAGAATAAGTTTAGAAAAAAAGTTGTAATTTACAATTTTTAATTAGAAGGCACATTACACTGAGTTAATTATTATATAAAATTGTTATTTTTCGTTTTTATTAAATATATTATATAATACTTCTGAATAAAACATCAATAAAAAAATTAAAAATATTAAAATTACTGACGTAAAATTTAAAAAAAAATACAAAATAATTATTAATAGAAATATTATATAAAAAAATTAACATTATAGTTCATTAAATTACATCAATATTGAAAAATATAGTTAACAATTAAGACATATTTTAAAGCTTTAATACGTTTTTTTGTTTATTGTGCCGTTTCTGTGTGAATGAGTGTATAAATCTATAAAGGTATGAAAGTATAAAAAACAATTGCATTAGTTGATATACAAAATTTGAAAAACTCCCAACTAAGAAAAGTGTTGCACATAAAAAAATTAAAATAAATAACGCTTACAGAATTTTCAAACTAATTGAATCATTCCCATTAAAACGAACTTTCCATTTTCAATTTAATTACAGCAATAAAAACTTACAAAGATAAGACACAATTTCTGATATAACTAAAAAACGAAAGGAAGAGAAATATAATTAATAATATAGTTATATCGACCTGAGAGGAGGAAAAATGTCATTTATACGTTTCTATTTTTTTTTTGTGCAGATACAAGCACAAAATTAAATGAAGAATATTCAAAGTAGTTTCGAAAGTAGGAGAAAAAAATATCAATAAAAATGACATGCAATGTATACTGAACAATAATAATTTTGTTGTAAATGATCTCTGAATTTTATAATCATTTCATAGTGAATAATATTTCAATGTTTAAACTATATTATGAATCTAGCATATAATAATTATGTCAATTTGTTAACGATATTTTTGACTATACTCTAAACACGATATTTGACTGTCTCGACAATGATGTGATTAAGGGAACCATGGAAATTTTAAATTTTGCGTCAGAATAAATATTGCAATAAATCAATGTACCAATGTAATATACAAAGCTTAAAATAAATTCATTACACTGGTTAGGGAGTTCCAATAACAATATATATTATTATTATGTGATAATTTCATTTTTAAAATGAGTTATTTATTTTTTATATCAAAT
The DNA here is from genome assembly GCA_949825025.1 of Siphlonurus alternatus. Taxonomy (NCBI): domain Eukaryota; kingdom Metazoa; phylum Arthropoda; class Insecta; order Ephemeroptera; family Siphlonuridae; genus Siphlonurus; species Siphlonurus alternatus. The sequence continues at coordinate 22,788,990 of OX463784.1, read as the reverse complement.
TAAATTACCACACAAAATAGAATGGTTTTAATACATAACACCTACAACATATTTTATTTCAACAAATAAAAGTTTATTGATATAGAGTACTATTTTCTTATTATAAAAAAAAACAACAATTTGATAAAATATATTGTGACAAACACAAAGAATTGCAAGTGAAAAGTAGCGGTGGTTTGGTCTCAGATTGGAGGAGTTAGTTGAGGGTTGCAGGTGGAACACTTTTCGTTGTTGGCTCGCTGCCAAACTGCCGGAATCTAATTCCCCCCTATCTCAATAGATCACTCGCAAAGGTGGGAGGAGGCCCTTCCTTATAACTTCTTTTCTTAAAGCAAGCAGTCACAGATATGGGGCTTTCTCTCTTCTTATCTAGCTGAACACTCACTACTCTGTCTTGCACTCTTAACTCTTAATGTTCTATACTTATGTCTACTCAAGTATAATATACTACTTGTACTCTCTTAAACATAAAAAATGGTAGCACTATCTTTTTGCAATATGTTTTTATTTGGAAATTCCTTCATATATAATATTATAAGTTTATATAAGTACTGTTTACATTGTTATTAGTTGCATGCTATTTTAAAAGATGTATTGAGAAATTAAAACATTTTTATCACCTATTTTATTAGGGAGTTTATCAAATTTATTATAATTATATTTTAGTTGGAAATTTTGGGCTCACAATATAGACTAAGCCTTGCAAAGATGAACGAGTTGACGTAGTCAGATTCAGTTCCTACCAATCCCATTTTATTTATTTGAAATTGTTTAAAATAATTATTATTCATTTATAAAAATGCCAAGATTTTGTTCCGATGGAAAAATAAAATTTGAAGAAAATTAAAGTATTTATTTAATATCTTTTAAAAATTAAATATCATATAATTTATTATTAAAGTTTACAGGATTTTAATAGTGAAATTATTATTTACATTACATTAAATAGTAAATATTTAATGATACATTCAGATTTTTAATTGAACTTAAATCGGTACATCATATTAATTGTTCATTATCTTTTTTTCTAATTTTATTAAAATTTAAATATCCAAAAGCTCATAATGATGATAGTCAAGTTTTTTTTTTTGTTAAGGTTAAAACACAAGGAGGCAAAAGTCATCTCTTTTCAGCTGTAGAGCATTCTCGTTATTTTTATGGCCTTAGGAAAAGGTAGACAAGTAGGCTGTTTCATCTCGGGGGGTAATTGGCCGGCTCTTTAATCTCCCTCTCTTCTTTTTATATACACAAAAGAGGTTTATTATTTACCCCTACAGTTTAGAACAAAGTTTAATGTCAAATCTTTTACGTCATAAACACATTTATTGACCTCTCTTTTTCAAATTTAAAATTAATTTCATTATATTTATACTTTCAAAATAAACTATCAATAAAATATATCTATAATAACTTATATAATTATAAAAAAGCATTACATTCCCTCTTATTAAAAACAGGTGCATTGTTTTAAGGGTAAGGTAACACGCCCAATGTTAAAAAAAATACCAAACAGGAAAATTATGAAACATATAAAATGTTCTCCTCTACATACCCTATCATGCAGTAGCTATACAGTATCAGGTAGGATGGTTTTTAAGTTCTTAATTTTTAAAGTTGACTAATTTAACATTGAGGAATGTAACTTCCATGTTAAATTAGTGAATTTTAAAAATTCATAACTAAAAAACTAGATCGAATTTGTATACCTGATATTTTGGCTACTGATATGGGATGTCGAGAAGAACATTTTGAACAATAGATAGGAAGACCATTGCATTTGTATAACCAAATTATTAATAATACTGAGTGTGTTACCTTATACCCTTAACTGGAAAGAACATAATTAAGAAACATATATAAAGTGGGAGCTTCTATGGAAAATGCGAATGCATGGAGTTAAAATAATTGTGGACTTTCTGTAAATTATAAACAAAGGCAATTCACTTTTAAAAAACTGCAATACAAATTACCTTTCTTGGGCAGTAGTAATTACCAATATTCTTCGCCTTGAATTTTATTTTGATGGGGGGGGGGGGAGAATTTTACTTTGAAAAGAGGGTAAAACAATCTACACCTTCAAAAGCGGACTCTGATTATATTTTATTCATATTATTTTATGAAACACTTATTTTTGTTTGTATTTACTCTTAAATGCTAGCTTTTTTCTTATAAATGAAATTAATTAGTAATATCTTTAAATTAAATGCATCATTTATGCAAATAGTTAGGATCATTACACTTCCGTTCTTTTTATAATTTACTTTTTGTATTGTCATACCTTGTGACAGTTGTGACCACTCTTCTCTGATTCAGAGTAGAGCGCGAAAACATTTATAAACTCCCTTACAATCCATTACTATTACATCAAATTATAAAAATTTATATATATAATTATTTGTGTAGAATAATAAAAGTATGCGTAATAATATTACATCATTTTTTATTTAATTAAATATTCAAATGTTAAATAAAATAAAATTATATTAATATTAATAATTGATATTTTTATATAATTCATTTTTTTAGTTATAAAAAATTATAAGTAATAAATATTTTATATTTCTTTTATGTACAAAGTGAATTGAAATTGAAAATATTTGATGGACTAAAGAATTTTCACCCATTGATAGGGAGTTCACTGCAACGTTTTTCTCAATGAACCAGAAGTGTAACCGAAGCAAAAAAAATAGGTGGAAAAGGACCCTTAAAATTATGCTGCAAATTACTTTGACGTCATAGTCCTGCAAAATATTGAACATGTAATCATATAGAAAGACGTTGACTATTACGTCATGACGTCTTTTCCATCGATTTGGAGGATGTTATTTCTAACATCGTCCAAATATATATATATATATATCTGAAAAAAATTGGCAATACACATACATGAGGTCCAAATTTGAAATAATAAAAATCATGAAGGTTGTCCATTATAGCAGGGAATATCTGATATTTCCCTCAAGTTTAATTATTTTTTAATAACATTTCAAAAACAAGGTTTCATTAAGAAGAAATGAACTTTTCTGAGAAAGTGACATTGGCATTGAAATCTTACAAAACAATTCTACGTTTATCAAGTTATAAATTGTAATATAAAATTCTAAGAATATAGCAAAAAGAAATTTTATTATATTATATTTTTTATAATGAAAATGTACGATGAAAACTAAATTAAACTATTAATCGAGGTTTTAACTAGTTCAAGGTTTTACCATTCAGCTTAAAACTCGATATATTTTAATTTAAAAGTTTATTATTGATGAAGTTTATATCTTGTACATGCAATATAAAAAATAAGTTTCTCTAAAGGGTATTGAAGGGTATCACATTTTTTCATACAGCTGCATTAGTCGAGTTTATTATAATAATCCACTATGCATATTGCATAATATATAGGGTTTATGTTTTTTTCCTTTTCGGAATTTCAGAACTGCAATTTCACATGTATACATACACATACTTTTTTTTTTTTTAAATAACATAGGTTTCAATTGAACGGTGTAGGAAACAGAAAAAATAATAATTGCCTTTCCCCCGAGTTGAATTAATTTTGAAACTTTTATTCAATTTTAAGCTCTCTTCCTCGTCTAATTTCCTCCTATTTTGCACCATTTTAGAGGGAAAAATAGGAGGAATTAAGAGATTACGTCTTCTTTCCTCTTTTACTGAGTATGGCATGAAATGTTAAAAAATGTCTCCATTTCATCCTCACTATGAGTGAAATAGAAATAAGATGTGTTTTTGAGGTAAAAAGATTAGGCTTACATGCGTAAAGGATGATTTGAAGACGTAATATTTCATCTTAAGTATAAAATATTCTAAGGTAAGAAGTGACCAACTTAAAAAATTTCTAAAATAATTGAAATAATTCAAAAGCGTACTTAAATATTGAATATAAATATTGTGTGTGAGGTATGGTGCAGTGCGCTTGACCGAGTTTCGTAATATTACCAAAATCAAGTAACGCCGAGCGTGGTTAGCAGTTAGCCAGTTAGATGGTTAATCATTTGCAAAAAAAAAAAAAAAAAAAAAAAAAAAAAAAAAGTCTCCAACCCAGGGATAAATCGTTGCGCTTTTCCACCATGTGATTCCCCTGGCTTTGCACCATTGCATTTCAGGTTCATTGTCAAAAGCTATAGCGTCCCTGGATGAAGTTTCCACATTTCTCTCAGTCACAGGCAAATGCCGGGATGGATTGCAAGGTCGTGGCTACATCCAATGAATCCACGAAACTTAAGAGAGGGGTTTAAAACTTAAGTTAGTGAGTACTTAGTAAGTAAAAGTACCCAATTGTTGTTTGATAAAAAAAATAATTATGTTGAAAAAAAAAAAATAGATTTGATATACAATTTTAGTAAACCATTTCATTTGGACAGTATACTGTACACATGAAACCATGTTTTAAACTATGGTAAGATTTTCATTTTATTTGTGGCAAGAGTTCAAGGCTACTCTTTTACACTTGTCCTTGAATTATAGGAAAAAAATATGAAATAACTTTGACCTATTTTCTAAAAGTGAAGGAAATGTTTCGTAAGAAGGGGATGAAAATCCGATCCTCATATCTATAAATGGCAAGTGGTAAAATAGGCTGCCTATTATAACTCCCCCGCGTAACCGAGACTGGCGAAGCAAATTTGTCCAGAGTAGGATGTAAATTAGAGGTAGTTTATATTTTAAATATTTTATTTTATTTTTAAATTTATTTTCTTTTAACATATTTTATCTGTTAAATTGTTAATAAGTATGCAGGTTTACATTTACTGATTAAATATAATTGTTTTACCTAATTTAATTTATGTAATATATAATAATTAATAAAACCACATTGTATTAAAAAAATTAATATAAAAAAGAATCAAATAATGTTATTGCAAAATAAAAATTAAGTATTTAATTAATTTTTAATAATATAAATTTATTAATTTTTTTAAGTGTTTATATTACATATGTCTATTTAAAATTTTTCATTCAATATAGCTTATGTTTTAATTTTTATTTAATATAAATAACTCCCTGACAATAAAATTTGTAATGTGATGTCACAAAATCTTGGACCATGGAAGGTGTACCTAATCCCAAAAATGTTATGATATTCAGAAAAATAATGAACTAATTTTCATGTAAATTGGTGTTTTTTCATGAATTCACAATTGAACCAAAAATCAAGACCAAGTATCATATGATTGACTACAGAAAATTTTTTTTTTATTTTTTAAATGAAACCCTATTGGGTACTTTTATTTACTAATTACATACCACTTTGAAACCCCGAACCTTCCAAAATCCTAACTTGAACGTTTCGCGGGCTCTTCTGGAACGGGGGTGGCCACGGCCTTTCAAATCCATCCCGGCATTTGCCTGCGGCTGAGGGAAACGTGGAAACCTCAGCCAGGATGGACGCTACAGCTTTTGTCAATGAACCGGAAGTGCAATGGTCCAAAGCCAGGGGAACCACATAGTGGAAAAGCGCAATTAACGTTTTACCCCTGGGTGGGAAACGTGGTTTTTGTTGAAAATGGTCACCCATCCAACTACTAACCACGCGTGGCGTTGCTTGACTTCGGTGATCTGACGAGACCCGGTCAAGCGCACTGCGCCACACATTAAAAAATATCTATTAGAGCAAGTGTATGATGGTGAACAAAGCATGAATCACGTCATGATTAAAGCAAACGTAGTATTGATCTCAAAAATGCAGATGCTGCAAAATTATACTAATCTGATTTTTTCAGATTTTTTACAGACGGAAATATTAAAAAAAAAAAAAAGTACAGAGAGTGTCGTCTCTCTTAATAAAAAGATAGGAACTAAAAGGGGCGTGCGTTCAAACCTGACCTCGGCAAAACTTTCTAGCAATAATTAGCGGCCTCTAAAAAATCTGAAAAAAAAAAAAAAAAATCACAGTGGCATAGCTTTGCACCCTCTATCCATTTTTGCAATGGAGTATCGACCTCAGTTTTTTTTTTATTGCAGAAATGGATAGAGGGTGCAAAGTTATGCTACCCTGATTTTTTTCAGATTTTTTTGAGACCTAGAACTATTTTTAAAAAAAATTATTGAAAGTCTTTTGTGACGTCACAAAGCGGCAAGTCCTATCTTTTTGTTAAGGAGCGGCGTCTCGTGACGTCACGAAAAGGACTTTCAATAATTTTTTAAAAATAGATTCCGCGGTTTCAAAAAAATCTGAAAAAAATCAGGATAGCATAACTTTGCATGTTCTATCCATTTCTGCAATAAAAAAAAATGAAGTCGATATTCCATTAAAATTTTTGAGTTCGATGATAACAGATTCAAGAAGAGTCGTAACAATGCACTCGTGAGTTGTTTACCCTACAACAGAGTTAAGTTAAACAAAAATACACTATAGTAGGATAACATGATAAAATAAGTTACCTGTTAAAAGATCCTACCTTGATGTGATACGAGATGGATTGTCAAGTGGATGTTTTTGGTCCACGCTGTAACCATGGCAACGAGATCATAGCAGCTGACATTATGACGTCACAGGTGATGCTAAATGAGTTGATCACATGAAGAACTAACCAAACGTGTAATCACGAAACCTTTTTAGTAAATTTTTGTTTCTAAATTTAGATACATTCTGACGTCAATAATATGTTATCTAAAATTAAAAATTTCAATTTCATGACGTCAATTTTTTGTTGTGTTAAAAACTGAAAGTTATTTTTAAATATTCATATTTCCATTCAAAGGTTTCGTATATATTAATAGACAATAATATGGGAACGAATTGTGCGCACTACGTATAGCTCTTATTACAAATTTTGTGTAATTCTATTGTTTGTTAGTTATTATTCTAGATTCAAAAAAATAAAAAGATTTAAGATATATAGTATTAATATTTTTATTTTAAAAAAATAATAAAAAAAATACTGAAACAATAACATGTTAATTTAATTTTTTATAAAATTGTTTTGTAAATTTGATATTAATGTTTTAAAATCGCAATTGTTAAAATATATTTTTTATATTAGTACATTTTAAGGTGACATTTTCTTAAACGTAAAACTCTTTGGACGACGAGCATTGCAAAACTGCACTAATTTCATGTTTTAAAAGAGCCAAAATTAAATCTAGAGGATAAATGTAAATAAAATAATTACTATGCAAAATAATAATACAAATTTGTTCTGTAGCGGCCGATAGGGTAACTATATTACTTTCACCGATGGGGAGTTTTTAATTTTGTACTCATTAAAATATAGTAAAAAAAAAATAATATTTAAAATAATCATGCAGTTATTGCAGTTGAAAATCATGATAAGTTATCATTAAGATAATTTTGATAACTTGTTTTAAATAATTTAATTAAATTGAAACTAATTTAAATTTATTTATGTTTAATTTTGTCCTTCAAACATTTTTTTTTCTGTAAGGGGGGGGGGATTTTTAATTTAATTTTGATTCATCAAAAGGATTTCCAATACAGGATTAAATCATAACCCTTTTCCACCTGTGGTTCCACTGTTTATTACACTTCCCGTTGAGACCATTCTTAATGAGGTTTCCACGTTTCCCTCAGTCAAGATAAATACGCCCGTGAAACACATAAATCATTGTTTTAAAAGGTTTGCTAAATATTTATGTTTAAAAAATATTATAATTTCCTTTTTATTTTCAACTTATCTCAAACCAGCAGAATATAATACCACTTGATTTTATTTAAAAAAAAAAAAGAAAAACCTTAAATACATTCTCTGTTTTCATAAAACCATATTCTTTATAAGAGCCTTTTACAAATATTTTTTTATCACCGTATAGAATGAATATAAAAAAATACTCCGTTGAGTTTTTAAAATAAACGTTGAAAGGTTTTAGCGAGCGAGTAAGAGAAATCTGATGGTGGAAGGGAAAAATCGATGCGTTTTGCCACAATGAAATGTTTAAGCCATTCATTCCGATGAAGTAGAACCTTACTACAGTTGAATTGATACAACATTCCCCTGATATAAATTATATTATAAATACTATACACCCATCTCAGTAAATCATTGTGTTTTTATACTACTTTTTTCCCCAAGGTCTGAATTAAAACATGTCTACAGTATTACAAATCTTAGTTTACGTGTAACTGCGCGCGGTGGCCATCTTTTTTATTTAACACAGGCAGACATACGGTGATAATGTGTTTGAAAGCTAGGCGCCATAGAGTTTACAGGTAAACAAAGATAAATATGTTATATTGTAGCGGAGTGTGAAAAACGCAGGACTTGCTTCAATCTCGCATGGCGGCCATGTTGGCGATAAAATTGCTCCCCGCAAGGTGAGGAAAACCCGAGCCTCTGATTGGCTGCGGCACGTGATTTTTTTGCTTTCCCCGTTCCATGAAAATGCACCTTTATACTAGAAACACTGTTAAAAATCAGACATGTTAAATCAGCTGACATGAAGGATCTATTATAAGAAATATTAATAGGGAACCTAATATTACTTCGAGTATATCTCTGTGTCAAATCTGTCTAGTATATTATTATGTATAGAAATGTATGCCGAGTTGACGCCAGGGGCACTAAAATAATGAACTGTACAAAAACATAATGTAAACCAAATAATAAAACATTGTAAGAATAAGAAAAAAACAAGAGTTTGACCTTTAAAAATATTTTATATAAATACGACTTTAAATTTACACACATAAATGTTTTAACTGTATTTAAAAAAAAAAAAAAAAAAAAGAGCTGTAAATGGTTTTATGTATTATTTTATTATTATGTATTACTTAGTGATACAATTTTCCACTCCCAAGAGCAAAAAATGTTAAATGTAAACACAAAATAATGGAACATGTAATGGCAAAATATATCAACGGTATATTTAATAAGAATTTATTTTTTTATCAAACCCTAACTGGGTACTTCTATTTACTAATTGCTGACAATTTTTTAAACCTCAAATCTTCCGATTCGACTTGAGCATTTTGCGGGCTCATCGGGAACCGTGACGGCCACGGCCTTGCAATGCATCCCGGTATTTGTCTGTGACTGAATGAAGAAAACGTGGAAACCTCAGCCAGGATGGACACTACAGCGTTTTTCAATGAACCGGAAGTGCAATGATCCAATGGTCCAAAGCTAAAGGGAACCACATAGTGGAAAATTGCAACGATTTACCCCTGGGTAGGAAACATGTTTTTTGCTAAAAATTGTCACACATCCAACTACTAATCACGTTCGCCGTTGCTTGACTTCGGTGATCTGACGAAACCTGGTCAAACGCACTGCGCCACACCTCACAATATATTAAATTTGATACATCGTTTACAGGCAATTAGCAACCTTTCAGTCAAAAAAATTAACTAAACTCTTCTGGTTATTTAATTTGTCAAGAGTCCATGTTATTGTAATTAATATTGATATGGGGATATACAGTTCTCTGGTCATTTTTTATTTTACATTAAACGGAACAGTAGTGCCAAGAAAAATCAGAGCCTTTTGAACTATAGTGCACATTATTACATTAACATGTTGTCAAATTACATATATATTTATTTTAATCAATTATGCAAGAAAAAAATTAAGTATTTAAAAACGTTATATTATGTATTTTTGAATTCTGATCCTGGCTTAATTATCATCTTATTAGCTAATGTTTTTATATCTTTAAAAATGATCAAAATTCACAATTCAAAGTACCAAGTGCAATATAAATACTTTTTGCATCAGTCATCTAAATAGTGATCATATAGTACTAATTATAGTGATGCATGAATTTTGTTTTACTGTCAACAAAATATAATGTGAACTCTCGTTTAATAAATATTAAATTAATTAATAAAATCATATAATTTTATAAAAAACGCATTTCATCAATGATATGTAATAAATGTATTAAGATATTTATAAAATTATATATTTTTTATTATTTTTAATTTTATAATAGAGTATTGACCTCAAATTTTTTTATTGCAGAAATGGATAGAGCGTGCAAAGTTATGCTATCCTGTTTTTTTTAGATTTTTTAGAGCCCGGGAACTATTTTTAAAAAATTATTGAAAGTTCTTTTTGTGACGTCACGAGACGCCGCTCCTTAAGAAAAAGATAGGACTTGCCGCCGCGTGACGTCACAGAAAGTTGAAAAAGTACTTTCAATAATTTTTTAAAAATACTTCCCGGGCTCAAAAAAGTCTGAAAAAAATCTGGGGAGCATACCTTTGCACGCTCTATCCATTTCTGCAATAAAAAATTTTGAGGTCAATAGTCAATTATTAAAACGTGTTTTTTTAAAGTTTTATTATAATACTGATTAAAAATATTACTAAAAAATTTTTAGTAATTAAACTTCTTACATTTGCTAAAAATTTTATTGTAAAATGACTAAAATACATGAGAATGCAATATTTTTACGTAAAATATTTAATGGCCGCGATTCATGAAGAAGCTATCCAGGTTTCTAACTACGTTTAACTTAACCACGGTTCAACACGTAAAACAGGTATAGTTATACGTGGTTAAGCTAAACGTGGTTATAGAAACCTGGCTAACTTCTTCGTGAATCGCACCCATTATTTATATTTCAATGCATATTCGAAATCCCACAGATACAATCACGATAAAATACACTTATTTAGCTCAGCAATGTTGAGATTGCTATCAGATATGTGAAGTTTTTGGAATTTCTAGTGCAGTTTGGACCTGAAAGTTTGCTCAGAGATTTTTTTATATTAAAGATTTCAAGCTCTTTGAAAAGTCTTTGTTTTCATGCTTACAGTTCAGCTAAAGTATTTACATTTACGGCTTCTTTATTTTCATAATTTTAATTAAGGGTAAGTTTCATCTGAAGATATCAGCCACAATATCTTGGCCGAGACCAAATTTTAACAAACTTCTCCAAAGCTTTGATATTTAAAAAAAATATGTATTTCTCATTTGTGAAGCAAGATAGATACTTTATTAAGAATATTTTAATCAAATTTTATTTTATACTTACTTTTTTACTCCTAAAATGTTAATTATAATATTCTAAACATAACTGACACTTAACATGACACAACATTTAACGTTATCTGTCTATAATAATATTAAAGATATACCCTATAGTTTAAAATTTTCTTCTTCAACTTATCATTTACTCGTCTAAACCTAATCTTTTTACATCAAAAACATATTTTTTTTTTCTTCCTAGCTTAAAGTGAGGACGAAAGGAAGACAATAATATTTCTAACATTTCATGGTCAATAAGAGGAAAGAAGACGTAATCTCGTCCTTTTCCCTCTAAAATGGTGCAAAATAGGAGAAAATTAGACGAAGAGCGAGCTTAATAGCGAATAAAAGATGAAATGTATTGCAACTCGGGTGGGCTTAAAATATAATAAACTGAAAATTTTATCATATCAATGAGAATTTAATGTAAAAAGAAACAAAATATATTTTTTGTACTTTCCGTAACATAATACTTCCTACCTTGATCATTCCATGGATTACTATGGATAGTATTACGAATTTGAAGGGTCTCCAGCTTTACATTTCTGATTAGAGGGGATTTGTGCTACAGTGAAATCTATATTTTAAGTTAACACGAGAAGTAGTAAATGAGAGGGGGGAGTGTTTTTTTTGTCTGATTCAATTTTTTAAATTCATCATACAAAAATAATTACTTTTTCTTTTAATGGTAAGTTTCCAAGTTGAAATAATTTTCATCTTTTATTCGCTATTAAGCTCTCTCCTCGTATATTTTTTTATTCCTATTTGTACCATTTTAGAGGAAAAAAAAGAGTGGAAAATACGAGATTACGTTTTCTTTCCTCTTATATAGCAAAAAATGTAAGAAATTTTGTCTCCATTTTATCCTCACTTTGAGCGAAGAAATAATATGTTTTTGATGTAAAAGAAATGGTTTTAGATGTGTAAAGGATGAGCTGAAGACGTAATTTTTCAACTAGGAAAGGTATCAAAATACTTCACGTAATATTTTATTAAAAACTTTACTAGTTTCATTACTAATTGTGAAAGTATCAATTAACTTGAAATGACGCACACGTTATCATTATTTTGATAAGACTTGATGTCAGAGAGCGTTTACCTTTTGAAATCTGTGACGTCACACCTACCCACGTGACCCTAGCGTGTTTAGACATGCAGATCGATGATCACGATGCTTGCGAATATTGTAGCTTCAGTTTCCGCATACTCTCAACTACAATAGAACCGACCTGAGTATTATTACAATGGCAAGATTTGTTTCTCATTATTTTTATTGTTAAAATCTCAACCTAGTTGAAAAATAGACAATAATGGTTGCATTTTTTTATTTCATAATTAGAAAATATACATAAAATTATGCTTTTCTGAATTTTTTTCAGATTTTTTGGAGTGCGGGAACTAATTTTTAAAAAATATTTAAAATATTTGAATTAGGGTGGTACATCTGATGGGACAACCGTGACGTCATCAATAGCCAATCACTGCAACCGTGATGTCATCAATAGCCAATCACAGCACGACAAATGACGTCACGATTGTCTCATCAGGTGTACCACCCCAATTCAGAGATTTTAAATATTTTTTTAAAATTAGTTCCCGCACTCCAAAAAATCTGAAAAAATTCATAAAAGCATAATTTTAGGTATATTTTCTAATTATGAAATAAAAAAATGCAACCATTATTGTCTATTACGTCTTCAAATCATCCTTTACACGTCTGTACTTAATTTTATCTTAAAAACACAACTTATTTCATCCGTCTCAAAGTGAGGATGAAATGTAGACAATATTTTCTTACAATTTATGCTTAATAAGAGGAAAAGAGACGAGAAGAGATGTTAAAAGAACAAAAAAGTGAATAAAAATTGAAATTTATTTCGATTCTGGTTTGCTGTACTTTTTAAACAAATTTTTAAAAATTAACGCAGGCTTCAAATATTCCCTAGAGTAAAAATTTTCTCCATAAGTCATCATACTAGAATTTGTCATCCCTCTCTCCTTCTCAATAAATACAAAAGTTATAACCATTCTTCATTTAGAGATCTTCTGATATTGATTATTTTTTTTTGATTTAATGCTTAATTTATTTGTTTCAATTTTTTTTATGTATACATTTATATAGGATCAGAAACTAAATAAAAAAAAATAAGAGATCATCTGACGGTCAGGAATTTGCCCAGATTTAATATAAGGTTCAATGTTTCTCCGGATGACAGCGCTACTATGAGCCTAATATGAGCGACATTGGGCGGTACCGTTCAGATAAACTTGAAACCTTCTATCATGTTGGTCAAATTTCTGCTTCTATAGAGCTGATTTCTGTTTATGTTTACGTGAGGCGGGAGAGGGGTTTCCCTATGCTAACACATTGCGAAGGAGGCGCAGGAGGGAGGGGAAAGAGAAAGTTTTGGCAGGCCAGATTGTACAGTGAGCATAGGCAAAATGACGAAACAAAATTATAAAAAATACTTTTAACAGTTTTTTGGCGGTGAGATTTTTTTTATGAGTTCTATCGTGTACTGTTAAAGTATTATTAAATTATTTAAATTTGATTTATTTTATTAAGTTAAGTAAAAAATTATTGTACACTTTGTTTATATGCTAGTCCGTGCATTCTGGCCCTCCTCGCATGACGTCAGCGCAATCCCCTCTATAAGAAAGGATTGCGTTGAAGTCATGCCCCTGGCAAGTAGGCAGTGCTGAGGTGAGCTAAATGCACATACTATAAACAAAGTGTATAATTATTTTTTAAATAAATTAACAAAATAAATCAGGTTTAAATACTGTAACAGTACACGATAGAAATCGTAGAAAAAATAAAATCTTGCCACCAAAAAACTGTTAAAAATATTTTATTTTAATTTTTTTGCCATTTTTTCCAAAGTCTTTTAAAACAATCTTGTCCTCCATTTTCTCTTTTTCCCTCCCTCCTTCTCTCCTTCTGCAGCGAACAGGTATAGGGAATAACGTTATACCTCCCCTCACAAATCTCATGTAAACATATACAGTAAGAAACTCTATATATTCGTCGCCTCAGAATGCAAATCACGTAACTACAAAAAAAATTGATGGAACTTTGACCCTTATGTTCTAGTGAGATAAGGTTTAAAGTTGCATCAATTTTTTTTTATAAAGTCTTTGGTACAGAGATGAGGACACCACAAAACCAACCTCTATGTCCAGTACTGCGTGCTTACGTGCTTTAAGGTCAGAAGGTCACGAGTTCAAATCTCCGTACGTTACCTATGACTTTTAATTAAAATGTGTTGATAATATAGAGAATCACAATATACTCTGGGAAATTATGGATGGTAATTTTGTTACCGACTATTTTGACTTGGGTTTCCTCGTTCCCTAAATTTTGTAAGTAAAATGTTCGAATTTATTTATATGTGAGAGTTATAAAATATCGGCACACTTATGATAACGAAAATTATGAATAAAAGAAATTACTCAGTTTAATACTAATTATAAATATATTTTCAACAAAAACCACGTTTCCCACCCAGGGGTAAAACGTTGCGCTTTTCCACTATGTGGTTCCCCTGGTTTTGGACCATTGCACTTCCGGTTCATTGACAAAAGCTGTAGCGTCCATCCTGGCTGAGGTTTCCACGTTTCCCTCAGCCGCAGGCAAATGCTGGGATGGATTTGCAAGGCCGTGGCCGTCCCCGTTCCAGAAGAGCCCGCGAAACGCTCAAGTTAGGGTTTCGGAAGGTTCGGGGTTTCAAGTAGTATGTAATTAGTAAATAGAAGTACCCAATAAGGTTTGATTAAAAAATAATAATTATATTTTAAGGTCAAGTAGTATAAAATTTTAGTCTATATTATGCAATATTTGAAGTATCTAAGCAGATCTGATTACATAATTATATTATGCAAATGCAACAGGAGCAGATCAAATTTGGAGTCCTATCCACTTAGTCATGATGCTTATGATATACAAAGAAAAAAATATACAAAATATCACGATGTTATGAGATTATTTAATAAGGTATTAAATAATATTAAGCCGATATTACACGATACAATTTTTCTTTACAAGAAAATTTAATGTACATTTGTTTGTATTGAGAGGAAATTTTCTTGCTAGGAAAGATTGCATACAATAATCAGAAAAATTGTATTTTAGAAGCCATCAAAGACCTGCGTGTCTTGTGGCTACAAATTTAACTGACATCTTCAGCTCTGGAAGGGGAGAACCATTGCAATTTTTGGTCAAATCAGTAACTGTCCAATATATTATTTTATTTTCTTTATTGCATTAAAATAAAAAAAAGAATATTTTATAGTTAATTAAAACAATAATAATTGCAAAATTTAAAATTATAGAAATATTTAAAAAAAATTGTTAGAAATTAATATTTTTTTCATTCCACAACATTATTATAAAATAAAAATAAAATTTAATAAAAATATTAACAAATAAAATTAGTAAAAAATATTATAAATTATAAATATTACTTGATTACAAACTTCCTATAAATTGAAAAAATTCGATGATGGAGGAACACTGGGTGATATTCTAGAAATGGATTTAAGATAGTTCTAAATATAATTAAATCACAAATAAATATGCAATATTATGATCTTTAATCCTTAAAAAAAGTAATGTTGATGCATTTAAAACACCACAATTTTCAAATGTACAACATAATACTATTTTTTGTCTATAAACATTATCATTATCAAATTTTATATTCAAAGAATTCTAATTTGCATTGTATTTTTGGTAAATAAACAAAGCCACAAAATAAATTTAAAAGGTTAATATTGGCTTATAAATATTCGTTTTGTTAACATTCTTAATTACGATGTTCATGTGAATCATCAATGAAAATTAGTGATATATTCATTACCCCCCCCCTCCTCCTTGATAATGCTAGGGTTAATTTTCAAGCGTCATATTATATAGAAACATCATCTCATTAATATATACCGTGCACATTATATGAAAGTATCTGAAGTAGCATGGCTATTTTGTACGGGAGGATCAAACCATGTTTATAGAAATAGGGGATGGGCAAACCCCACCCTGTATACTTTAGTACCATGATGAGGAATGGCAAATATGGAACGATCGTATGCATCACCCCCTACTTATTGCAGTAGAGTAGCTACTGCATAATTGTTATATTACTCGTATTAAGGGCTTTTGGGTGGGGGTGACCTATTTTAATTTCAGGGGTGATGTTAATGCCTCTCATGTAATTTGGGCCACGCAAAGGGGGTGAGATCATCCCAATCGTACTTCCTCTTCTCTCTACATTCACCCTTAGTTGCATTATGTAATATTCAGAGTTTCAGTTCGTGGCGCAGTATATTGACCGGTTCTCGATAGATGATTGAAGTCAAGCTACGTCAAGCGTGGTTAAAAGTAAAAATTACGTTGCTCCCTCCCTGAAGTAAATTCGTCTTGCTTTTCACCCAGTGCGGTGATGCACTTGTGTGTGGTTCCCCAGACTTTGGACATCACTTTGGTTCATTGATAAAAAGTATCTAGGCATCCGTTCTGATTGAGGTTTTTACAGTTCCCTCAGTCACTTGGGAAGCGTAACAAACCATGGCCAACATCCTTTCCCTTCCTTAAATCCATTACTTCAACCCTTATAAAAAAAATCCGTTTTATATGCAAGACGACATGGAAACATAAACGTTTGTTTGGGTGCAGATTATATTTACGTTAGGCCACATGGCAGTCGTCCTTCTCTAGCAACGAAGTGTTATCCCGAGACAAAGACGAGCTTCCTCGTTATCCATGACGTGGTGCTGTGACGTCATCGGGAAGAAAGTTGCGTGCGTGCGCCGCTAAGAAATCGATGTGTCGTCAAGTGACCCATATTCAGATTATGGCACTTTACAGCCTTTTAGAAACAAGTACCACAGCAGTAATTACAAAAGACGATTATGTTCTTTTATATTTATCAATAATAGACTCTCTTGTACATTTTTTATTTTAAAATTAACTTCATTGATTTTTTTAGATATTGTAATTCTTGTTTTAAATATGTGTATGCAATTATTATTAACTATAATACTTGTTTTTTTTATATTTGTAATAAATTTAATTTTTATTTTTTTTAAAATGTAATATATTGTAATTATAATCATTTTAAATTAATATATTTTTATTTAAATATTTTTAAGTATCAATTAAATTTTATTTTGCAATCATTAAATAATTTCCAATAAAATGTTTGAATTGTGTATCATAAATAATTATTAAAATTATATCTTAATATTTTCAGTATCAGTTACTAGAGTGTAGAAATGAAAGTAAAATATTCCTGTGGTGTGGGTGCTTATGATAGCAGAATACAAATTATGTATAATCAAAAATTATGATGGAGAATATAATTGATATAGAATATACGTTACTTACGAACAATATTTTTAAAAAGATGTAAAAAATTATTTCTATATTTTTTGTTTCAGATAAGGCAAGTACCAACCACCAACACATTTGTCTCAAGGCAGTGTTCAGTAAGTAATGAATATAATAAACAAGGCATCATTGTGGAATAATAATATAAACTCCCTCTAGATTAAAAAAATTCTACATAATATGTCATAAATAATTAAAACTCTCGCTAACCGATTGAACGTTATATTATTATAAATATGAGTTGTGTTTTGCATGATTCATATAAGAATATATAATTATAGTTTGTAATACCTTTTTGAATTAATTAACCATATAATCAAAAAATGTGAAAATGATTGTATTCTTAATATAAGTGTATGCATACTGTTCGTGTTTCATCTTTTTGGAAAGTTTTTTCATTGATTGAGTCTAGGTGTTCTTTAATATTTAAAATAATTACAGCATTTTACATATTATATTCATATTTAATACAATGTGATTTAAAAAAATAAGCTCTCTTTTTCTGTTGAATATGATATTATTACTTTTGACAGTAAAAAAATAATAAAAAAAGTGGATGAAATTAAAAATCAACTGCATATTGTAATTATTATATTATTGAAATATTTAAAATATGTTACAATTAATTTTACTTCTTTTTAAACTGTTTCATTATAACTATACAGAATCTTGATACTTTAATGCCATGGCATATTTTATATGCTTTCAAAGTATTCTTATTTTTACTAATAAAAGTATTTAAAAAAATATATATTTCTTCCATGATTAATGGTAAAGCACACCATCGACATATTCGTCATATTTGTAGTGCACTCTGTCAATTTGCTAGAAAGACAGTACATGCAGTAGTATATACCGAAAGGCCTCGCTGATAGAATTCTACCATACATTTCCCACAAATACTGAATTCAATCAATGATAGTTAGCATAGTTTATAATAGAGGTTTCTGCAAGTCTTTTCAAAACCGAGTTGTCCTTGGCCTATATAGACAGTCCAACCAAGCATATGCCTATATTTGCCAAGGGAAGCGTGGAAACTTTAGTGAGGACAGCCGGTTAGTGATGGAGGATGTCACCAATTATAATAGGATATACATATATTACCAAATACAGTGGTTAATTTTTATTATCATTAAGCAATTAATTGGATTTATCTTTCGATAAAAGTCAGAAGCAATTAGTCGGGTTAATTATATTTACAGAAAAGAATGAAATTAAAAATTGTGTACTATATAATTATCATAATATACGACGAATGTTGAAGATGCTTATATATAGAAAAAGGCAATTTACATTTTTTTTATTTAGTCTTGCAAATAAAGTGAAATCATTATTCATACCATAAAATCATGCAATGTAAATTTAATAAATAAATTAAAATTTAGAAAATCGTTGTTATATTTTTTAATTTAAATTAATACAGCTACAAAAAGTACAATATATATTTTTTTAATTAATTCATCACAATGCAAAGCAGTCAATAATATTATGCCATTATTCAATTGTCATGCAATATCCATTGTTGTTCGTCAACAATTAACAGGCAAAGCATATCCATGGAGTTACTACTCCGCCTTTAATTTTCGGTCGATATTATACAGAGATTTCCCACTGTCAGCAGCTGCCATCTAGCGGGTGGTGCTGAAACTACAACGAACAAGCTACAAATCCCATTCACATTTTCCGAGGATGGAAAATATTATCTGTGTACGCTAGAGCCATCTATAGATATTTCTTGAACTATGAATGAAATTCTATAGCAAAGAGTATGGGAATTTCACACCAGTTGGCTCTCGTTTCAATGAAATTCTAATTATCCGTTCAACTCATCTTTAACTCATCTGCGGTCTCAAAAAATTGAATATTTGCTAATTTTGCAAGATTTTCAGGTCTCTTTCTTCCTTATATTATTAACTTAAAAGGATTTTTTTAACAAGGATACACCCCTAAGAGCTTACAGCTCGCGGTGGGGTAAATGGTAGGGATAAGGTTGGTAAAATATGGTGGCCACGGCCCACGGCCTCTGTTACGCGTCCCAGAATTCACTGAATTGAGACTGAGGGAACCGTGGAAAACCTTAGTCAAGACGGGCACTTTTACTTTTTTTTCCCCGCAGGGAGGGAGCAACGTAATTTTTACTTTAAACCTTTACTCATTCAAGCTCGACGTTACTTTACTTCGGTGATCTAACGAGAACCGGTCAATGCACTGCGCCACGCTCAACCTTTTGTCTGATTTATGCTTAATACGATGATCTCAAAATATATATGAAATATAATGTGATCGACTGCTACTACCACGTTTCATGAACGAGTGATATTTATATCCATAAGGGAAGCGTTGAAATGTAATGATTGCATATACCATTTTTTACATTACACTCCTGCATCTACAGCTTGTTTATTTGACATTTTTAGACGTAAATTAGAGAGAACTGTTGCATGATTGCAATAGATCCGAATTTATATAAAATTTATGTATACTCTTCACTGAACGGTTGAAAATAATTAACATATCACTTGAAAATTTACATCTTCAACTCATCTTTTACACGACTAAATTTTTAATCTTATAAGCGTCTTTTTAACTAAAAAACATACATATTAGTTTTTCCTCATTCAAAATTAGGATAAAATCAACAAATGGAGAAAGTATAATACTTTTTATGCTCAATAAGAGGAAAAAAAAATACTTAATCACATCTTTTTCCCTCTTTTTTCATCTAAAATGGTGCAAAATAAGAGGGAATTAATTAAATTAGATGAGGACAGTGAAAATTATTTCAACTCGTATTATAATATATTCAAGAATCGCAACAATGTACTCTCGTAATAATGTAGGAAATTAAAGTCACAAACATCCATTAAATCATTTTAATTTTAGGTACTATAATATATCAGCATTTCGTGACGTTAATCCCCCCCCCCCCTCTCTGCTGAATGCAATAACACTCTCATAGCACCTGTAGGCTAGCGCGGCTTCCATCGATTATTCTGATGAGCTAAAGCCACAGGAATTTACACCAAGGAATAAATCCAAGGAGAGATGGAACAGGAGGCCTCGAGTTCTTACTATATTTATTGTGAGGGTGAAAAAATCATATTAAAAAATGGTGTTTTAAGGAATTTGATATTAACACTTTGATTTGAAAATATATGCTTAATTTAAAGAATTTTTGGGAGTTTGATCCGTTTATTATAAAATTTTAATTGTTTCATAATTTCATTCCTAAAATTAATTTTTGAACTCTCATCTTATAACTGTTTAATTAATATAAATTTAGTATTACGCCGGTACAGTAATAAGATTTTCAGTTAGGGATTTATTATCACTATTATTTTAGCCTTCTACGCTACTCATAATTTAACACTCCAAATTTGGAGCATACTCTTAAGACGCGAATAGACGCCGAGGTCGAGTGTGGCGCAGTGCATTGACCGGTTCTCGTTAGATCACCGAAGTCAGGCTACGTCGAGCGTGGTTAGTACTTGGATGGGTGACCGTTTCAAGTAAAAAATACGCTGCTCCCTCCCTGGGGTAAATTCGTCTCGCTTTCCACCCAGTGCAGTGATGCACATGTGTGTGGTTCCCCAGGCTTTGGACATCGTTTTGGTCCATTGAGAAAAAGTAGAGGTGTCCGTCCTGACTGAGGTTTTCCACGGTTCCCTCAGTCTCACCTCAGCGAATGCTGGGACGCGTAAGCATGCAGGCCGTGGCCACTATCCGTTCCCTACCTTATCCCTACCCAGTACCCCGCCGCGAGCTGTAAGCTCTTAGGGGTGTATCCTTGTAAAAAAAAAAAAAAAAATGAGGTAGATGATTAAATCAAATATATTAATTGTAATGTATACTTCGATTTAAATATACTTTGCCAAGAGAAAAAAATAAATCCTAATGATAAGTTAATTCATACATATTAAGCTTCCAATTATTTCTTTAATTTATTTTAATTTCAACTTCTATAAATATATATATTAATTTAATATATTATACCACTACAATCAGAATTATTTTACTAAAACGGCGAATAATTTTAATCTTCAATAAAATTCGTAGCTTTTATGTTGTATTATTTAAACGGAGTACTGAATGTTTGTATTTTATTTGTCAATAAATTATTTAAGACTGTTTGCAATAAATTTTAAAATTATTTTTTATAAAATATAGTTAAACAAATAGTTTAATTAATTTAATCTATAGAAAAAATTATTTTATTTTAAAATAATACGTGAAAAAAATCATATAGTTCATAAAACTATTTCAAAAATAAATTAATAATAAAAATTATTTATGTTTAATTTGTTTTTTAGATATTAATTCTATTTGAAAAATGTCATTATGGATCTTTTTCCACTATAAATGGTAGTTGAAATGTCTCACTATTCTTCTGTATTATTGGAAGGAAATACGAATAAACGAATATGCCTTTTAAGTATTTGCCCTTCCTAAAAGTGAAGATGCTTACAATTATGTATATTTGTAATTTTATATCTTATTCACTATTTTATTATTTTGAAGCAAAGCAGGTTGAAATAAAAATAATCCCACATATATTGAACTCGAATCAATTTATTTTTGACATGCGACGGATGATCTTTATTATATCTAAAATAAGGTCAATCAATAGACTTGTAATAACAAATGATAGGCAGCCACAGGTTGAACTCCCCATAACAAAAATACTAATAATATAAAATGATTTATTGTTTTAACTTGATGCATTGTTGTTTGATAATAGGTGGAACCTAATCTCTTGAGAGAACATAAAAATAACCCCCCTCCCCCACACACTCTGCTTACATATATGATGATAACCTGATAAACAAGCGCTCACCAATATAATATCGGATTCAAGAAATTGAGATTTAAATGAGCTGTATAATGGAGTATTGTCCTCAATTTTTTTTATTGCAGAAATGGATAGAGCGTGCAAAGTTATGCTACCTTGATTTTTTTCAGATTTTTTAGAGCCCGGGAATTATTTTTAAAAAATTAATTATTGAAAGTCCTTTTTGTGACGTCACGTGGCGGCAAGTCCTATCTTTTTCTTAAGGAGCGGCGTCTCGTGACGTCACAAAAATAACTTTCAATAATTTTTTAAAAATAGTTCCCGGGCTCTAAAAAATCTGAAAAAAATCAGGGTAGCATAACTTTGCACCCTTTATCCATTTCTGCAATAAAAAAATTTGAGGTCAATACTCCATTATGGAATTATGGATGCATACCCTAGTTGAAAAATTACGTCTTCAACTCATCCTTCCTTTGCACGTCTAAACCTAATCTTTTTGCCTCAAAAACAAATCTTATTTCTTCCTCGTTCAAAGTGAGGATGAAATGAACACAATATTTTTAACATGTAAGACTACAGTAAGACTAAAGAAGACGTAATCTCGTCTTTTTCCCTCTAAAATGGTGCAAAATAGGAAGGAATTATACGAGGGGAGAGCATAATTAATATAAAATTAAAGATAAAATTTATTTCACATCGGTTTTAAGGCCTAAATAATCTCTGCTTGTTGAATATTTTGTATATTTATTTTTTTAAAATAAAACAAATTGAAGTGCATTTATGAAGATAATTTTGTTATATTATTGAGATATTAAAGTTTGTATTAAAGATTTTTATGTTCAGTTCTTTTAGCATATAATGCTCACTTGGCTTGTGTATAAAAAAATATTTGTAATGAAATTCCAGGTGGAATTATTTCATCTAGGATCGCAACGCTTGCATAGCAAGCTCCAACATCGGCTTCTTTCATGGAGTATAAAACTATGATTTTTCTATGCATTGTCACCTTCAAATATAAAGAAATATAATGAATTATGTTTTCATATGATACGTACAATTTTTAAAATTTGTCAAGCTTTTAATATTGCATAGGTATCCATTAGCTCTACATATTTTCATTTTTAATTTACAATATTTTTGTTCAAAATAACAACAGTAATTATTTTGTAATTTTATTTAATTTAAAATGCAGTTATTTTTTTAAAAATTACAAATTAAGTTAAAAAAAAATCTTTTTTAATATAATAATGTTAAAATGCGTTTTAATTTGGTGTTGTTTATTTTTATTTAATATTAAATTATGGTTTGAAGTTTAAATTAACTTTATAATTAAAGTCAATATATATATATATATATATATATACTGTATTTTAAGAATGAAAGTAAATAAAACATGTACTATAAAGACACCACACAACATGGCAAGCATGCAATCCTGCTCGTCTAGGTATGTGCTGTGCAATGTAACATTAACTTAATTAACTTTTCTCTATTAAAATATGAAATTGCGATATATGGAAAAAGCAAAAAATACATATTTCCTTCTTCTAGCGAATATGGTCACGTGACCTAGTTATTTACTAGTTACGGTCCCGAGTTGAAATATTCTTCATATTTTATTCGCTATTAAACTCTCTCCTTGTGTAATTCCCTCCTATTTTACACCATTTTTGAGAGAAAAAAAAAGGGAGAAAAAAATACGATATTACGGCTTCTTATACATAAAATTTAATTTCTAAATTTTGTCTTCATTTCATCCTCATTTTGAACGAGGAGGAAAAAATATGTGTTTTGAGCTAAAAAGATTAGGTTTAGACGTGAAAAGGATGAGTTGAAGACATAAATTGTCAATTTGGGTAACGTTATTAATTACGTTTTTTTTACCACAAAGACACATTCCTTCCTCGCTGAAAATGAGGATGAAATGAAGACAATATTTCTAACATTTTATGCTCAGAAAAATACGTAATTTCGTCTTTTTTCCACGAAAATGATGCAAAAAGACGAGAAGAGACGTTAAAAACAAGATAAAATTTATTTTATCTTCGTAACAGGGAGTTTTTTTAAGCAAAACTAAGTTGGATTCATGACAAAACTACTTTCATAATAGATGGGAGTTAAAATCCACGACACTATAGTGTCCTATATAATAATATGTACTAGGAAGAAAATATAATATTTTAATATTGACGTATGTAAATTTAGAAACATAAATATTATTACAAAGTAAACAAACAATGAATGAATGTATCTTTTGGAGCATAATAATATATCTTCGGTAAATATATGGTTTTATATTGTTATGACAACAATAAGCTTCATAAATAACTTTATTGTTGAATGATTCCATTGATATAATATATCATGTATGATAAAATACGAACGCTGAGATGGAAATATTATTGTTTATATTAATAAGGGTAAATTTTCTATGCTATTTAAAACAAAAACGATCCATGTTTGCATTTTGAATTGTTTTTTCTGTTCTGTAAATAAGTTTAAAAAAAAAATAAGCAAATCAAATAAGAAACCGTATTTATTATTCAATTAATATTGTATGGTAAACATAAATGAAACAAAAATAGCTGTGACGAGCAGCCGAATAGCTACATGACATTTTAAAGAAATGGTTAATAAATACAATTTCATGTAAATTTAGTAACAATGTATTGGATAACAAAATAAATAGAAATTTTCTGATGTTATAAATTAATCTTCAGGGATTATCGACCATGTTGACTGTAGTTACTATGGTTCCCTCAGTCGCAACTAGGCAAATACAGGAATTGAATGCTTAAATCCACAAAAGAGCCAGAAAGCAAAATTCAAATTAAATTAAAAAATGACCAGTACCCTATACATGTATAATTTCTTTAATTGCTTAAATACATAAAACACATGCTATAAAATATTGAACAATTTTTTTTTTAAATAATACTAATTTTTTTATTCATTTTTAATGCCTCTCCTCCTTCGTATATTTTCCTCCTATTTTTCACCATTTTCGAGTAAAAAGGACGACATATTACATCTTCTTTCCCCTTATTGAACAAAAATATATGTTCAAAATTTTGCCTACATTTCATCCTCACTTTTTGAGCGAGGAAGAATTAAGATGTGTTTTTTGAAGTAAAAATACTTAATAAGATTAGGTTTAAACGTGCAAAAGATGAGTTGAAGATGCATTTTTTCAACTAGGGGACCTATAAACATTCAAACACGGATATAATAGGTTACCTACATATCGATATGCTCTGAATATCTCCAGAAGCTGCCGATATTGCCTCGTCACCCCCACGTGCGTGAATATTCCATCAGTAACGTGCCGATATCAAGTTTTCCATACTGGGAATACAGCCGTCTGTTTACCAACTTCAATCGATCTTCTAATCTCTGGAAATTTAAACTGAAAATACGATGGTGAATGGTGATGCAGGTTTGTTGGAAAAATTCAGCGAATATAAAGAAACCAAAGGAATTCTATAGTGAATACTGTACTAAGTTGGAGGTTTATCGTGGTGCAATGCATTAGGGAGTTCTCGTTACATCACCGAAGTTAAGGGTATTGGGTGTAGCACCGGTAATTGGCAACACTGACGTATCTTCACCATGTTAATTTGTGATCCTTGCTCCTCGGAGTAATTTTTATGCTAGAGCTAAGCTGATTGCTGTAGTATCAAGATAATTAGTAGCCCAAGTGCACAATTTGGCTAAATAAAGCCTGATTTAGAGAAAAGTATTTTTTTATATATTTTAGAAAAATGCATGTAAATTTAAAAAACTACTAAAAAATACTTTTCTTTAAATCAGGCTTTATTTAGCCAAATTGTTCACTTGGGCTACTAATTATCTTGATACTGCAGCAATCAGCTTAGCTCTAGCATAAAAATTACTCCGAGGAGCAATGATAAAAAATTAACATGGTGAAGATACGTCAGTGTTGCCAACTACCGGTGCTACACCCAATGCCCTTAAGCTAAGTCGAGAGTGGATAGTACTTAAATGAGTGACCGTTTGATCCTTTCCCTACCTTTTATTCCTACCTATTACCACACCACGAGCTGTAAGCTCTTTAGGGTGTATCAAATTCAAATTTTTATTTCGATCATAGGCTGTACAGCATGGATCACGTCAATTATTACATTAAATATGTAACATACTTAATTCTAATTAAAATTAGCCTAAATTTAATAAATTTAAACACATATACCCAAACAATATTTAAAATATATATGATATATAAAATTAATACAATAATTAAAATTATCCTTTCCTGTCATAGTTTATTGCGATTGGTTTGTTCGCTTGTAAGGTAAATCGAATTCTACAAGAAATACAAGAATTCAGGATAGAGAAAAAAAATGGTGTGACTATTATAATATGAATATTTACATAGGGATGCCTTGGCAGCTGAAGGAAATTGTTTAGCTAAGTTTTAAATGTGATGGCAATTTATTCCACAATTTATATAATATATAACGTTTGCATTAATTTGATATATTAGGATTGATTATTTTAATTACAAAAAAGGTATACTTCTCATAACTTTGCAATTTTAAAATATGGTTTCCTTTCTTTCATTCCTAAATACAACAAAGGTATGTTGTTCGACAAAGCCTGTTGTAAGAATGAGATTATAGCTGGCGACACTACTTATAGTAAGTAGTCCGTTTTTTGTCGCTTTTGCTGAAGCATTGGTGGACACAATAAGAAAGCAAACAAGATTTGTTTAGATAAAAGATAGAGACTAAAAACTTTATTTTCATTAATTTTTGTAAAAAGTTTTATTAATTGTTCATATAGTTAACAGAACAAAGAAAAACTTTTTTAACTTTCTGTCCATTGAGAATATAATTTTATCTTTATAAAAAAATATAAATTTTAAGAACTTTAGAACTTTTTTGAACTATTTTAGTATTCTAAATGAGATACATAAAAGCGACAAAAATTAATTTAAACTATAATTTTTGTTCTTCAAGTGTTACAAAAAAAAAAAAATAAAACTAATTTTATACTTCATGAAATACGTAACTGTAAAACTTGTGAGAATGTTATGTATTGCGTAAGAAAGTGCATCAATTGAAATCAACTTTAAATAATTTCTCTATAAAATAAATCTATTTCCAATTTTCTTATTCAATAATGTTAGATATCTATAAATTTCCCCTAGTTAAAAAATTACGTCTTCAACTCATCATTCCACGTCTTAAACCGGATCTACTTACGTCTTTTTACCTCAAAAACACATTTTATTTCTTCCTTGCTCAAAGTGAAGATGAAATGGAGACAATATTTCTAACATTTTATACTCAAAAGCAGGAAGAGACATATATCTTGTATTTTTTACTCTAAAAATGTGCAACTTTGAATGGAAATAGACGAGGAGAGAGCTTAATAGCGAAAAAGATGAAATTTATTTTAACTCGGTCAGTACCCATGCAGTAACAGGGTTCAGTTGAAGCAAAATGTATATAATTATTATTGTCTTCTTCTGCTTCTGCAAATAAAAATACAATACAGAAACCTCCCCAGTTGAAACCAATTTCATCTTTTATTCGCTATTATTCTCTCCTCTCGTCTTTTGTTCTCTTATTTTGCACCATTTTAGATGAAGAAAGAGGGAAAAGAAGAAATTACGTATTTTTCTCCGCCTTGACCAATAAAATGTTAGAAAATATTGTCATCATTTCATCCTTACTTTTAGTGAAGAGTAGATAAGAATTGTTAGAGGCAAAGAAATTTAGTTTAGACGTGTAAAGGATGAGTTGAAGACGTAATTTAGCAACTAGGGTTACCACTTCCGATATTATTCTTATATCAGATAAACTGTAGTGTTATAAATTACAATATCACTAGACAGATATAGCGCAAACTCCCTAATCAGATCACTGAACTATATATATGAATAAGATATTCTAACTAAAACGAATGAAATTCCGTGGAAGTGAGATATGAAGCACGTAACATAGCAGATAAGTATCACAATTAAAATATTTAAATTAGATATTTTATTCTCTATGTATATATTGCGCAGTACTTCCAAAGCATTTAAAATGTATTTTAAATTATCTTAAAACAGAATATTTTCTATTTTATAACAGTCTTTTACCATAAAATAATATGACGCCACAATTTTGTAGGCAAAACATTGTCAGCGGCATAGCATATACGTGCCTAAGTTGGTCTCGTAATTAATTTCTTCTGTATGGCTATTCACATTATTTTTCTTACAAATTTCTTTCGTAAATGGTGACAAGAAGAACCAATGCTATTAAAGAAAAATATTTGGTGACCAAAACTATTATTAAAAAAAGAGATGTTGTGAGTTATGTTAACACACACAGCATAGGATTTTAGGGTTTTCTGGCTATTACATCCCAAAGATTCTTCGGGCAGCTTCGGGCATCTCCATACTACCCAAACGTAAAAATAAAAGTCCATTATATATTAGACTATATATATATTTTTTGAGGGGTTTAGGTTATTATTTACAATAAATGTTATAAATGGTTATAAAATTTCTCTTCATTCGTTGACTACTACATAAAATATTGATATAGGGTACTTTACGGTGTGGTTTGAGCGCTCAATATTTTAACATATAACAATAACTAAAAAAAGAAAAAAAAACTTTTATTTCTCCATTAATTGCCGACCATCCTGACTTCGGTTTTCATGGTTTCCTCAATCACCATAATAGACATATACCTAGGTCATGCCCACCCTAATTTGAAAGTGCATCGTCAATTTTATTAGTAAAATATTCTTTTCTTATTAACATTGTCATTTATTGCCATTTAAAATTAAGTAAAACAAATATCAGCCATTCTTAAAAGATTTGATTTTCAATTAACATTAATACAATTCAAACATTAAATAAACTTCATTTGTAAGTTAATAATATAATTAACAATCAAAGAAATAGTTCTTTTGATAATCATCATTTCAATTGATTTCTCTTTTTAATTTATAAAAGTGCACTCTATCAGAGTTGCAATAATTGTAAAGGAAAGTTTCTTTGAAGTAAATAAATTTTCTCAAGTCATCTACTTTTTCTTGCTGGTTTTATTTGAAGCTACCATCTGCTACTACCAGCTAGGTCATGTTCGTTTGTGACTCCAGCTACAGAGATAAAGCACGTACGTTCAACTAACAGTCCTTTCCCTCCCCTCAATT
Source organism: Siphlonurus alternatus (assembly GCA_949825025.1). NCBI lineage: Eukaryota > Metazoa > Arthropoda > Insecta > Ephemeroptera > Siphlonuridae > Siphlonurus > Siphlonurus alternatus. Next base: position 22,759,697 of record OX463784.1, on the reverse strand, counting down.
ATTTCTTAACACTAACTGTTTTTAACTCTATTCCAAATACACTGAAAAAATTTAGCACACGGAGAAAAATAAATAATGAAGTATTCCGATTTAATCTTTATTACCTTCTCGCCTGGTCTTTTTTTCTCATATTTTGCGACCATTTCTGAAACTAACAAAGGAAAAATACGAGATTAAGTTTTCTTTCCTCTTATTGAGCATAAAATGTTAAAAATATTGTCTCCATTTCATACTCATTTTATTGGGCGTGGAAAAAATTAGATGTTTTGTTAAAGAAAAATACGTACTAAGAAAACCACTAATCTTTTAAACATCTGAAACTAATCTGATTAAGTCTTTTTACCTCAAAAACACATCTTATTTCCTTTTCGTTCAAAGTGAGGATGAAATTGAGGCAATATTTCTAACATTTTATGCTCAAGAAGAGAAGAGAATACGTAATATTGTATTATTCAATATGTTTTCTCTAAAATAGTGCAAAATAAGAGAATATTAGACGATAAGAGAGCTTAATAGTGAATAAAAGATAAAATTTATTTCAACTTGGGTGCGCATTCCATAAAGAAATTAAAAACATATATTTAAAAAAAATCGAGGTGAATTAAGTAGGGTTCAATTCCAAGTACCTTCAAATTATTTTATCTGCTATGGTCAACCACTAAATCTGATGGTAAGGTTGTATTCGTGATATTAAAGGAGAACTGAGACCGCGGAATGTTAACAACACATTCCAAACGATTGTCCAGCAATTTTGTCCATTGAGATATACAAGGTAGTGCTACAAGCATGCTTGAAACGTTTTATAGTGCGAATATCTAATATAACAGTTCCATTATAGAGTTTGTGAATGAAATTTACCATTTTACTGTTAAAGTAGTGTTCTTGAATTTCAGCTCTCTTTTGTTTTGTGGAAACTTTCATTATAAAAACTGATTTTCATTTGATAACACGTATAATTATTTGTTGGTACCTTTCATTTTTATATTATAATAATTTATGATTAATGACATATATTAAAAACTAAATACATGACTAATGATAATTACACGTCTTCTGGCTTTATAAATTTAATTATATCATTTAATGTTCTATTAATATGTATTGTATACATGCTCTTGCACATATATATTATGCTGTAGATTAATTTATGATACAATATAGACATGATTAACATGATCTATAAATTAACGAAAATATTTTGCATATACTAAAAGAAAATTCTTAAAATATTATAAACACAGATGCGGTACATAATTAATATTTTTACTGCAGAAAACTGCAGTACTTGAATCATATTTATAGAAAGTTTTAATTATTTTAAAGCTCTGCATAATATATTGATAATAGTATAACGAAATCAATAATATAATATACTTCTGTAACTATTATTCAGAAAAAAAGTGAACTTTCTATCGAAAAATAAGAAAACTTGTATATTTTATTCAATAAATTATAAATATTTCACAGATTGAATATCATAACGTCATATCTAAAAGTTATATAAAAGTTCGTGAGTTTCAGAATAAAGTTTATAACTTACAAACAAAAGAAGTCTGTGGAGGTATTTTTTTTTTATTTCAATTCCAATTAAGTTTGAGTGTGTGATGATGAATTGCCTTGCAAACTTGTATTCATGCGAGAGAGAGAGAGAGAGAGAGAGAGAGAGAGAGAGAGAGAGAGAGAGAGAGAGAGAGAGAGAGAGAGAGAGAGAGAGAGAGAGAGAGAGACATCCTCGAGCTTTTGTCATCCCACTCGATGTTAAATGTCAAACGTCATTTCAGAGGCTGTCGCGGTTGATAGATTGAAGCGTGAAGTTTGTAATCGTTTAATACACAAGCTAAATTAGATTTCATAACGTAGCAAGGTAATTTAAATAAGGATGTAACAGAATCACGAAAGGTAATTAATTTTTCACAATGTTATTAAATTTTTATCTATTTTTAAAATAGAAAATTCTTAATTTAATATTTATAATAACTTTAGAACAAAAAAAATTATTAACAAATAAAATTTATTTACTTTTTTATTACAAACAAATTTAATGTTTATTATATTTTAAATTTAATTTTTTAGTATTATATTTTAATATCTTTAGTAATAGTGAAAATTTCTAAAAATATATTAAAAATAAATTTTTAAATTTTGTTTTTATTTAGTATATATAAATTTAGTTCAGGAAAAATTCTTTAATCCCAGTCACGTGCAATATTTCTAATAATAATATTCATGAAAATTATAATACAAATTTTAATTCCCCTGAAACTTAACCTGGTAATAGTGAAGAAGATGGTTTTTCAAAAAGGCTATATAATTATTGGTTGACATCAATTTTAAAATAGGGGCTCAAAGTGTTACCAGGCGGCGAAAATTATTTTCTCCGTAAGTCACCTTGATTTTAAATTTGAATTTATCCTCGTCAGTAATAATTTGAGCTCCTATCTCCCCATTTAGGAGTCTTCTGATAATGAATCAAGAGCTAATTTTTCTCTAAAATATCTTTAATGTCAAAAAAGTAATTTCGATTTTTTTTTTATGGAACGAAGAGAACACCGCAAAATCAGCTGACTTGAAGCCTCTATTGGGGGTTTCTTTTTTTAATTTACTCGCCCTGGTGGCGTATACCCCAATTTCCCCCCTCTAACCACCTCCCTCGTTAAGGGAGGAAAATTATAATTAAAAAATAATATATATAATATTTCTGCGTGGAGCAAACCCGTAGTCACCAAAATCATTTATATTTTTTTAATTTTTAAATAAATATCTTCTTAGTTTTTATCGTATCTTTCATGGGTAAAACTTTACATTTTTCTATATCCTTAGAAATATGCTATTTGACGTGAAAACAAAAATATCTTTACTGCTTAGCAACGAAATTCTTCAATCAATATTTACGAAAATAATATTCGTATATTTATATTTTATAGCACATGCTAGGAAAACTGAAGTATCACTCAATTTTTTTTTTTTTTTTTTCTTTTTAGGTGTTGCATGTTTTGTGGATTCAATATCATCATGGCATGTTAAAATATAAAAATATACTCAGTAACAAAAGAAAATCGATATTCAGTAACAATGAAAGTGATATAAAAATATCATCAAATTTTATTACACTCTAGAGCTGTACACTGAAAAAAATAACAATAATAATTGAATTTCTTCCTAACTTTGAACATACTTCAAAATTGAAACAGTTCATCATTTATTCACATTTAACTTCTCTCCTCGCAATTTTTCAATAAGGTTGTTGTAGAAAAATATGAGATAATTCATCAATCATGAGCAGAAATTTATAAATAATTTATATTATTTTTCCACTGTTTATTATGTGCTCCAATATTTCACTTATCATATATTATATGATAAACAATGGTTCTCAAATTGCTGGTTTCCCAAAGTGTAATGAAAATATTATTCTGTTTGGCTTCAGGTTTACATTTTAGTTTTCGTAACTCGCAGATAAACATGGAAGTTTGAAATTCAATATTATTTAATTCTCTTATTACATAATGAAATATGAAGTTGGTTTCATAAATGTAAAATAAAAGGCGTATGGATTCTTTTATGAATTAAATTACCGTGCAGAATAATATTAATAATAGTTGCGATTTTAAACGGACAAAAAATTGTATTTTTAATCAGAAATAACTTGCCTAGTAATTGAAAAATATTTAAATTTAATAAACTCTTACATAATTTATTTATTTAATGATTTAACATTTTTTTTTATCTATTTGTTATGTTTATAACGAAACATTTTAATATAATTATGAATATTATTTTATATACATATTTCTATATATTTTACATTAAAATAATTGAATGAATGAATAGATCGTAAAATGCAAAATCTAACTCAAGGTCAGAAGTAAGCAAATAAAATGATAAATAAATATTAATTAAAATTTGTTCGTTAAAATATATAGCATTATAATGTTATAATAAATTATAAGTACAAAGAAAAAAAATACTGAATAAAAGGTGAAAGGTTGATAAAAATTATTTTAGTTAAAGAATTCCCCGCTATATGACACTAGTGTCGATATTTTTGTATCCGCTAGCAGCACCAGCAGCAGGGGTAGGCAGGCAGGGGTAGCATTCAGACCCGGGCAAGCAGAGAAGGTTGCAAGATCTCTCAAGGATATATTTCTGTGTTTTGTGAAAAGTCCTATAATTACCGAGTACCTATTATAACAAAAATATAAACAACGATATTCCTTAATATATTTGATGCAACGAACTGGATAATTTACAACAACGAATACTCCGTCCAAAAACATCACAATGCAAGCAGATTCAAAAGGTAATATTTTTTGTATTATTTAAAAAATATTTAATTTAATATAAAAACATGTGATATTTACGTCTATTGTTTTTTTACATTTGCGTCGTTACAAACGATATAAAGATTTATACATTATCTATGTGATGCCAAAGTATATTACGTTTCTGTATACTGCATGTCTTATTTTATCATAGGTTGAATATAATGTATTTTTGTAGAATGAAAGAAAATTATTTAATTATTTATTTTACTTTTAGATTTCTAAAATAATCAGATTTATCATTATTTAATAATAATTAATTTGGATATAATGCTCCTTAGAGGAATAAAATATTATAAATGAAATGTGTGCTGTTTAAATAACTTAAAATTCAAAAATGTACTTTTCTAAAGTGTCTGTTAAGCAGCTCGAACAAAGAGTACTACACTATGTATATATTATAAAGTACACACAATACCGGCTATTGTATTCGCAAAGTACTTAGCACAGATTTTATAAGTTTATATTAAAAGATAGTGCTTGATTTTATATTGAAATTTAACATCAAGTTTTAATACGGGATATTTTTAAGCTACAATTTATGCTACTTTTTTTGTAAATAATAAACTCCTACTACGTTCCAACTATATTTTATCTCTGAAAAAATTCCATATCAATAGGGTCGAGTTTTAAAAAAAAATCATATCAGAATTGAAATAAATTTAATCTTTTATTCGCTATTAACCTCTCTCCTCATCAAATTCCCTTCTATTTTGCACCATTTTAGAGGAAAAAAAGAGATTACGTCTTTTCTCTTATTAAGCATAAAATGATAGAAATATTATCTTCATTTTATCCTTTTTTGAGCGAGGAAGAAATAAGATGTGTTTTTGAGGTAAAAAAAAAAATTAGGTTCAGAGAGGTAGAGGATGAGTTGAAGATGCAATTTTTCTACTAGGGTAGGCATATAATAATCACACGTAGATATTGTGCTATGTATTGAACAATATATTACATAAACTTTTATTGTATAAAAGCTCCAATTGACGTGAATATTAGCTATAGAATGTTGTAGATTTGCGATTTGTTTAATGCAAATTATATTTTAAGATATATAATATTTAAAATGAAATAAATATAGTCAAACATTCAGTCAGAAATTTGTAGTACATATTTTTATTAAAATTATTTGCGAGAAATAGAGTGAGAGAGAGAGAGAGAGAGAGAGAGAGAGAGAGAGAGAGAGAGAGAGAGAGAGAGAGAGAGAGAGAGAGAGAGAGAGAGAGAGAGAGAGAGAGAAATGTGCCATTAACAATTTTGCTATGGATCAAAATACTATAATACGTATAACAGCTATTATACATTACTTTGAATATTATACAATTCATAATACTATAACATTTCATACAACATATAACAATGTTTTTTTGCCACCTATTCAATTTTGTAAAATATATAGCATATCGCCATTTGTCAAAATTTACATTATATCATTTCCATTGAATAATTTATGCTATACAAATGATTAGAATATTTTATAACTTAATATATTATATAAAATTAGATTTAATATCACAATTATACAATTGTATATATAATTTATTTCCTGTTTAAATTATATTAGCTATATAAAAGTTTTTAGATTTATTGTAATACATTATTAATAATTCATTACATGTTTGGTTTAATCTAATATTTCAATTATTCATAAATTAATTCAGTATTCGATAGAACTATTGATTGGTTATAAAGCTAATATGTAAATTGACAGATATTGATGGAAATGTTCTTTCAGTTGCTTAAAAAAAAACATCAAAAATAAAATTTTAACGGAAATTAAAATAAAAATGGAAAACTTGAAAAGATTTTCTTTCCTTTTATTGTATAGTGTAGCAAGACTTTTTAAATTCTTTCCTCTCAAAAAGAAACAAATATTAAAATATGTCTAAAATTTTGTTATAAAACTAATGAAAAATCTAACTAATTGGTTTTAAAAATAGCCTTTTAAATTATTTTTTAAAATCTCAAAACAGTTTCCAAGGTTAAATATTTTTTGTAATGATAAAATAAATGTTCATGCGCTAAATGTGATTAAATTTTCATTTACAAAAGTATAGGAGTTCATTGTTTATTGTTATACAGAAAATTCCACTCTAGTTGAAAAATTAGGTCTTCAACTCATCCTTTACACGTCTAAACCTAATCTTTTTACCTCTAAAACACATCTTATTTCATCCTCGCTCAAAAGAGGATGAAATGGAGACAATATATTTCTAACATTTCATGTACAAGAAGAGAGAAAAAGACGCAATCTCGTCGTCTTCCCTCTTTTTTCTCTAAAATGCAGCAAAATAAGAGGAAATTATACGAAAGGAGAGCTTATTAGAGAACAAAATGTAAAATTTATTTGAACTTGGGACATGCTCTGCCATGGTTAACTTACCTCAAGGTAAATTTTTGCAATTATCAGAGTTGAAATAATTTTCATTTTTTACTACCACTATAACCCTCTTCTTTTTTCCTTCCTATTTTCCTCGATTTCAAAGAAAAATACGGGATATTTCTTGTTGAAATTTTAAAAAATATTTTCTCTCCATTTCATCCTCACTATAAGCGATTAAGTACAACCACGTAATAAGATTTTTTTAGAACAATCGTATTAAAAATTGATTTGAAGACGATTTTTCAACTAGAAAAATTTCAATGTTAAAACCTTTTTTTCTTTGAATACCATCTTTTTTTTTTATTTCTGGCTAACATTCACTGCATATAAAAATCATTCACATCAATTATAATAGAAAGCATTGTTAGGAGCTTTTAAATTCAATGGTATAATATTTTATTACTTTGTATTACAAAATGAAGCTCCCAGCAATTTTATCGTTGCAAAACGAAAGCTCCTTAATTCTGGCAACCCGCACAACAACAGTGTAGAAGGGGTTGCATAATTTTCTTAACTGCAGGCGTACGTGCAAAATGGCGGTAATTAAGAAAACGTGCCTTAAGACCAGGAGCTAGTGCTTGTTCTAGTTTAGAGAAGAGAGAAAATTTAAATGTTGCTAAAAATAAACAGTGGCGCTTAAGTTAAAGCATGCTACCAAAGATATTTCCTGAGTTGAAATAAATTTCATCTTTTATTCGCGGCGCTATTAAGCTCTTTCCTCGTCTAATTCCCACTATTTTACACCATTTTAGGTAGAAAAAGACGAGATTACGTCTTCTTTCTTCTTATTGAGCATTAAGTGCTAGAAATGTTTGGTTATATTTTGTAAATTGACCTAAGAGTTAATTGAATTAGAATGTTTTAAAATAAACCATAATTTTTTATACATTAATTATTTTCTTGGAAGAGATTCAATTTCATCAAAAAGTTGTGAGAAACCTTTCAAAATACAATTTAAAAGAAAAGAAAATATTAATTTTAAGCCATGGCATCAATGTTCTTTTTTTTATGGAAAAGAATTTCCCATTATATAAAAACGATAATAGAGTATTGTCCTCAATTTTTTTTATTGCAGAAATGGATAGAGGGTGTAAAGTTATGCTACCCTGATTTTTTTCAGATTTTTTAGAGCCCGGGAACTATTTTTAAAAAATTATTGAAATTCCTTTTCGTGACGTCACGAGACGCCGCTCCTTAAGAAAAAGATAGGACTTGCCGCCGCGTGACGTCACAAAAAGGACTTTCAATAATTTTTTAAAAATAGTTCCCGGGCTCTAAAAAATCTGAAAAAAATCAGGATAGCATAACTTTGCACCCTCTATCCATTTCTGCAATAAAAAAAATTGAGGACAATACTCCATTATAAACAAATTTATAAAACTTCAACATTGTATGGTCAGTATATACATATACTATATTATTATTTACTTCCCATCGTTTATATTTCATATCATAAATTATAAAAATATAAAGGTTTGGTTAATTTTAGAATTTTGATTTTGACACAACTCCCTCTTGACATCATGGTTGCTAAGGGAGAAGGGACAGTTACGTCATTGGTGGTTCGCATAGCATGGTAGGCTGATAACTAATTTATGCCACTTTGCACCATCTTAGTGTGGTTTTATGTAATAGAGGAAGAGGGAAAGAGAGAGAGAGAGAGAGAGAGAGAGAGAGAGAGAGAGAGAGAGAGAGAGAGAGAGAGAGAGAGGGAAAGAGAGAGAGAGAGAGAGAGAGAGAGAGAGAGAGAGAGAGAGAGAGAGAGAGAGAGAGAGAGAGAGTTTGCGGTTAGCAAAGATAAACTTAGAGTATGAAAATGTTGTGTGAAGTTTAAATTTACTTAGATCTCTCTGTAGTAAAAAAAGGCTCCTCTCTTGAGATTGTTCAAAAAGATAACATATTATACAATGGTAAATTTAAGTAGTATTTCTATATTATTAACCCTAGCGGTACGGGCGGATGGGATCTAAAAAAAACTTTCAAAGTGGGAAAAAGGTGTAAAAAAACTTATATAAAAAAATGAAGTCTTATTTAGCCAGCAACGTACTTCAACAAAAAAAAAGAGAAAAAAATAAATAAAAAGTGAAGAAAAAACTTGGTAAAAAATTTCGAAAGTTCAAAGACCAACTTTGTCTCTCTCTCTTCCTTCCGATTCTCTCCTTAGTAATTAGTAAGTCAAGAAAAACACCATAGGTAAAGTTAAGGTAGAGATAATATGTATCAGCTGGCCCAATGCTAAAAAAATCCCATTCATAAAAATTATGAAAAAAATTTTAAATGTTCTCCTCAACATCCCCTATCAGTAGGTAAAATATCAGGTATACAAAAACGAGCTAGTTTTTGAGTTATTAATTTTGAAAGTTGACTAATTTAACATGGAAGGTCCATTTTTCCATGTTAAATTAGAGAACTTTAAAAATTAATTACTCGAAAACTAGCTCGTTTTTGTATACCTGATTTTTTACCTACTGATAGGGGATGTAGAGGAGAACATTTTAAATTTTTTTCATAATTTTTATGAATGGGATTTTTTTAGCATTGGTCCAGCTGATCCGTATTATCTCTACCTTAAGTAATATATAATTTACTTTTCAATTTAAAAATTAATGAAAACATATTTAACAAGAAAATAAATTTTAAAAATGGTTAAAAAAAAACATTTTGCATCTTTACAAAAATTTCTTCTAACCTTTTACGTCATTTTTTTTAGTAATGTTTACAAATTATGTTAAAACATTAATTAATTACTATTTTTAGATCTTTTTGTAACAAATTATGTAAATAATTTTTTAATTAAATTGTGTATTTTTAGTAACAAATTAAAAGGAGCTTTCAAGAAAAAAAGAGAACAAAAAAATATTGATCCAAAAATAGGTTTTCGTAATTTATACTATACGAGGTTGTAATTTGTTTTTTTATTACGCGCACGCTATTTTTAGTGTCCCCTCTAAGGATGAACACATAGATAGCCAACACAACATCAGGGTATTATCTTTTACTGCTTCATTCCGCGGCTGCTTTAATTTGTTTTTATATCAAATATAAACTTTTACATTCAGCTCGTCATATGTCTTGATTAATTTGGTAGCATATGACCACGTGTAAATGTTAATAAACAAAATTACGACGTTTTTCTTTTAATGTATTTGACTTTTAATTATTAGGACATCAAATTTTCATTAATTTTTGCAATGTTTTTTATTATTATTATTATTTTAATAAACTTCTCTATTTTTTATAGATTAGACATTTTATAAACGACCTCCGTGTCTTATGATCAGAAACATTTTCAGAGCTTCACGAGGTCTGAAATTGGTGCCACTAGTGTAGCACATGTACTTCATATGAGCTATACACTTAAAAAGTAATAAAAAAATATTATTTATTTTACTTCAGAAGAAGAATATGGTCAATATTTTCTAACTTTTTTTTTATGAAAAAATATCTTATTTTTTAAAAAAAATGTGTAATGACCGCCAATAGTAATTAGAAATTAATCCGTTTAATTTTTTTTATATTTTTAATTTATTTTATTAATGCAATAATTTCCATTGTATAACAGTAATAAAGTATAATTATTATCATTATTGCAGAGAACACAGTGCATAAATGTGAAGCATGTTGCTATATTTTTAAATATTAAATAAATTGAAGGTACACATAACAAATTAAATAACAAATTACATTTTACTTAAAAAAAAAAAATGAAATCATAAATTAAGAAATCAGGAGTAATTTTTTTGAGAAAAAGGTAGATTTTTTTATACTAATTTAATTTAATTTCAATTACAAATAATAATGCTGAAATCAATTCCTCATAAAATGACTATATTCCAAAATAAATAATATAATAATCATGAGTATTTCTAGTAAAATATTTGTCCAATTTTTTATTTCAATGTTCTATATTTTTCAATTTTAGTAATGCGCACATAAATAATAATGTTGATAAAAATGTAAACTTCCACCAATATACAGTAGATGTGTGATGTGCTGATGTGAAAGGATGACAGCTTATTTCTCGTTACAAGCCTACTTCTGTATTCATGAGCGCGAGACAAGCCAGAGATGTCAAGATTTCTCCCGGCGTTCTCTTCTCTTTGTGCGTCTTCTCCCTTGATCTCTGAATACGTGACCTTAGTAGGGGGGAGGAGGGATTATGATTTTTTTACGTCTAAAATGTCTGCTCAAGGTATGTATAGGGATGGAAGACTCTGGTGGCGTCCCAAAATAGTCCTATTCTCGTCTACTACATCTACTACCCTTCCCTACAATGGCGGCAAATTTAAGGCGCATCATATGCGCCCTTCTTATATAGCGGCCATCTTGGAGGGGAGGGGAAAGCTCATTTAGGGACCCTAAGTAGACGAGAATAGTATTGGGACGCCACCTCTATACACACGAGCATTTCGGTCGTCAATTTTTTAGGACATATTGCACTACGAAATTTCAAAAATAGCAATACATGATGGGTGCATTCAAAATTTCGCGATTCGATGGGGCTTAAAATACTTGAACGTGATTGGCTAATATTTTAACATTCACCAAATAGGTGACTTAACCTTGGGAAGGTCATGCACAAACAGCGACTGTATAATATATGGAGGATAGCGTTGAAATCAGGAACTTCGATACTCGACAATTTTCGTCGATCTTCGGGAAAATACGTCAAATGAGCCACGCGCTTGAGTAGCTGGCGGCTGTTCTGTGTGTTGACGTCATAGATCCAAAGACTTAGCGCTGGTGGCTAAAGTGGCACTTTTGATATAGTTAGGCTAGACATTCAATTCAAATTATATCATTTATCGCACAAGTTCATTTTCATTATTTCGTTTCTTAATGAAGTCCCTAGTTGAAAAATTACGTCTTTAACTCATCTTTAACATGTCTAAATCTAATCTTTTAACGTCTTTTTACCTCTAGAGCACATTTTATTTCTTCCTCGCTCAAAGTGAGGATGAAATGGAGACAATATTTCTAACATTTTATGCTCAATAAGAGGAAAGAAGACGTAATCTCGTCTAAAATGGTGCAAAATAAGAGGAAAACGAGAAGAGAGCTTAGTAAAAAAAAAAAAAAAAGATGAAATAATTTATTTCAAATCAAGATAATATTATTACATAAAATCTAAGTTATAAGGAGTTTGCTGTATAATAAATAAATAGAGATTACAGAAATTTATATAAATTTTTATTACTTGGTACTACAAACGTTCAATAAAAAAAGTCTGAATATTCCAATTATTGTAAAAAGTAAGGAATACAGTAAACAAATTTAATGCGCGCATTACAATAAAAATAGATTGCACACAAAAAGTACAAAGAAATGGAGCCCCTTAAATCTTACTTCTTGCACAACAGCAATGCAATTCTGGTTGCATACTTTTATTAACTGCAGGCGTAATAAAAAATGGCGGCAATTAAGACAACTATTGTAATAATAGAGAACGTGCTTGTATATAGTCAAACAAATGTAAGAGTACCACCGGAAGTAGCCGGAAGTGGAAGGATTTTGACTTAACTATCAACATAAGACTTTACAGATAGGTTACAATCCCTAATATAAATATCTTAGCAAAGTTTCAAGTTTCAAACTGAACTAGTAAGTCCAGAAACTTCGCACTTCCGGTGTAATCTTTTATTTGTTGAACTATAGAAGAAAGATACAAATTACAAACTGTGAAAAATTAAATTATAAAAACTAGAAAAATAAAAACCTCACAAAGTATCTATTACTTTAATAAGAAGAATTATATTAAAAAACGTGACAAAGGTTCGTGTGAAGTTGTAATTACTTTGTACGTTATTTAAATAGTCAAATTTATATGAAATTCCCTCCGGAAGTAGACGGAAGTGTAAGGTTTCTGGAGTTTATATTCAAATTTCAGCATTACAATTTCACACATAGATCAGTGCTTTTACTACAAATAAAAGTTGGCTTTATACTTGTTAATTAAGCAACTGATTTGACTAAAATTAAAAGGATTAGCCAATCACGTTCAAATATTTTAGGCCTTATCGTACCGCAAAATTTTGAATGCGCCCATCATGTAATACTATTTTTGAAATTTTGTGGTGCAATGGGACCTAAAAAATTGACGTACGAAATGTGAAAAGTTAATTATTAAACTGTACGATTGTAAAATATTTTTGATCAAATATAATAATAGAAAGGATCTTTTGTTTCTGCTTTGAATGAATTTATTTTCACTCTCTGTACGTGTTTATCGATTACATATAAAGAACAATATATATTTAGAATGTTTACTATAACTTGTTTGTATTGTTATATACGCACTTTCCTATAACACAAGGGAGTTGGCATTAAATTTTAATATAAGCAACTCTCTATATTGTATTAATTAAAACAATATTTTCAGTTCATTAAAATGTTGAAAGTTTTTGTAAATTAATGAAATCTTAACAATGTAGTACCAAACCATAAAATGAAATAATGATTAAAATTCAAATATAGAAATTCTCATCGCTCAAAGTAAGGTTGAAACGGAAACAAATATTTCTAACAATGGACAACCTACATGAAACTTTTTTTATTGCAGAAATGAATTGAGGGCATCAAATTATGCTACTCTGAATTTTTCAAAATATTTTGAGACCTGGAACTATTTTTATATAATTATTGAAAGTTCTGTATGTTAAGTTGGCACCCCTGAATCCTTAGTAAAAAAGATAGGACCGGACGTTTATTGATGCCTCCAGGAGACGTGGATGCACTTTCAATGATTATTTAAAAATAGTTCTGGGTTTCAAAAAAATCTGAAAAAATTCAGAGTAGCATAATTTGGTACCCTCTATTCATTTCAGCAATAAAAAATTTCCATGCAGTTTGTCCATTCATTCTCAAGAAGAGGAAAGCAGACGTAATCTCGTGTTTTTCCTCTTTTTTCGTCTAAAATGGTGCAACAAAATAGTAAAGAAATAGACGAGAGAAGAGCATAATAGAGAATAAAAAAATTAATTAATTAATTGAAATTAATTTCAACATGGGTATAGAAAAAAATATATATTATCCTTTGTGAATACTATCCATTTACAGCACAGATTTTCTATAAATTTATCATTATCACCATTGTTTTTTATTTGCAATGGTATTAAACTTATAGCCATGAAAAACCAATAAGATAAATATAATTTTAGACGATGAAAACAATGCGAGATAGAATCAACAAGAAATGTCACTTTCTATTTAATTCACAATGACTAATAAATTATTTAGAAACTTTTAGCTACATTTAAGCAGCTTTGAATTATTAATTATAAATTTATTTTCACAAAAAATAGGCTTTAAAGCTAAATTTACATAATCAATTTTTTAAAGCGATATAATGTAAATAATGCGTATCTGCTCTAATATTCCATAACGACCATATTTTACTTATACTTATTTTATAATATTAGCTTACTACACTTCAACAAATGTAAGTTTACTACCGGAAGTAGCCGGAAGTGGAAGTATATTGACTAAAATATCATTATGAAAAATTTAAGGCTTTGCAGATAGGTTGGAATTTTTAGTAAAAATCTTTCTGCAAAGTCTTAAATTGTTCAAAATCGTAGTTTAGAAAAAATCTATTCACTTCCAGCTGGTGATAACCTTATTGTACAGCATTTTATGCCAACGTTATTCGTATTTAAAGAAATCAAATGTATTTAAAACAAACTCTTACAAATACGAACGGCCGTGAACTAAATCAAATTTCGCCATTTGGCATATATTAACTACAGGAAACCTGTATAACAAGAAGCACGCCGTAAGCTATGCACTTGTTCAAATTCTAGAAAAATTGTAAAAAAATGTATCAACATAGACAGGATTCGAACCCGAGATCTTCCTAATGCGAAGCTGGCGTGTAATCAATGACTACACTATCATATATGACTCATAAAAGCAAGCTCAAGTTGAAATAAATTTCGTCTTTTATTCACTCTTAACTTTTCTCCTCTACCTTTTTTATTTTATTTTCCATCATTTCCGAGGAAAAAGACAAAATAGCGTCTTCTTTCCTCTTATTGATCATAAAATGTAAAAAAAACATTATCTCCATTTCATCCCCCTCATGTTGGATTTAACATGGATAATATAGGCATTTCCTCCACTCCAATCCATTTTTTTTTAACATTAGCCATATGGAGGTAGTTTCATGGAGGCATTCTCCCCCCCCCCCTTTCCATCCCTCCGAAATTATTTGCTGGATACACGTTTGACAAATCACATATTTTTAAGGTACAAAGACGTAATAAGATTTTGTTTATACATGTTAGGCTAGTCGCAGACAGAATCGCATGATTTTGCAGCGTATGATATAAAATAAAAAAAGAATCTATGCGATCAGCTGTGCGCGCGCACACAGCTTCGTATCGTATGCTGTCGTATGATAAGAAATTTAGAACCGGTTCTAAATGAGAAACGTACGATCGTAAGCTTACGATCATAGAAATAAAAGTCTGTGTGCGATCCCCCTTAAGAATGAGTTGAAGATGAAATTCCGCAACTAACGGACCATATATATGATTGCTCCTCTCTTGCACAATTGTCCTTAAGGACAGTAAAACGCTTTTTTTGCACATTTGAGTCGTCTAAATCGCCTGTTTCCTACGACTCCCCTGATGCTGGTATTGTTTGACCATTTACATGCATTGAAACGACAACACATGTTAGAGGATTACATCAATACCCTGAGGTGATAGACAATTTGTACTGTAAACATTGGATCAAATGCTCAACATGCAAAGCCAAATGTCAACATTTTTTAATTAAACTAATGTTTTGATACTGCTGGGTTTTAAATAAACAAAAATATTATTACACTTAAATTGAAATAATAAAGTAAAGATTCCATTTAATTGTTGCATAATTGTTACTTTTTAATCTAAATAACCTACATTATTTATTAAATTACAACAATGATAAAAAATATAATAATAATTAAATATTTTAATTTTTTTATTTTTTGAATATTAATTAATAATCGTAAAATTGCTTATTGTCATAAATTTAAAATATTAATTAAGAATTTAATATTATTTAAATATAATAATGTAGAACTATAGTTACATGGATTAATATGAATAATAAATCAAATAACAACAGACACTGTTTAGCGGGAATTAATGGTAGAAGATGAAAAATGCATTAGTACAATATTCATAATAGTAGAAATAAATTTTTACATTTTAACTCGAATCATATTGACCATGGCAATTAATGTGATAAAGCAATAAAAAGTTGTAGCAGTGTACATTATATTATGACTGTGTACAAGACATTACACCATATTTTGTTTACCATGAAAATAAGCGAGACAGACATGCACTGAGGTTAAATATAAATCGGGCTCGGATAATTAAGCCCCTGTATAGTTTGTAACGAAGTCTACTGATGTGGTAATTCGTATTCAGAATCTTGTCTCGAAAACCTCATTACATGCAACCAAATTGCCTTCTCTCTCTCTCTCTCTCTCTCTCTCTCTCTCTCTCTCTCTCTCTCTCTCTCTCTCTCTCTCACCCTAACATAATGATATTTGCTTTTTCTAAGAAGTAAAAACACCAAGAAATTATTCTTATAAAGTTCACTGAACCGTTGTAAAATAATATATCTTCCAACAAAAAAGATAAAAATAATAACAAGAAATTTATTTTGTTGATTATAAACTTCATTAACAAGATTGTTGTTTTTATTATAAAGTTATTTTTTTATTCTTTTGTTAATATTATAATTAAATTTAGTCTCAAAGAATCTAGATTTTTATTTTAAATTTATTATTCTGAATAAATTTAAATGTAATGACATCATTAGTAAAATAATTTTTTTTTTTTTTTTGTTATCTGAAGTTGATGAATTGTCGAATGATAAAAAAAATGTTAACAAATTTTTATTTAAATCTATTTTGTAACTATTAATAATTGTACTGTTCCAATATTCATGTATCTGATTTTGGATTAAGAATTGAAATTTCATATAATTAGTGACTTAAAAAATTGTATACCTACTAACACACATGGAAAAAAAATAGTGATTTCGATGAAGTTGTGATCCAATGGGTTTAATTAAAACAAGTGACATATTTTTTTAAAGGGATTTTAATGTTAAATAGAAATTTTCAAAAAAAATTTGTTTGATGGGCAGGTTTTGTTTCTATAGGTAAATTGACCTGTTAATTAATCAACCTTATTATGAAATTTAATTTCTTAATCCAAAATTGAAAGTGACACTCGAATATTGAAACAATCTGTACATTGTATTGAAAGAATTCATTTACAAGTAAGCTGATTTTACAGACGCATTTTCCCATCCAAATAACCCATGCAAAAATAAAAAAAAACATGAAATTGTTCTTTAAGCGTTAAATATTAAGCAAGGCTGAGGAAATAACCTCTAATGAATATAATGTAAAATATACATTTTTTATTTCAATTTGACATCAAGTGTATTAATTCTAATACGTTGAAAAGTTGAAAAACATTTTTTTAAAAGCTAAAAATAACTACATTGAAATCCGACATTTGATTACTTTTGAAAAAAACAACTTTTCAAATTTGAAATGAAATATTATATTTCTATAATTTGAAACAAGTAAAACAAATTTAAACAATTTGGTAAACAAAGTTAAAAACTCGTTATGGAAAAAGAAAAAAAAATCTTTGAGTTGTGTTTAAAATAATATTTTAGAACTTTAAAAGCTGCTGCATGTATATTATATATTCGTAGTAGAATTTTTTTACTTTTATTTTTCATCTAAAAATACATTTTAACATAAAAGTTCTCTTGTAGAAGCAACAACATAATACAAAGACTTCACAAACATAATTTATATCAAAGAGAAACAATCTACAAGAATCACCTTCGGCAATTGTGCATTTCAAGAAGAACTTCGTACTTTGTGTAATCTTCTTGTAGCAGACGGTGGTACCCGAATGATGAGATTTTGACGTCAGGGGGGGGGGGGGAGAGAGACAGAGTAACCATGGAAAGACAGGAAGAAGAGAGAGACAGGGAGACAAGAGAGAGACATAAACCAGAGAAAGGCAAGTAGGGAGAGAGAGTGAATTTAACCAAACATAGTTAAGCAAAGAGATAGAGTGGGAGAAGAAAGAGTGAAAGAAAGTAAGCAGACAGGCTAGCAGAGACAGAGTGAGAAAGAATGAGGTGCGGGGGGGGGTGTATTAGAGAGAGAGAGAGAAAACTCAAAGACATGCAAGTAAAGAGAGAGAAAGGAGGAAGTTATAGAGAGAAAGAGAGAGAGAGAGAGACAAACTAAAAGACAGGCAAACAGTGAGAGAGAGAGAGTGAGAAATAGAGTTGGAGAGAAAATAGTCCAGAAGACATGCAAGCAAGAAGAGACAGAATAGACATGTCCATGTCAAGAAATATACACACAAAACAAAATACATTTCAGAGTAAATAGACGGAATCATAAACAACGCAGATAGTTGATGACACGGCTAGACTGGAGTAATGAAGTTGTCAAGTGTTTGTCATACAAAACACGCGCGCATCTCCGCCCACATATAGTCCGTGTCAACTTTACTGATTACATCCAATCTATATAACAGCAATCTCTATGTCTGTGATTACATCACTGTAAACATCGACATATAAGATATATTGGGAGTTTACATTTACAGAATACAGAATTGGAAATTTTTCATTTTTATTATAATTCATCTCCACAAGTCCATAGACGATACTTCCTGAGGTATAGCGCATGGCATTCATTGCAGTTCCATGATATTTATTCCATATTATCCAGCGTTCAACATTATTTGGCAGTTAGCGTACACGCCAGAAACGTATTAATAATAATTGTTTATTGGGTTAAGAAATACATAAAATGTGAGGGGAAGACAAGATAAAAACAAGAATAAATAACCCATGTTATTCATTAAATGTATTATTCAATAAAATTGAGTAAGTAGCTCTTGGATGGTGAAAATCCACTTTTTTTATATATAAAATATATTATTAATTAAACAAAATAATAATGTAAAAAAGTAGTTAATATTGTTTAATATAATAATTTGAAATACTAAATTAAATTTAAAATATTTTAAAAATATTTATAAAATTAATATTTTTTAATTAAATTTTTTTACAATTTGAAATAAAATAATTTACATCTAAAATAATTATTTTATTAATTTTTTTGAATAAACAAGAAAATATTTCTGCAATAGCCTTCATTATTTATTTATTATTTCATTTCCATCTTATTATATTATTATGTTGAATATGTACTATTTTACATTATTTTCATTGTGTAAAATAATATTTAAACTATATACCCAATAATAATTTTATATCTACGAGGCATGTAATAACATATGACCATTGACCTTATAATATCGTTATCTATTTAATCATGTCATAGGATTTTACTATCTAAATGCTAACTCACCTTATGTTAGTAAATTTATATTATATCAAGTTTGTACCCGTAGGGCTTCTATAACAAATCCATTCACAGTGAAAGCATTATATTATTCTAACTATATATAAATTACTATATAGAGGCTGTTCAATTTCCCTTTCAAATTAAAAATTTATATTGGAATGGTTGAGTGAAATGCTTTATCAAACAAATTTGATTTTTAATTTGCAATATTTTTATTTGGTAATATGAATACCATATTGAAATTGGGAGAGACGTAAAGCGAATGTGTTTTTATTAGTATGGCTTTTAATATCAAGGGAGTGTCTTTTTACGAGTGTTCATTGCTTTTTTTAACTACTTCAATTTTGATTCGTTTTTGCATATTATAATATCTTGCTTTTTATTTGTTTTCATATGCATTTTGCTGTATTGAAATGTGTAAAATAAATAATAAATATTCATTAGAAAATTGACATTTCTCTTTTATTTTTATTTTTTACTTCTCTGGCATGATACAGTTAAAATTTGAAAACAACACAACGAAACAATATTTATTACATGAAAATTATTAAGTAATCAACTGTTTGAATAGAGGCTGCAAGTCAGCTGATTTTTTCGGTGTTACCACATTCGTATCTAAATCTACATGTATATAGAAAAAAAAAATACGTGAATTAATTTTTTTCCAAGAAGAAGATTTTTTTTGACAGTTGATAATTCAATAATTAGATTTTTTACTTTATTTTTAACTGAGCAAAGTTAAAAAAAAAACATTTTTCTTCATTTTCAAGTGCAAGATGGACCATATCGACACAAATGAGCATCGCAAGGCGCACTCACTTGAAGCCTCTATTGTTTTTCGCATATATTATGCAATATTCTCCAGTTGTTTTTTGTCGTGGATGTTCGGAGTATTTCGGGTCGTGTTCGGACAGTGGGATTCTTTGCTACAAATTTTCGACCAATGATTGAGGACATTACCAACACGAAAAAAAAAAAAAAAACAAAAAAAACAAATTAAATGAGACAAACAATATGTAGAATGCAGTTTATACAAGTTAAATTTCATTATGAGCAGTTATATAATTATATTTTTTTCATGAGACCTTCTTAATTAAATGAAGACTCGTGCTTTAAAGGGAGTTTGCAATCATTCTCATCATATATATTTCCAATTTTAAATATCTGCATTTGCGTCTCCTTGGCAGTTATAACAACAACATAATTTAGCATGAGAAATTAAATAAAATATAATAAAAATTAAAAATTCGATTTTTTTTTTAATATTTTTTTTTTTAATTTTTATTACATTTTGTATTTGAAAAATTTTGTGATCACATTGTATTAAGAAAATATATATATAAATAAATTAAAATTAAATAGATATTTAATTTCGTGTTGACAATGATGGTGTTGTATCTAATAAATAAAAATAGTGACATTGTGTGAAGTCTTTATTCAGGTCATTTCTCTGTTGGCATGTTGATTCATATGAAATGTAAAAGTAATAAAATACTCACATTTCAAAACATATAAAATAAATTAATCTATTTTAAGATATAAATAAAAACGTTTAAATGAAGGTATTTTTGCAAGAAAGTAGAATTTGAAGTAACAAAGAATTAGAATAAGGATCATGGTTTTGCAAGAAAATAAAGCACCAAAAAAGTAAAAATGATGTACTGTACAATAAGAGTATAGAGTCCCCGAGCACTTGCCCGGAGTTTCAGTGCTGGCTGCTGTTAGCCTGGTTGGTTGCATAACAGCAGGAGCAGCCCAAGCGGCCGAGCTGCCCGGGAAAACCCTCTCAGTCAAGCAGCTGCAAAACCAGACCGCAAAATTTTACATATAGTGATAAATTATAATAGAGAAAAGAATGATAGAAATTGTATTAAATTTGGTTTTTAAATTTTAAGAACGTAAAGAAAATGGAAACCAATTTGTAAGATAATAAAATTTACATAATAATATTCAAAAAATATTACTATAGAATATTTTTTTAAGAACGAATATTATTTTAATGATTTTGCAGGGACAAAAGATTAGGTTCTTGAATTTTCTAGACCAATTTAGAAAAAAGGTTTTATAATGGTCCTTTAAATCCAATATATGTAAAGATCATGATAGTGGTATTAGATTTGAAATCAAAAAAGAGAAGAATATTAAAATATACTACCTTTTACTTCGAGTTTCAAGACTCAAGTTTTAGAATATGACATCATTATATTTTGTTATGAAAGGGAGTTTTATAACATCGCAATTCATTTTTTTTTTTTTTTTAATTTGTTTAGAAACATCATTCAGTCCTACTATTTGAAAATTTTCACCTTCAGCTCATCCTATCTACACGTCTAAGCCTAATATCTGATTACTTATATTTTTTTTTTTAACTTAAATACACTATTTCTTCCTCCCGATTGAAATGAATTTAATATTTCTAACATTTTATGCTCAATAAAATGAATATCGTAATCTTGTTATTTTTCCTCGATATAGGAAGGAAAAAGACGAGGACATTAAAAATGAAAAAAATATTAAATTGATTTCAACTTGTGCACTGAGAATTGTGGTACTATCTTTTTTGAGGTTTCCATGTTCCTTCAGTAAATTTAATCAAATGCTGCGATAACAGTGACTTTGGAAAAAAATAAAAACCATCCTTATATTTATCTCCTTAGACCTCTCTAAAGCTCTCCACTTTTTAAATAAGACATCCTTTTTTATCTCTATTTCTATACATAATATACATATCGTCGTATTTGTAACGTCTTCAGTCATTGGTTCAGAGAATGTAACGAAGAACCTCATTGGTAGAACTAATCTTAAACATACAAGACACTGAATACGACAGTCTATATTTCTGAGTAGTTTAATATCGCTGAGCTTAAAAAAAAAATGTAGCGGTAGTATTTCGATCTCTTCTTTTTGGAAGCTCATGAGTTCAATTCCCCATGGGAGTGCTTTTTACCCTTCTCTCAAAGTCGATCATGTATTCAAAATGGCTGAACATCAAATCTAATAATGTAAGAAAGTTGTAGAAGAAAGCCAGAAGTAGAATTTTCTATACTTTTCTATTACATTCGGTCATGTTTTTGTTTATAGAATAGAATAGAATAATTTCTTTATTTAGGCGATGTTTGGCCATAAGGCCATTCTACCACATAACCTCTGTACAAGTATACAATTACATAATCGTTAAAAATTGCAGAACAATACATATATGCATATTACATAGTTATAAACTTTTTGTCCGCTTAATTAATAAATACGTATTAATAAATAATACGTATTTATTAATAAAAATTCCTATAAAGATTATTTTTCAGCGTAACGGTTGATCTCATTTACTACCCCTAGTTGAAAAAGTACATCTTTAACTTATTCTTTAGACGTCTAAACCCAATAAGAGGAAAAAAGGCGTAATCTCGTCGTATTTTCCTTCTTTTCCCTCTAAAATGGTGCAAAATACGAGGAAATTAGACGAGAAGAAAGCTTAAAAACGAATTAAAGATGAAATTTATGTATGTAGATATGTAGATTAATAATATATCATATTGAAATCAAAGTAAAAATTACGTTGCTCCCTTGCTGGGGTGAATTCATCTCGATTTCCACACAGTACAGTGATGCACTTGTCTGTGCTTCAATATCGATTGGACCTCAATAAATTCTGGAACGCCTAACAGGTTGGGAAAATTTTTTATAAATATTTATTTTTATTATTTCTAAGATTTATATGCAAATTTTTAATGAAATTGTTATTGAAAGTGAATTTTACGTTAGCAGATGCAAGCAAGCAAGGGAGTTTCCCCGTCGGTGTATATTTTTTTAAAAACTAAAGAAAAGAAACATGACAATTTAACAGGCTCAGGTGTTTTTTTTTTCTACAATTTTAATACCTGAAGCATTTCTTTAACAAAAAATGCCATGGTAGTTATTTTTTAACGTCTAAAACAATTACTTTCACTCACTGAGTCTTTTTTAATTTACATACAAGCTTTATATTTAAACTATAGTAATTTTTATATATAAAATTAAGCTTTGTTTATATTCATTAAAGTAATAAAGAACGTTCATTTACATGCAAATTTTATGTAAATTTTAACTTTAGTAGCAAAAACAAGTTATCTCATGCAGGTTCTAGTAATTATTTTCTAGAATATTGTTTTAAAACGAAATTAATGTTGAAATTTTAGCAATTTTTTAAAATTCTAAATGTTTTAGATTATTTTTCAAACTGAGCTACCCCTAATAATCATTTTACAAAATGCTGTGACGTCATAGCAATGTCTTCTGCTCGTTGTTAGTAAACAAAGTATTGCTGTGTAATGTCTGTCGCGTGAAAGGAAAAACATGGGACGCTTGTTGATTTACATGTTAACTTATGGAAAATGACCATTAATTATGAAGTTGTAGCGGTTGCCTAGCGCCAACAACGCCATTACGTTCTCTGCTCTGGTGGCAAAATTAGGCATTACGTCGTCCAATGTTTAACAATGAAAAAGGCTTCATGCGACAGACATTATAAACAATGGTTTGTTACAACCATTGTGCGAGTAGAAGACTTTGGTTCACAGTCATAAATAACATGCAGGCTCTCCATGATTTTTCATTTTTACTTGTTTTTACTTGAATGGTGTTAGAGGGTAAAAAAACAAAAAAAATTCGTATGAAAGTTAAGGTCCTCTATTCAACTATTATATGCAGTAACAATAATTCTTACAATTTTTTCACTTTTCCGCAAACACATAAAGACTAAACTTACTAATTAAATTATTCAAATGTATGACTTATTCAAATATAACCTTTATTGCACTGTATAGTCACGGGGGAGAGATGGTGAGGACTGGTTTTCTGTGTTTTATTTTGATCACAAATAATTTATTTGTTTACACCACCATGCACTTTATGTGCTAAAAACATTATAAAATATAGCCTCTAATAGTACATATTTTTGCTAAAGATATAATTACATGTTTAAACCTCAATCATTGCTACATCCAGATTTTAACTTCACCATTTCTCCCTCTATGACTGTATATTATTTCATTATATAATATAACCAAACAAAAAATATTAAATTATAATTTTCATATGAATACATTTATGAAAATATAATATTTTCAACACCAAGTCCCATTAACGTATATAAATAAAAAAAGTTGCCAACTTGTTGAGCTAAACTATGGGCAGAGAAGGGGAAAGGTTGCTATATATATGCACGCGTTCTAAAAGCTCCTTGCAATTTTCCTCGTAGAACAGTCAGCCTTCTTAGAATCAATACTCTAGTTCAGCAGTCTCTCTCTCTCTCTCTCTCTCTCTCTCTCTCTCTCTCTCTCTCTCTCTCTCTCTCTCTCTCTCTCTTCCACTCAATCATTGTATGTGGCGCCAGCTAAGAAAGCAAAGACAAGAGAGGAGAGAGAGAGAGAGAGAGAGAGAGAGAGAGAGAGAGAGAGAGAGAGAGAGAGAGAGAGAGAGAGAGAGAGAGAGAACATAAAATCAGTTCTTCCAGTAGATATACTCTCGGGTCAACTGAAATAAAATTACGATTGGAAATCAATAACTTATTTATATATTATTATATATAATATAAAGTTCATTGTACTAATAAAGTTGGAAATTTATTACCAAAGTAAATATTAGATGTTAAAGATTTTTCATTAACTTTATTGTATGTAGACATAAGTAACATAATATTAAATATTAAAACTTTATTTCTTGTATATTGATTTTCTACATCAGGAATAAAATTATAAAAGTTTTTATGATTTCTAAGATTCTGATTCAATTTCTAGTAATGTACTGAGTCATAAACAGTGGATCAAAGGTGATTCAACTATACATCCAGACAGAGCTTTCGTAACCCCTCCTAGATATTATTAAATAAATAATATAAAATAATAAATAGTATTTTTATTTAGCAAAAAAGCTAATACAGATATGTTGTTAATACATCAATCATCAGAAGTCGTTTTCACATTAAATATTATACCAACATATTATTACAAAAACAAAATAACTTTATTAATATTATATAATATCATTAATTCATTATCATAAAAATAAACAAAGTCTCCAAATATTAATAATATTTCTTTTTTAAGTACATAGATTTTATAACTTTTACACATTCACGCTTAAAACATTTAACATCATTATTCATTTTAATATTTCGAGGTATGAATTATATAATTATTATAATTATAAAGCGATCACGTTTGCACTTTTAAGTTGAAATTATTTTCATCTTTCATCATTCACTTTCAACATCTCTCCAGTACCCAGGACATTTTTTCAACCACTTTGCAACCATTTCCAAAAAACAAACAAAAAACAAAAAAAAAAAAAAAAAAAAAAAACAAAAAAGACGAGATTACGTACTTTTTCCTCTTATTTTTTGTGTACCCTACTGCATTTACATGACAGTGTTTAATATGGAATCATTGACCGACGGATAATGTTATTCTTATGAGGCATCGTCAAGGATTGATGGTACTAAACACTGTCATGTGAATGCGGTGCCATGCTTTTCAGATTGATTATTATATAGAAATAATGTCACTTTGAAGGAGGAAGAAATAAAATGTGTTTTTGACATGAGAAAACGTGAAAAGGTTACGTTTAGACGTGTTAAGGATGAGTTGAAGATATAATTGTTTAACTAGGGCATGCATGTCAATAATGTGTTTTGAAACATGGCTATTTAAATAATGAAACAACAGTAAATGTTTAGTTAATTAATCGTGTTACATGCAACAGTAATTAAATTAATGCAATATTTACATCAAAATTATACCAACAGTAAGCAAAAACTTCCTATTTGTTAATTATTTACATTTAAATATAATTTAACTGAAACAGTGTTTTCACATCAACTGAACACCAAAAACACAATTTATATTTACATATTTAATAGAATAATAATTAATTTAATACAATATTTACATTAATATAATTATGTCAAGTTCAATTACGATTATTAAACTTAATAACAATACATTAGAAAGCATTTTCTTCTTTACAAAAAAATAAACATTTTTAGCTTTTCCCTTGATAATAATTATAGTAATGCTAAAGGTAGTAGCAACTACATCATATTATAAATTTACATACTAACAAAGGATTGTAAGGCTTTGTTACTTAGTCTACATTGCTTGAGGCAAAGTATAAAGTGCTCTTTGATATTTTATGAGCCATTGTTAACAGTCTGAGAGAATTCTGTATTTCTAGCATGGTTGGAAAGAGGAGAGAGAAAGAGAGAGAGAGAGAGAGAGAGAGAGAGAGAGAGAGAGAGAGAGAGAGAGAGAGAGAGAGAGTCAATGAGGTTAAAAATTCATTTTCCTTTGAAGTTCAAAGGTGACTAAAAATAGCCCCTATAATAATTATTCAAGAACAGGTCAAGTTACAACTACTCTATATCATTTCAAGCGTTATATGCTTTTAATTCCAACTACAATTGCTACTTTTCTATCATTATCTTATAATTATAGCAATGTATACCTTTTGACACCACAAACTTTACTCGTTTTGTTTGTTGGTATTACCACGCAGTCTATGGAAGCGTGGTGAACTAAAACTATTTTGACATTTATAAGTGCCGTCCTTCCATCCTAAAACTGCAAATTTGCATCTGTCCATTGTAGCTGAAACAAGTGAGGTAGGAATAGAATTAGTGATGTCTATAGAGGTGCATGTACATCATTTTATTAGTTATAGTTTTGTAACAGAAAGAATTTAGAGAACTCCCTACGTATTTATAATAATGGACAACATACATGAAATTTTTTTATTGCAGAAATGAATAGACGGTACCAAATTATGCCATTCTGAATTCTTTTACATTTTTTTGAAACCCAGAACTATTTTTAAATAATTATTGAAAGTGCGGCCACGCCCCCTGGAGGCGTCAATAGGCGTCCAGTCTCTATCCTTTTTATTAAGGCTGCAGGGGTACCAACTGAAGTCACAGGACTTTCAATAATAATTTAAAAATAATTCCGGGTTTCAAAAAAATCTGAAAAAATTCAGAGTAGCATAATTTCGTACCATCTATTCATTTCTGCAATAAAATTTTTTCATGTAAGTTGTCCTAATTATGGAAGACAAAAGTCTAATCTGTTGTTTTATTAGTTATTAAATATTATTTCATAGTAAATATTTTATCATGATTTATATTTCGATTTATTATTTTCATACATATCAATTAATGGTGCAAACAAATGGAGCTTCGATCTCTTAAGATATTGAACATTTTAATTTATAAATATTTGTTAATCATTTATTAATATTACCTTTAACAACATGTCAAAAACGTAAAATACATATTAATTTAAATAAAATGGAAATTATCATTTAAAAATGTATTTTAAATTAAAAAATGATGTAATATTTTATCCCTTTATTAATTACAAAATTTTACATCACTATTAAAACAAACCGGGTACTAAAATAAACCATAGTATATGCGCATCAAATTCATAATCAGATGGTCGTGTGTTCGATCCCAGGTACCGCCAAACTTTTCAGAAGTGGCGGTTGTTAAAGAAACACCTACTCGTACATCCGGGAGGTGATTGATGACATCCTCCATCAATTACCGACCATCCTAACTGAGGTTTCCATGCGGTTTCCTTAGTCATAAACAGGTGAATGCTGCTCGAGATGGATTGCCATGATAAACCACGGGTTGGAAGGGACCCACAATACCCTAAAGCAATATGATATTTATGTTGGGTCCATAAAAAGCCTGGGAGTTAAATTCAGTCACTTGTATTATATGCAAGTCCCAGGATTTAACAGGGTTTCTTGAACCAAAAAAATGTTTAAGATGACGACTTTTCATCCTACATACTATACGAATCAATATTACAAGGAATTAGAAAACCCCTTGAATATAAAATTTACTATTATTATGCAAGAGGCTTTTTCAGACCTGTACTGTATACACTTAAATAATTATAATTTATAATATATAATTTTTTCAACCATCAAGTATAGCCCACATCAAGATTACGTTTTTCGCTTTTGTTAATTGAATTTCCTAGTTACAAATATTAAATATACAAAGAATATATTTATAAAATACGTATGTTGTAAAATATTTACATTATTTGCAATAAAAAAATATATTTTAATTAAACACAAATTAAAATAAATATTAAACATTTTATTTCATCAATTAATTAAAAAAAAAATGTTTTAGTTTATTACAAAATATTCGGAAAATTGACGACTACATCTTTGTTTTTAAAGTCGACATTAATTCTCAAAATGTGAACTCTTTTGTAAAGAAAATCTCTCGGGGGTATTAAGAGGAACTCCCTCGGAACTCCCTTTTCTAACTCGACGATATTTTCAAGATCAATTCCCAAATGTTTGGTGTCGAATCATCCCCTAATCCTCGACATAAAATTGCAACTATTTTTTTTTTCTGAGATAAAAAGAAAGAATGAGAGATGAAAAAAGAAATTGTACAAATCTATCTTTTTGTTAAAAAAAAAAGCAATTTTTCGTTATAAAGGATAAAAAAAATTTTTATCTCCGATAATATAAAAAAAATGCTTGGATTTCTCAAAGAATAGATTCGTTGATTGTAATAGTCATCTTGATTTTTCGCTTTGATCATAACGAATTTTTTACAAGTTTTTTTATATAGTTTTTATGTAATATTATCTGTCAACTCAGCGATAAATGGAAAGAAGTTCTTTTTATATAAAGTAGTTAAAAAATATTATAAAAAAAAATGTTCATACTAATAAATGGGTCTTATTTGAAATGATTATGTGTTATAAGCTTTTTGTTGGTCATGTCTTCAGTTACCAAAATATTTGAATCTAAGTAGCTAAGTACTGAACACTTGGATCCAAAAACACATTTTTTTTTTTTTTAAACTTCAGATTTAATTTCAATTCTGGGTGTCTGAACTGGGACAGTGAAATTTTGCTTTCATACAACATTGAATCCTTCATTAAAATTGTTTTACATCACTAAAAATCATAATTTCAAATATTCATATTAACTACAGATAAGTCTGTTAGTCGAAATGAGTTATTTTTGTTCTGAAAGTTACAAACAGTAGAGTTTTTTAATATTTTTTTTTAATAAATAGGGAGTTATTTTAAAATGTTTAGTTCTTGGTATTCTTTTTTATTGTAATAATTGAAGTAAAATACAACATACAATGCAAATTTTTAGTGTTCCAAAAATTATAAACGTAAATAATAATAATAAAAAATATATTGTCAAATTTAACAAATTGAAATTAATAAAAAAAAATGTATTAAAATAAACAAATAAATTTAAAAACAAAGGGTGGTATTCACCAAAAGTTAAGGAACGTTTTAGGGAGAGATATTTTAAGAAGCGTTTTTCTTACCTGTTACCTGGTAAGAAAAATGCTTCTTAAAATATCTCTCCCTAAAACGCTCCTTAACTCTTCGTGAATCCCACTCAACAAATCTACGGATGAATTTTGTATGTATTTTAATGTTTAGGAGATGTATGTTTCAACATTTTGCACATTATTGATTACAACTTGTTGATGGCTTAAATGAGATTTATTTGATGAGATATGCCAAAATGCTTCTACCAAGCTCTTAAGTCTATAATACTATGTTGAGCGAACGATATATTGAACCATATTGTTTTGGTTTCATTAATTTTAATCATATTTTAAATATATAATAAGATATACACTTATAATGAACAGATTTTAATATGTTGAAAATAATATCTATAAAGAGTATTATATAAAGTCAGTAGAGAATCCTATATAATAATATGAAGCAGGATGTGGAAATTTCTCACTGTAAATAATTTATGTTTTAAATTAGGTAGATGTATGCTGTGGCTACCACAAAATATTCTCTCTTCATGTAATAAATTATGAAATTTATGAGCTTATATGGTGAAATGTAAATCCTTTTTAGGGTACAGGAAAAGGTGGTCTCTTTTTGTTCCATTTCCTCTCTCTCTCTCTCTCTCTCTCTCTCTCTCTCTCTCTCTCTCTCTCTCTCCAATTACATATAAAGGTACTTGTTTATACGGTTTGTTTTTCCCACGGGTTGGAAAATGGTGAGATTTTTGACCGTCCTTTCTCTAACACACTTGCCCGGCTACTGAAGCTTTGCTTGCCGGCGTTTTGCAGTTGTCCAATACAAGAAATTTTAATAAAAAGATAATACTAAAAATATTATAACACACTTATACAAACTTTCAACTGCAGTTTTTTAATTTATTATTCTAAAATATACATTTTTAATTACCAAATTTAATAGTTTATTTTTAATAACCTGAATGGTAGTTTTTGTAGGGTACCTTTTTATTTATAAATCTTTGGATAGCAGTAGCTAAAGCTTCCTATCCCTGCCATAGCTGCTTGCTTGCCCCGATCGATGGAAATGTCGTACCGTATAGGACAAACCCTACGAGATGTTATCCTTTCATTCAAGGTTTTACACTGGACCAAAGTTTCAAGATGTTACACTTCTGTTATTATACTCTAGTTTGAGAGAAAGATAATTAACTAAAACTTATAAACGTCAATCAAATAAAATTATTTTATTAAAACATCAATTATATTAATTTAATATGAGCATTTCACTTGTCATATTTAATATTCTTCAGTGGATGAAAATTATAATTAATTTTAATTTAGATATTAATTTATAAATGGATTTTTTGTTTTTACTCTTGCATCATTATAAATTTGTTTTCAAATTATTTTACATATACATACATTTTAGGTGTCTTAATCATTAATTATCATATTATTTAAATGTAAAGCAGTCAATTGATGTCAATGATTGATTTTTGATCAAGTGTATCACTTCACTGTATTACGGTAAATAATTTATACTATTTACAATTAATATTTTATAATGCTAATATAACTAAATATTATTAAAAAAACAATTAGAATAAAACATTGACTTAAATAAATATTAAAATAACAATTAAAAATTACAAAAAATTATTTAAATATTAAATTTTATAAGAAATAAGAAAATTGGCAATTTAATAATACATTTTTATTAAAATAACAAATAACAAATAAATATGCATTAACAAAATCCTTTTTATTAAATAAGTATCAAAATTCATGCTTCCCAACAGGCTATTTAATATTATTTTTATTTCACCTCTGCATTAAAGACCAGCTTGGTTACCATCACAATAGGTAAGCTAGTACCGTGTAGGGGACTGTAGTAACCGTAGCACATGGCCTTGGAATAAGCAGGTTACACGCAAGCATTATTATATACACTCCGTGTCACGCACAATCGATACACCGCCTTCTTTTTCTGCCTCTCTACAAAAACATACACACACGTTATATAATAATTAATCCTCTCTCACTATTTTCCCATTATTCTCATAATAACATATATCCCTCCCGCCGTTTTTACTCATTTATTTCTCTCTTCTCTTTCTGCTCCCTTCCTCCTTCTCTCTCTATTGGCGTCATAAAGTTAGTGCGAACCTAGTGGTAACTGTTGGAACTACGTGCATCTGGCGAGGATTGCTGGATTAACATTGTAAAATCATGTAAATGCTCTGTCAGCAGCCATAGGATAATTTTACAGAAATGACAACACCATAATTAGTTGTCAAATACTTTCGGACAAATATAAAAAAATATTTCAACTTTGTAAGTGATTTCTTTCCTAAAAATTTGATAATTTTGTGATTTTCCCCCATGCTATATAGGTATTGCCGTATCCTCGATGCAAAGAGCAAAATTTTCAGACGTCAGCGCCATCTCTTGGTCCTTTATGTCCTCTATATCCCTCCTTCGTTCTCTCCCTATCTCTGTCTATCCCTCACTCTGTCCTCTCTCTCTCTCTTCTCCTCCTCTTCCCTCTCTCTCTCTCCCTCCCTCTCTCTCTCCCTCTCTCCCTCCCAATAATTTGACGTCCAACGCTGCTGCACTCGCTACTTAATGAGATTGCCCACCATTGGTGCTGTAGTAATTACTCAATGCTATTGTAAGCCTATGTAGGTCTTCTATTACCGGCAAATTAGATCAACAATATAGTAACGGTATAAAGTGTGCGTTAATGATCACATTGATTACCAATGACATTAAAAAAAATAATTGCTTCATTAAAGTCTTTGCAGCTGTGAATACAAAAATACACCAGATAGCACTTTATAAAGAGTGTTATAAATTGTTAATTGTAGGATTTTGTCCCCAATGTTAGTGGAATTAGATTTAGCAGCATTTTTTTTTTCCCCCACTGAACGCTGTTATTTATAAGGGTCACTAGAGATTTTATATTTCAAATTCCAAGCACTTCCTGGACCCGATTTTGTTGTTCTTTTCATACTGAGTCAGCCATGGCCTAGCTATGTAGTTGGACCTTTGTACTTCCAGTTCATTGACAAAAGCTGTAGCGTCCATCCTGGTTGAGGTTTCTACGTTTCCCTCAGTCACAGGCAAATGCCGGGATGGATTGCAAGGCCGCTCACGTTCCGGAAGAACCCGCGCTCAAGTTAGGGTTTCAGAAGGTTCGGGGTTTCAAACTCTTTAAGAGAAATTAGTAAGTAGAAGTACCCTGATATGATTTCATAAAAAAAAGAACAAATGTTACTACCACGCCCACACTTACAATTAGTATTGATGTACGTAATATGTCAAGTTGTGTTGTCGATGTTCAGTCAATCTAAAGTACAAAGCGAATGCAATTACGTTGATAGCAGAGAGATAACGGTAATGTGCAGCATCAGCTGCTTATCTCCACTAGTTTGTTCGTTTTTTGTGACCCATTTTACTATGTTGCAAAAAATAGGTTGTAAAAATTTTTGAAAATGATGATAGAAAAATAAAAAATAAATTTTAAATAATAATATTATTAAGTATTTATGAATAAAGTTATTAAAATATTTATATGCTTATTAATAATATTATCGCAAATAATGTAATTTCTTTAAATGAATTAAAGGGAGTTTCAATTTTTTAAAATTTAATTTTTTTATAGTATATTTCCACAAATTGATAAGATTCAAATTTAATATAATCAAAATTAATTGCTCCTATTGGAATAGGGTAAACGAACGGTTTATTTTTCTTATTATTAATAATCAATATTTACAATTTGTTTTATAAAAATGTTTTTACTTAAAATTTTACTTTTATTGTATTCTTTTTTATATATTAATACTATAATGTATATTTAATATATTAAAAAGTTTTTACAATAATTTATGGCGAAGGATAATTGCTTCATCTGATGATATCTGATCAGAGTGGATGAGTGGAGGTAAATTAACAATAATTATTTATAAATATTTTGTGCATTGTTTTTCAACTGTCGAAGTAAAAAAGTGCGTTACACGAATGAAAACATTGGACAATGACAAACTCTTTGTTTTCGTATTGTTTCATGTGTATGTTCTGTTTCATATCGATCTCAAAGCTCCATGAATAATGTTATTTCTCTTGAATTATTAAAAAAAAAAAAAAAGAAAAACACGGTATAATTTAATCTTTAAAAAATTGACAAAAGATTGATTTTTTTTATTGATGAAAATGTCAGAATTTTTTAGACGAACGTTGATTTATGTCGTGTATAAAATCAATAAAATGTATTTATATTTATTTCTTGAATCAATAGATAAAATTTAATATTTTAAAATAATTTATTGAAAAGTTTTTTTTTTTAAATAATCTTACACAAAAAATAATTTTCGAGGTAAAAAATTAATATCATCCATTTCTACATTTATATCAAAGTAATTTTTATGGGAAAAAATGCAAATTATGAATTCAAAATAAAAATATTAAACTAAACAGTAGTATTTGATTAAAAAAAAAACAACAAAAATTTAAACAAATATCATTTATTTTCTTTGCTCTTTTTTATCAACTATCAGTAAAAAATTACTTTTATATCCAACTCTTTAAGGTTAATAAACTGTCTTACCTTTACAAACATAATAATATAAATTTCCACACAATTATTTCCTCTGTAACAATTAGCTTGAACTTTTACCTCTATAATATACTACTTAATTAATTCTATAAATAACTTTTGTTTTCATCTAAATTAAAATGTAGAAAGTTATAATAATAGTGAAGTTTGCCCCGGGATCAAATGCGTAACAAAAATCGATACAAAGACACTCCACTAATGAAGCAACCCAATTAGGAGTCTCATTAACTCTCTCTTGAATTGAGGGGACAAAACCAACAAAAATTGTCATAAAATAACACTGCGGACAAAAAATTCTACTTCTATTTTTATTATTTTAACGTTCTTATAAAAATATTAACTTTTTTTTTAATATGCGATGTAGAAATACGAAGAATAAGAAAGGGAATTCTACTTTAAAAATAATATTCTATAGAGGTTGCTATTCACGGTAAAAAAAATTGTTTTAAAGGGCTTAAATAATTAAAAAAAAACTGGAATGGGGAATATACCTATATTGTCTATGTTAAAACAAAAATTTCAGAGGGGGTTGCGCCCCCCCCCCCCCCCTCTTGGATCCGCGCCTGTACAATGCCTAAATGTGATTATCTCTTTCTTTACAATCCAAGCTTGCTAAGTCCACCTAAGCTGACTTTACTTTGTTTATGTTGACAGGCTCCGCTGCAGCAGCTGCCACTGCGAGCCCGCACAGGCCGGACACAAGAATGCCAGAACAGAGCAACGACTACAGAGTGGTGGTGTTTGGAGCAGGGGGGGTTGGCAAAAGCTCCCTCGTCCTTCGCTTCGTCAAGGGAACCTTCAGAGAGTCATACATTCCCACTATTGAAGACACCTACCGACAGGTAAGTCAGTTTTCTTGCACATTGAAGGACGAATGGCTTAAATTCTGGCTGTTTACACTGAGAAAAAAAATAATCAAATTTTAAATAAACCTGTCGGTAAAACATGACATAATTATCACTATACGTTTCGAGGGAGAGTAACAAAAAAATATATTGAAAGTATTAAAAACTCAATAAATATTATTCTCAAGTTATTTTAAAATGGAGTTTAGTTTTGGTATGCAATATTCAAGTGCCATATGATTTATTAATATTCAAACTATTCATTTTATACTGAATTTTTCAAAGGTATCTCTCGTTCCGAGAAGTATATTGCTACAGGAGCGTGCATAAGTTTGTCTTACTTTTTTTTTTTATGGAGCTATATTAATATATTGAATATTAATATATTGAATATAAATATTCATGTTCAGTGACACGTTTTTAAAATTAATTTAATTTTTTATTAAATATATATATTTAATAATTGTAACTTTACAAATATTAAATATTTTAAGATTGCACTATTTATGCATAAGTCATTTATTAAAATTTAATATTAAGATTTGCAAGGGTCACCAAATCTGTTCAAGGTCAACAAAGGTGACTGACCCTGTGTTGTTCTCCAGGTCATCAGCTGCAACAAGAACATCTGCACACTTCAGATCACGGACACGACCGGTTCTCACCAGTTCCCCGCGATGCAGCGCCTCAGCATATCGAAGGGTCACGCGTTCATCCTGGTGTTCTCTGTTGTTTCCTGACAGTCACTGGAAGAGCTCCGCCCCATCTGGGAGGTCATGAAGGAGGTCAAGGTGAGGACATAAACCTAATTGAAATCAATATTCCATTTTTTCAAATAATTATTCATCAAAAGGCAATTTAATTTCAATTTTTACTGTGATATTTAAAGCACCTCCCTATTTTAAACAAATCTATTGTAATATTTAATATTTTTTTACTTATATCAGTACTTGCATGATTTTAACTAATTCTACACTCGATAGACATGATAGCCATATAACTATTATTAGATATAAATTATATTTTCTATATTTCTATAATTATTTAACAATTATATAAAAATAAAATTTACAAACTTAAATTTTTTTTTGTGCAAAATTGTACATTTTAATGTAATTAACATTTAAAAAAAAATCATAACATTTGTTTGGAAGCTATTTTATAACCAAAAATATGTCCTCAATTACATTCTTGTTAAGTCTTGCTGATTAGCAAATAATCGAGAAAATGATTTACTATTAGGAATCAAATGATATATGTAAATAATAAGAACATTTTATAATATAATTAAAATATGAATTTTCGGGTATTTATAATGCAATGGAGTATGGTCCTCAATTTTTTTTATTGCAGAAATGGATAGAGGGTGCAAAGTTATGCTACCCTGATTTTTTTCAGATTTTTTTGAGACCTGGAACTATTTTTAAAAAATTATTGAAAGTCCTTTTTGTGACGTCACGCGGCGGCAAGTCCTATCTTTTTCTTAAGGAGCGGCGTCTCGTGACGTCACGAAAAGGACTTTTAATAATTTTTTAAAAATAGTTCCCGGGCTCTAAAAAATCTGAAAAAATCAGGGTAGCATAACTTTGCACCCTCTATCCATTTCTGCAATAAAAAAAATTGAGGGCAATACTCTATTCTAGAATGAGAATCAACAATATCACTTTTCAAGAAGGATCACTTTCCTGGTAATAAAGTAACATTATCAACCTTACGAACTTTATTAAAAACGCATATTGCATGGATTTATTGTGTACCAACCGAGCCACTAGTTTCAAGAATTTAATTTGTAGTTTAGAACAGTCATTATTTCTGTACTCTCTATTAATTTATATTAAAGCTTGCAATAAAAATCCCATATATATACAGGTTTAGGTACATATTGGCATTACAGGCAGCAGGGGCCGCACCTAGAAAGAGTTCTGAAACTAATTTTTATATGTTCTAACAATTGTAAGATGGGTTAAAAAGTCGAAAGGCTATAGTCAGAGTTCCTTGACCTAGAGACTTATGATCAGTCCGAGCCTTACAAGTTTTTCCCTTTAACGAACAGCCTTCATGAATTTTTTTCTTACATATTTAGATAAAAGATCGAGGGGAAGAGGCTGTGACGTCATAGTCATCACAACGTCTTTCTCTATGTTTGTATGTTAACTATTTGTTTGACTATGACGTCACAGCATTTTTCAACAATATTTTAATGGGATTAAGAACCTTCAAAAAGTCTAAAAAAAATTAACTCTATCCTCTATCTAAATATGCTATTAAAATTTTCATGAAGGGTTATTCCTTATTATTTTTCTCCATGTCTAGGGGGTCATACGCTGCCTTCGTATCGTATCGCATCGTATGATAAAAATTTAGAACCGTTTCTACATGAGAAACGTACGATCACATGCAATACGAAACGAAGCTGTGTGCGCGCGCATACCTGATCGTACAAGTTCTGATTATGTGTGAGACACACAGTATAGAGAAGATAGTAGAGAAAGTCGTATGTTAGAATCGAAGTCGAAAACTGCTCGCGTCAACGGCATGTTTGTCCGCCGCAATGTTAAAATCATAGGAAAGGGGCACGACCAAATGGGGCATCCTGCAATGTTATGGTATAGGAGAATCAACTATAATCTGCTCTAACTCGGAAATTATTAAAGCTAGCACAGTGAAACTTTCACTAAAATATTAGAAAAAAAAATCTAGTATTTTTTACAAAAAAAAAGTAAGCTCTTAACCCAATATTCAAAAAGTGTCAAAAATTGACTTCAGCTCCCCCGTAGCGCAGGTATGGGAGTTTGGCTACTATCTTTCCTGTACTGTGGTGAGATAGTCCTAATATTTGATGTTATTTCTACAGGGCGGCTCGCTTGAAGGTATCCCAGTGATGCTTGTAGGGAATAAAATCGACGAGGAAGCAACGCGAGAAGTGAGCGCTGCTGAGGGTGAGGCTGAAGCTCAGAGATGGGGGTGCAGTTATATGGAGACGTCGGCGAAGACGAACCACAACGTCAAGGAATTGTTCCAGGAACTTCTCAACATGGAGAAAAACAGATCGATTTCTCTTCAACTAGATGCCAAGAACAGAAGTCAGAAGACGAGTAAAATTAAAGAGAAATGCTCTATTATGTAATAATACTCTATTAGATGTTGTGTTTTTTTTATATATTAGTTTGATTTTGTTATAGAAATTGTAAGAAAATATTATTAATTTTCTTTTAAGTTGAAATTGACAAGAAATCCATTTTATATAAATTAAATTTTGCTTGCCAATCCATGAGTTGGACAGTTTTTTTAACTGAAAATTTTACAAATAAACACCTCGAGATAGTACAAACGATACCTCTGCCTGATTTGCTAAAACTGTAGCATCAAAAGGTAAATTCCCCGAATTGAAATAAATTAATATTTTTTTCGCTATTCAGCTCTCTCCTCGTCTAATTTCCTCCTTTTTTGAACCATTTTTGAGGGAAAAAGACGAGATTACGTATATTCTTTCCTCATCTTGAGCATAAAATATTAAATATATTGTTTATATTTCATTCTCACTTTGAGCGGAGAAGAAATAAGATGTGTTTTGAGGTAAAAAGACGTAATAAGATTAGGTTAAAATGTGTAAAGGATGAGTTGAAGATGAAAATTTTAAAATTAGTTATTCATAAATTTAGAGAATTTAAACAGATTATAATAGGCCTGTTCGTTAACCCTGCTCGATGTACACTTTCTGCACCCAATCGACCTTATGTATATTCGATATAAGGTCGATTAGGTGTAGAATGTGTACACCGAGCAGGGTTTACGACAGGTTTACGAACAGGCCTAATGCCCCCAAAGATACAAACAGTAACGTTTATGCTGTGCCGAGGTGTGCATGTTAAAATATGAGATATAAATTGTAATTATAATTGCATTGTGATTACCATTAACTGTATAGTATAACATACTTTACTAAAATGCAGTCTAGTTACAATAAGTAATTTGAAAAATAAAATTTATTTACAGTGGCTTAATTCTAATTAAATTAAAATTATTGTGTTAAATATTTTAATTATATAATTAATTTATAAGCTAATTTACACACTTGCATGGGTTGGATAATTGCTACATTTATTTTAATTAATTACGCTGCGCCCTAAATGTATGCAACTTTTCCTGCATATAAATAGATACATGCACCAATAAATTACATTCAAATTTTAAGATTATTTTGATAAGGTAAATGTAATCATAATATAAACTCTTGAACTAAAAATATATTAATTCAATTTATAATTTCAAACATAATGCATTTTATTTGTACACAAAAAATGAAAATATTATTTAATTAAAAATCAGTTTTAAAAATTACATGATTATTTGTTTCTTTTAACACATTTTTAAATATTTCTATAACAAAATCAAATAGAATTGTTTGAAAAAATAAACTCTTTTCTCTCTTAACAAACTTTCATAAATATTCCTAATAATTATGTCACTCTTTGTAAAAAAAATTGTTTTTGTTTTTTTGAAGTGGCAAATTAAAAATGGCAATACTAGCCTTCTTTAAATTTCTCTGATGAAAAAATTGAATGCTCTCTGTGTTGTTATTGCCAGTCTTGTAATTAAAAAACTTGAAATAATTGATAGAATTTCTAAGTTCAATACTTGATAATGAGAATATTGCCTATGATCTTTCAAAAAAAAAATGTTTATATTAAATAATGTTGCTGGATGTTTTTAAATTTTCATATTTTAAGACAAAAGTTATCCTCAAAAACAACACAATAACTCCAAAATCCTCAAAGTCTTCTACTATTATAACAATGATTGTAACAAACCATTGTTAATAATATTTATCGCATGAAGCCTTTTTCATTGTTAAATCTGATTTCGCCACCAGAGCACAGAACGTAATGGAATTGTTGGCGCTAGTATAGACACCAAACATTTGTAAAGACTATGTATATACCTTAAGGTAATTACATGAGTTATTTTAAAATTATTGAGCATATTTTGCATCGAAAATCAAAAGTAAAATTAATGCAAGAAAACACATCGATTTTTTTTTTAAAAAATGACATTATGTCATAAAATATGAAAATATAATAAATATTCCGGAAAAACCATCGACAGTGAAGTGAATTTATCTTTCATCATTAATTTAACAATATTAACTCAATAAACT
This sequence comes from Siphlonurus alternatus, assembly GCA_949825025.1. NCBI lineage: Eukaryota > Metazoa > Arthropoda > Insecta > Ephemeroptera > Siphlonuridae > Siphlonurus > Siphlonurus alternatus. The sequence goes on along the minus strand of OX463784.1, from coordinate 22,719,665 downwards.
AATATTCTTTGTTGGAAATATAAATTATTTTGAGATTTTTCAATTGCAAAAATATCTACTTGTAATTTTATTTCGTAATACAGTAGTTTGTTCTACCTTCTACACAGTAATTATGCTATTAAAAATTAATTATTATTAATTAATTAAGAAAATTAATTAAAAAATCTCAAAAATATTCTACTTTCAGATTATTTGTACTGTACATTCTTATAATGGTGCAAAATCAGGTAAAAAAATTGTTGAATAATGTCCATTTTCATTACATACACATATGAAATTGACTCTTATTGCAATTTTTACTTCATATTACATCATCAGAATTTGTTTATATAAAAATGTATAACATCAAACATTTTTTTTGTAAGTAATTTCTTTAGATAATTATAGACAATGGAGTACCGACCTTAAAATTTTTTATTGCAGAAATGGATAGAGGGTGCAAAAATATGCTACTCTGAATTTTTTCAGATTTTGCTGAGACCGGGAACTATTTTTAAAAAATTATTGAAAGTCTGTTTTGATGACGTCACGAGGCGCCTCTCCTTAAGAAAAGGATAGGACATTAACGCCCGTGACGTCATAAAACGGACTTTCAATAATTTTTTAAAAATACTTCCCGGTCTCAGAAAAATCTGAAAAAATTCAGAGTAGCATATTTTTGCACCCTCTATCCATTTCTGCAATAAAAAATTTTAAGGTCGGTACTCCATTGATTTTTAAATTGACGTTTAGAACACGTAAATTCTCTTTAAAAAAAAAAAGCTTTAATTAATGATAAATTTAATTGTGAAATTAATGTTGTTTTTTTTAAAAAAAAATTAAATATAAAAAAAAACTTTGACAACGATTTTAAGAGTGATTGATGAAGGAGACAATTTAATTAGAAAATATTGGTAAAAATGAAAATTTTTAATAATAATTTATTTATAATAATGCTATTGAAATTAACAATACATTTTAATGAATATTATTAATTTATGTATTCTTATTGTCACAGTATATTAATTAAATATAATGGTCATAAATATAGAGCAATATTTTTGTAAAAGAAAAATATAAATTGTCATCTATTTTGGTATAAATAATAATTTAAGTATAATATTTAATTATGAATACATTCAATAAAGAATATTATTTTAAAAAATAATGTTCTATAGTTTTTGACTGTTATATTATGTAAAAATTATACCAACTATGTAAAATAAATGATAAACCATACAATCATTTTTTATATAATGAGTCATACATTTCAATTAAAATTAAAACCATCCCTTAAAGCTTATAATAGAAACGTATCTGAAGAGAAATTTTGATTTCAACATTTTACTAAAATGCTGAGAAAATTAACAATTTTTATAAAACACTTTGAGGAGTAATTTTAAATTAATTGGAATGTTTTAAATTTATTTAGTAATATTGTGATAATCATGTTTATTTTTTAATTAAATTAATACTGTATATATTATTTTTTAAAAAAAATTATTGCTCTGCAATATTCGCAAATTAAATCAATATCTTATAAAATAATTGAAATAACAGAATAAGTTTTTCTAAACAGTCGTCACCTAATAAATTTTCCCACTTGCAGTCTTGTTAATCACCATGCCCTGTGTTATTCTTACGGGGAATATTGATTAACACTGATTAATGAGGCCGCAAAGGTAAATTTTCAAAGGCGAAGACTGTACATGGATTTTAAATTATTTGAATGTACCACTATAATGGACAACATACATGAAAAAAATAAAATAAAACAGAAATGAATAAAGTGTACCAAATTATGCTACTCTGAATTTTTTTCCGATTTTTTTTAGACCCAGAACTATTTTTAAATAATTATTGAAAGTGCGACCACGCCCCCTGGAGCCGGCAATAGGCGTCCTGGCCCTATCCTTTTTATTAAGGATTCAGGGGTGCCTACTGAAATTAAAGAACTTTCAATATAATTGTTTAAAAATAGTTTCGGGTCTAAAAAAAATCTGAAAAAATTCAGAGTAGCATAATTTGGTATCCTCTATTCATTTCTGTAATAAAATTTTTTCATGTTTGTTGTCCAATTATAAATTAACAATGTTGTCATATATAACACTATTTAAAATTCTATATTGTCAAAAACTGGCAATTAAATTAAAAATAATGGCATTATTACAAGAAAATACGTAATATAGTGGTACATTGCGTTTTTATATTTGATTTTCACATATGTATAAATAAATATTTACTACGGATATATTTAAAAATTGTTTTATAATTCATAATAATTATATAAACAAAAACAAAATCTCGCCAATTACATCGAAATTAAAATATTCCATCAATAATAAATTAAATAAATAAACAGAGTAATTTTATTTGCTATTTAAGCAAAAAAACGGGGTTTAATAAAATGCTTTATTCAATAACAAAATGTATTTTGGAATAAAATGATTTTTTTAAATTTAATAATTGTATATTGTATTACAATTTTTTTCAAAAAAAAAAAAAGAAAATACTTTGGTATTGATAACCAATATAATTAATGTTTTCCATTATTTGTATCATATTTCAATTGGTTGTCAGAACTTATAAGTTAAAATATATTATAATGTAACATAGCCTTCTGTAGTTGTTCGTATGAAAAATAATGACAGAATAGTAATAAAATTGAATCACTAATTTATAGTTAGTTTCTTATTCTATATTATAGTAATTCAATTTTAATGTTGGAAATATTATATGAATTAAAAGACGATTTAAAAACATTCTTCTTATTTTTTTAGAGGTATTTGATCATAAAAGTAGTCATTTAAATTAATTTGATAAAATTGTGAAATTTTAAGAATTTATATAATTTGGCTTTATTATTTTAAAAATTAAAATTTCATTGGTACCGAAGGGGACTTAAGGAAGAAATTTCTAATATATTATTGTGGTTGGTTACACCACATCTGAAACAGGATGTCACATGTACGAGAGAGATAATGTGTTACAACATTTCTGTAACTAAAAATTTCCAAATTAAATTTAGAAGTTCCTAATGTCCCCGTCGGTATATACTTCCATATCGGAGTATTTATTTTTCTATTGATATTTGTTCATGTTTTTATAGTAAAACAACACGCCCATGCAAAATGAAAAAATGTATAAATTTGTACATTATTATTATACATTATTGGCCTACTAGCTTGATCGTAAAAAAATTAAGATAACAAAGGAAATTTGATAGCAATGAATGAAACTTAAAGTCCAAGTCAGAATGGAGTGTCGACTTCATTTTTTTTTTTTTTTCTTTTTTTTATTGCTGAAATGGATAGAGCGTGCAAAGTTATGCTACCTTGATTTTTTCAGATTTTTTAGAGCCCGGGAACTATTTTTAAAAAATTATTGAAAGTTCTTTTTGTGACGTCACAAGGCGCCGCTCCTTAAGAGAAACATAGGACTTGCCGCCTCATGACGTCACAAAAAACTTTCAATATTTTTTTAAAAATACTTTCCGGGCTCTAAAAAATCTGAAAAAAATCAGGGTAGCACAACTTTGCACGCTCTATCCATTTCTGCAATAAAAAATTTTGAGGTCGATACTCCATTGTTATTAGAAAATTAACAATTATGTTATGTTGCCATATTTGTCATGCAATACAAACCAGTTGCACTTTTCTTATCTTTGTTTAGATAAAAATAAATACTTCCTTACAATTTTATGTTGTATAGAATAATTAAAATAAAATTTAAAAATTAACTTCGTACATAACTTGTTTTTAAATCGTCTTTAAAATATTTCTATAAATAGTCCAATTAATTTAATATTACTTCATAAAGTAGTCGGAAGTGTAAGGTTTCTGGACTTCATATTCATATTTCAGCTTTATAATTTAGCACATAGATCAGTGCTTTTGCTGCAAATCACTCTGTTAAGTCTCAAATCTGAATTACAAACAGAAGAGCTGCAAACTTCACACTTCCAGCTACTTCCGGAAGGAATATTAAATTTAATCGACTGTATTTCCGTTCAATGGCTAGAAAGACTGAGAGCAAGAGCCGATATAGAAATTTATTTGCAAAATAAGTGAAAATATTAACAACAAAAATAATCATTATAAATTGTAGTAAAGTAATATAAAATTATTTGAAAATAAATAAATTAGAAATAATAGTGTAATAATATATAGCTACTGTTTAGAACTTTATTGAAATATATAATAAAAATACAAAAAAAAATATGTAATAATATATTCTCCAAAATTACGGGTTTTTTAATTAAGTAAATATATAATAATCAATGTATCTATATTGTAAATATTATTCATCTATTTATTAATTCACATCTTATAATATATATAAAAGAAAAAAAGCAATTTTGGAATTTAAGAAGGGCTGGATCCTCTTATAAACTGTAAAAATTCTTTTTTTCGAGACACGTTTTTTTGTAAAATAATGATCCTGTATTGTGTAAAGTGCATTTAATAGATAAATGTTTGTTTTTTTTTTGCATTGTATCTAATATTAAGCATGAAATAGATCTCAAAATATTGTAGATTATTATCGCTAATTAGAAAATTAAAAAAAAAAATTATATATATTAAACGCATATCATATTTGTGTTTATCTTAATAATATATGATGTAAATATATAACTCATTCATTTCTTGCTTCATTATGATGTAATAATATTTAATTATAAATATATATAATAAAATTTATTAAAACAAAATCACAGTTTGTTATTTCAAACAACTTTACAATAGTTTCACTTGCTACTGTTTCTTACAAATATCAGAATTTTCCAAATAGATTCAAATATTGTTATATATTAATATTGTTACTTCAATAGAAAAAATAACAATATTTATAACAATTCCTCTTTAACGAGACTTCGTCCTTCAAAAATCTATTTTTCAAGTGTGGACTAGCATGGAGTTTTTCTTTTTCAGTTGGTACATAATGACTATATTTATATATAACAGATTTTTGGCACTTGGGCAATTCATAATCGGATGGTCGTGAGTTCGATCCCAGGCACCATTCAACTTTTCACAAGTGACGGTTGCTAAAGAACAACCACTCGTGCATTCGACCGAGAGGCAATTGAAGCTATAGGCATCCTCCATAAATTGCCAATGGAGTATCGACCTTAATTTTTTTTTTACTGCAAAAATGCTACCCCGATTTTTTTTAAGATTTTTTACAGCCTTGGAAGTATTTTTAAAAAATTATTGAAAGTCCTTTTCGTGACGTCACGAGACGCCGCTCCTTAAGAAAAAGATAGGACTTGCCGCCTCGTGATGTCACAAAAAGGACTTTCAATAATTTTTTAAAAATAGTTCCCGGTCACAAAAAAATCTGAAAAAAATCAGGATAGCATAACTTTGCATCCATTTTTGCAATAAAAAAAATTGAGGTCGATACTCCATTGCCAACCATCCTGACTGATGTTTTCCAAGGTTCCCTCACCCTCAGAAGGGAGCGGCTTGTATATATTAGGTGGATTTACATGAGCGATTTTCAGCATGCGGCGCGATGTGAATAATGTGCATTGGTGATTAAAAAAAAAAAAAAAAGAAAAAAAAAGAACATCGTAATTAACACGATATTCGCTGGCGCTACCCAGCGAATTAGCTCACCGGATCACCGGATAAAGGATTTCACAGCTTTTACGTAAAAATCACGTCGCATCGCCGTTGTCGCTGATGAAAATCCACATAAGGTGTCATAATGAAATATTTAGAAATAGGGAAGTACTGATAAGATTCAAAACGTTGTTTATATACAAACATTCTGACCAGGAAATTGCATTTCGTGGATAGAAAAACCCCTTTTGATTTGTTATTATCACCGTCTTCGTTGCGTATTTCTGATAGGGTCATTGATCGACGGTGTGTGTAACTTCCTATTGACGTTTGTTGACCGGATGAAAAAATAAGGCAGATGTTAAACAATTTTGCTATAAAAAGCTGGTTATATGATTATAATATTTCACATTAAGATTTTCGGGCTACACACGGCAGTACCATGAAGACATTTATTACGTTTCTTGCAGTTCTGTTTTTGCTTGGTAAGTATTTTTTATCAAAAATATCACAATTAATTAATATTTATATTTAGATGAATATAATTTTTTTTTTTTTTTTTTTACAAGGATACACCCCTAAGAGCTTACAGCTCGCGGCGGGGTACTGGGTAGGGATAAGGTAGGGAACGGATAGTGGCCACGGCCTGCATGCTTACGCGTCCCAGCATTCGCTGAGGTGAGACTGAGGGAACCGTGGAAAACCTCAGTCAGGACGGACACCTCTACTTTTTCTCAATGGACCAAAGCGATGTCCAAAGCCTGGGGAACCACACACAAGTGCATCACTGCACTGGGTGGAAAGCGAGACGAATTTACCCCAGGGAGGGAGCAGCGTATTTTTTTACTTGAAACGGTCACCCATCCAAGTACTAACCACGCTCGACGTAGCCTGACTTCGGTGATCTAACGAGAACCGGTCAATGCACTGCGCCCTCTTTTATTCAATTAATGTACAGTACTTAACAACTGGTTATACATCTACAACATAAATTACGTCATTTTTACATATTAATACAATTAAAACACACTAAAATATAAAATAATTAAAAATAATCAACAACAGCTTCACTGCCTATAATTAAATAAAAGTAAAAAATAAAAAAAAAAATACTAACTTGACGTGAATGAAATGTATGCTTTATGCAACCAACAAAAGTTCAACATAAAATAATAAAATAAAATATTTCACTCTCACTTTTAGCAATAAAGTAGTTATATATGTTTTTGAGGTGCATGAATTGAAACATTAAAATCAAATTTGGAAGTGTTAAAAATAAGTTGGAGTTTTATTTTTACAGGAAGAGAATATTTCATTTTTATAAATTAATATTTGCTTACCCATAAAATAATTATAATATTTTTTTTCGGCTACATAATTATTATAATGCTCAATTAGATATACAACAAAGATATTAATATTTTAATTTATTCTACAGAAACCATCTCAGCACAGTCAAGCATTCAACTACCTGAAAAATTTAGAGGAATAGTTAACAAATATTGTGAGGAAAAAGGAACTGACCCTGTAGTTACGGTAAGAAAATATCCGAAATTTTGCTACTCTCTCCTCGTCAAATTTCCTCCTCTTTTGCACCATTTTTAGAGTAAAAAGGACGAGATTATGTCTTCTTTCCTCTTATTGAGCATAAAATATTAGATATGTTGTCTTCATTTCAATGTCACTTTGAGCAGAGAAGAATTCCAACCAGAGGAAGTTACGCCAATTGATAACAACATGCATTTTAATAATTTTAATAGATAATTTAATGAAATAGATTTAATTTAAATATAAAAAATAATTATATTACTTTTTATAAATGTAATAGATATTTTTGATAGAGAATTAAAAAGATATATATATATATATATATATATATATATATTTACAAGGAAACTTTAACTCCATTATTTTGTTTATAGAAATAAAAGTTTGAAAAATTCCACATGATATAATAAAGTTTATACACCCTTAATATTGAGATAAAAAAGCTTTGTGACGTCATAATCATGCAAATAATTAACTATTATACATAATTATGTATTATGAGACAATAATATAATAATACAACTCGTGTTTCAGGCTGCAGAAACGAAGCTAGAGCAATGCGCAAAAACTCATCACATAGAGAAAGCTTTTATAGATGAAATAACTGAGGTCATTTCAGAGTTTAACATCAAGGGTTTATTTTCTATTTTGAAAAAAGATTGTCCGTAAGTAAACTATTAAATAATTAAAATGTACAGTGGATATTATTATATTATAAATACTTAAAAATTAAAAGCAATATATTTGAGGGCTTTGGAGTTAAAAAAATAATGGAGTATCAACCTCAATTTTTTTTATTGCAGAAATGGATAGAGGGTGCAAAGTTATGATACCCTGATTTGTTTTTAGATTTTTTTTTGAGACCATGAACTATTTTTAAAAAATTATTGAAAGTCCTTTTCGTGACGCCATGAGACGCCGCTGCTTAAGAAAAAGATAGGACTTACCGCCTCGTGACGTCACGAAAAGGACTTTAAATAATTTTTTAAAAATAGTTCCCGGTCTTAAAAAATCTGAAAAAAATCAGGGTAGCATAACTTTGCACTCTCTTTCCATTTTTGCAATAAAAAAAAATTAAGGTTGATACTCCATTTTCGGATGAAAGAGTTCCTTAAAAACCGCTATATAATTATGTGAAAAAATGTGGCGGTAAGTGGGATTTGAATCAGATGCGCATTTATCACTGCTTCCTGACAAAATCAAGCACAATAAGGCATTCGCCTATCTGTGACTGAGGGAAAAGTGGAAACCTCAGCCATAATAGACGTACGCTAAAACTCTTGTCAATGGACCGGAATTGGTCTAAAGTCAAGGGAACCACATATAGGGAAAAATAACAACTATTTACTACATATTCCATTAGCATAAAATCTGCTGAGATAAAAAAAAAAATGCAACATGGCCTCCGAGCGCAACCTTCTGTATCGTTTTGGTTTCACATTGCCACTGGTTGCTCTTAGCCAGCACCCAATTCTTCATCAAGACCGTGCCTCACCAACGACATCGCCCCCAACTTTCCTCTTATTTAACTTGCATTACTTGCTTTTGTTTCAGTAACATTGTAAATGTCCTGAACTGCGCTGACAAGGAATTACAGGCGGCAGCAAATACATGCTTCCCAGCCGAGGAAAAGTTTTGGAACAGGGAGATTTTTTCAATCGCTTTAAACGCAATTCAAACTGCCTGCCTTCCTTCTTCAAACAGTTTCTTAGGTATGAAAACCTGTTATTTTATGTTTAATGGAAAATATGTACTTTTTTGTTGCAAGTTACAATATTGTGCTTCTTAATGGTTTTTACAAATTGTTTCAATTTGATATTTTTTTAATTTAATATTTATTTTAATATTCAAACGGGTTTCCTTTCAAAATAAGCACCTTCAGGGAGCAGAGGTACCGAAAAAGAAAAAGAAAAAAAAAAAAAAAAAAAATGGAAATTAAAAAAAAAAAAAAATTAACAAAAAAATAAATAATAATGCTCTCCATTTCATTTATGCAATAAAAGAATACTCTGAAGTATGCCACATATTAGTACAATGGAGTACCAAAATTGATAGAGGGTGCAAAGTTATGGACGCGTATATAACTTATTATACATTAAAGTTAAACTTTCAAAAAAATTAAATAAAAATATAGTTCGCGAGCTTTAAAAAATGTGCAAAAAATATCAGATTATCATAAAATTAACTTTGCATCCTCTATTCATTTCTGCAATAAAAAATTGAGGTTGGAAGTTTATTTAATTTATTTTATTATAATTTGTTTATTAATAATAATATTTTTTATATATTTGCAGATATAATTTCTAAAGGAGGACTAGAATGTGCGACTGGGTTTGCATTTAGTTTCGGTTCTGATTCTGATTCTAATAATAATAAGAACAAACCTCCCGTGAAATGTATCCAATTATTTTTCAAATTTCATTCACTCATGGGTAGCCAGAATAGTACATCAAACGAACGCAAAAGTTTCAAGTTAACTGAAGATGACTGCATGTAAGTAATAGTCTATTTTAACTTGTTAATTTATATAATTATAAATTCCGAGTTGAAATAATTTTCATCTTTTATTCGTTATTAAGCTCTCGTTTCCATGGTTTCCTCAGTCACAACCAGGCGAATGCTGGAATCGATTGCTTAGGCCATGGCCGCCCCGGTTTGGAAGGGACCCACAAAAGTAGGGTCTACGAAGAGCCGGGAGGTTAAATTCAATTCAGTCACTTATTAAATGTGGCCAGTACCCTATACTAGGGTTCAGTTAAAAAGCTAAAAAAAAAAAGCTTTCTCGAGTCTAATTCCCTCTTATTTTGTTCCATTTTAGAGGAAAAAAGAAGAAAAAAGACGATGTTACGTATTTCTTTTCTAGTATTGAGCATAAAATGTTAAAAATATTTTCTTCATTTCATCCTCAATTTGAGCGAGGAAAAAATGAGATGTTTTAGAGGTAGAAATGTTAGATTTAGACGTATAAAGGAATTAAAGGATGAGTTGAAGATGTATTTTTTCTACTAGGGGATATTATAATAATAAAAAAAAATGAAATACTGATACCTAATTGCTATTTAAAACCTTGTTGTATGTTTTGTTATTTATATATTAATTTAGTTTTGGTTTTTAGGTTAATTGATGCTGGACGAGAATGCGCCGGAGAACAATTAGTTAATTGTCCTACAAATACCAAAAATATTGTGGGAAACTTTGTAAACGGTGTTAGTAAACGAATTGCATGCAAACAATTTGAGTCTTTGATCTATAATTCTGACATATCAGCTGCTTCTTCACAGGCGATCCAAGGGGGAAGCGATGGGGGCGATCGCCCCTCCCAAAAGGTCCCAAATTACATTGAAGGTGTTACCAACCCTCACCCGTCGTCCCACCCTCCCACCCCACCCCACCCCACCCTATCCCCATTGCGGGATAGAGCACCGCCCACTCCAAAGCCGCGCACTGGATCCGCCCCTGCTTCTTCAATATCAGCTTCTTCAACGTTCATCACTCAACTGTTTTCTCTTTTATTTGTAAAAACAATGTTTTTTTAATGTAATTTATTTCTAACAACAAAACAATGTTATAAATTTTGAAATTTGTTCATTAAAGTAAATATTCAGATTATTTTTTTATTGCAATCTATTGCAATGACATTATTAAAAAAATATTTATATTTAAGTGATTTCGCACCCATTATAGCAACCATAGTGCAAGTTAGGATTTTTTTATAACTATTAAAATTGGCAAAATAATAATAATAATTTGTTATAAAATTTAATTGTTTTTGTTTCGACTCGACCTCCCTGCATTCAATGATATCAAATTATTTTTTATTTTGTATCATTTTTTCTATTATATAAAAAAAATATCGTGAAAATTAAAAAAAAAATGATGATAATGAACATAATCATGTTATTAGTGTATTTTTATTCATGAATATTTTATATGCCTATGTATGTTATTTTTAAGTACTATGTTAATTAGAATTAAGTATCTGTTATGTATAATCTATGTAACAACTCTGACGTGATCTATGCTGTAAAGCCAACGATCGAAATAAAAATTTGAATTTGAATATTTTTCATAATGGGGAATTCTCTTACAACTCAAATTTTAATTTAACTACTATATTATGATAGGGTACATATTAACAATAAGTTTGACTTAAGTTTCAACTTTTTTAACTCAAATTTGGGGACTCTGGAGGGATTATTAGAATAGGAGCAAAGTATGCAACCCGCGCGCAAACCTGAAAATTGTGACGTAGAATGTAGAAACTCCCTAGTTAACACACAACAACTGCCTGATATCATAGTTTGAGCGTCAAGTAGTGATTGGCTATAAATTTTAGTAACACGATCGAAATCAGCGGGTTTTTCTACCCTAGTTTCAGTATTTTTGTCTCTAATATCAGTCTACAGAGTGATAATCGAAAATATAAATTTATTGCAGGAAAATTTCACCTGATAGGCAGTTTCTACGTCACGTTTTGGCGCTAAATTCAAAAGAAGGAAGATTTTTAAAAAATTCCCTTGTCTCCAATTTTGAAAATTGAAACTTTTTTGTTTTGGGACATTTAGTTTCAAGGCATAGAGCATCTGAAAAAAATTTAAAATAAATGTAGGAGAATTCCCCATTGTAGCGATTGTCAGGTTCAATAATAATTACCAAAAATAAAAAGTTGATTTTTGATCGGTGTTCAAATTAATATTTTTAGGGTGTTACATTTTTGTAAAAAGTAATATACACCATTAAAAAAAAAACGTCAATTTTCATCCATGTTAAACCAATTAAACATTATTACATAAATGGAGTGGGCTGCATGTACTATTTTTTCAATATTTTCATAATATAATATATCAGTGACTTCTATGTGAAACAAATTGTTATATAATTATAACCTATGCAACAATAAGATAATTTTAATAAAACTGTATTTTTTATTACTTTATTTACCTTTGTTCGAATTAACTATATTATATTTTCTACCTGCCTTTTATTAAACATGAATAGTACAGGATTCTTAAAGAGTTCTCCTAGGTCAACCCCGACAAAAGTGGATAGTGCAATTTTTCTTTTGATTACGGTATATTATAACATTATGAAGCTACATTCAAAAGTTCTTCTTTGGAAAAGTTGTGCATCAGCCATTATCTTGGAAAAAGTGCTTCTACACTTTTAAAAAATCATAACTTCAAGTACGCTCTGCCTAAAGCTAAAATTTTAACGCCGATCATAAAACAATAAATACAAAATCAACAATAGTTTTTATAAGTAAATATTGGCAACAACAAACTGCATATTTGTTATTGCAATTTTATTAACAACAATAAATTTTAATTTCGGAAAAATTCGCTATATCATGGAAAATTACATGATTTTCAGAAAATGCTTTAAAACTAGAAAACATTAAATTATGCGAATGAATTGAAGATGTAATTTTTTCAAACTAGGGAAGATATTTTTATGGCACATAAGAGAAAGATTAAGAAATTAAGACAAAGATCTGCAACGTTAATCAGCAGGCGCGGTCGTTTAAAAAATAATGATGCATGCTATGTGCAGTTTTACAAAAAAAGAGGGGGGAGGAAAGAGATAGTTGCTAGTTTTTTAGAACAATTGAATTCTTTTTCATAAAAAATTGCTTGAGGTAGAAGATTTAAAATTACGAATAATATAATATTTTAATGATTGTTTAAATAAATCTTCGGGAAATTTGTTTAAAAAATAAAATATCAAATGAAATCTAACATTTAGCTCACTAATTAAGATACTACAATCAAATTAATTTAATATTCCCGCCGGAAGTGAGAGGTTTCTGTCCTTCATATTCGTTTTTGAATTATGAAATTTTGGTTTCAGGTTCGTAAAAAAAGTACTAACAAGTATGCAAATTTTCAATTCTCAGACATGAACGAGACGACCAAAAGCCTCTCACTTCCGGCAGGAATTTTACATAAATTTGACTGTATTTCATAATTATAATAATTAGAGAAGGGAAGACTGTTGGTCAGTTGTGTAAGCCACATCCTTCCGACTGTTTCTATTTACAGAAATTATTTGTCATTATAATAGTACTTCAATGAAAAAATATGACAAATGTTGCGGTTAAAACCCTTAGAAGCCTCAGAAACAGAGGATGTTTGATAGTAAAACTGGTCAGTGAGAAGTTGGATCTTTTAGAAGCAACGACATCATGAAATCTTTCAATTGTATTCTTCTTCTTGGTGAGTGTTTTATTATTAACCAAAACAAGAGTACCGAGCTTAAAAAATATATATTTCAGAAATGAATAGAGGGTGCAAAATTACACTGATATTTTAAGATAATTTAGAGCCTATATGAATTATATTTAAATCACATGCTGCGAAATCAAGCAATCTAGTGTAAAACAGCATTTTTTCTAATGTCCAAGAAATATTACAATGGACAACATACATGAAAAAAAAAATATTGCAGAAATGAATAGAGGGTACCAAATTATGCTACTCTGATTTTTTTCAGATTTTTTTGAGACCCGGAACTATTTTTAAATAATTATTGAAAGTCCTGTGATTTCAGTTGGCACCCCTGAATTCTTAATAAAAAGGATAGAGACTGGACGCCTATTGACGCCTCCAGGGAGCGTGGCCGCACTTTCAATAATTATTTAAAAATAGTCCTGGGTCTAAAAAAAAATCTGAAAAGATTCAGAGTAGCATAATTTGGTACCCTCTATTCATTTCTGCAATAAAATTTTTCATGTATGTTGTCCATTATATATTTTTAATTTATAAATAACTAATTTCTGAATAATTATATAGCAAATTATAGCAAAATAAAAGGCATCAGATGTTCTTATTATATTATGTTTCTCATTTTTTAAATTTCATATATAATTAATAAACATTTTTTTCTTTACATTTCAGTCCCCCCTTAAAAAGAAAAATGTAAAATAATATAAATAATAAAGATAATTATAAAATAAAAGTTTTGATTAAGGTTTTCACGGTGTAATGAATGTTGATTGTTAGGCAGATCTCATTCGGGAACTCCCTGGCGGGTGTTGTTCTTCTCCGTTGATCTTGTGACGTTTCGCGTCTCGCATGTTCGAGGCATCTTCAAGCGAATTCGCGAAACGTCGCAAGACCAACGGAGAAGAAAAACACCCGCCACGGAGTTCCCGAAAGAGTTCTGCCTAGCAATCAACATAAAAAAAACTGCCACACAAATTAAATTAATAAGGCTATGAGAAAATTGAGAACTAATATTTCAAACGTGTTTTTTTAGCGACCCTGTACGTCCATCTGGACCTATCTCTCGGTCTTGTGGATGGCTCCAACATCACGGATTACATCTCAAACAATTTCCTTACCAGAGAATTACGGTCCAAATGTAGGAGCACCGGTGGCGACGAAGCAACGCAGAAACTGACGGTGAGAATTGGAACTAAATGCACACAACCTGCATGAATTATGTTGTTTTAATATTGGATAGAGGACCTCGAGTTTATTTAGGTTAATATATCTTCGTTGATATGTTAACCCTACCATTATTAAGTCATTTTTTGGTCACACGCTTTACCAAGAGGGATGGGGGGGGGGGGGGGCGAAACGACCCGCTATTTAAATCACATGATGCACATGATAAAAAAGAAAGGTAAAGAGAGTTTTTTTTCTTTCTACATTTTTTGCGGAATACATTGCTGGGTGGCTAATTAAGGATCAGAATTTTTTTCAGAATTTTTGGGGCAATATTTTACACCTTTTTCCCGCTTTAAAAGAGCTACGGGCCGTACTGACCCCCTTTACCCCCCCCTTGGTAATGCTAAAGTTAATTTGGTTTAATTAACGTTGTATAACACCATCAGAATCGTGCTGTAAAACACTCTGATATCATAATCATGTAACGACTTTCCATTTACTTGCGTGTTAATTATCTGCATGATTATGACGTCACAGCGTTTTGCAGGTGTTAAGCCTATAAAAAAAATAAAAATACGTACCCCTATGTGTATGCAATAAAAAAAATTATGCAAATTGTCTAGTATTAATACTGCACTTTAATATTACTGAACATGAAAATTATACGCAGATATGAGCCATCTGAACTTTATTTTTTGTGATAATTTTTAATTTATTACTTCATGTATGGATGTAAATTTAGCCTGATATTTTTTTCTTGTAGAATACCATTCCATCGATTGGCCAGTGCATAGCTCCAGTGATTGACATTGATGAATTTTTATATGATTTTCGTAACATCAAGGCTGATAGCGAGACTGCTACAGTTTTCAAGAAATACTGCAAGTAAGTAACTAATTGAAAAATTATGTCTTCAACTCATCCTTTACACGTCTAAACCTGATCTTTTTAACTCTAAAACACATCTTATTTCCTCCTCGCTCAAAGAATGAAAAAGAAAATATTTCTAACATTTTATGCTCAATAAGATGACGTAATCTCGTCCTTTTCTCTATTCTTCTCTAAAATGGTGCAAAATATGAAGGAATTAGACAAGGAGAGAGCTTAATAGCGAATAAAAGATGAAATTTATTTCAACTCGTTTAGTACAAAAATATCGTGATGTCCATTAAGAACATATTTGAAACGTCTTGGCTATCTCATTTCAGGATAGAAAATTACATTGATTCATATTTTTACTTTTTTGTTTCAGAAATATGACGCAAGTAGTACAATGTACAAAGAATGACGTAAAACAACTGGTCAAGACTTGTTTCGATGAGAAAGAAGGTCGTGTGGTTTACATTGCATTGAAAATTATTGCTCATGTTCTCAGACATGCATGCACAGACTCGTTTATAGGTACTTTAATGCAATTTAATTATTATTATAATGAACAAACGGTGATTTTATTGCATAATTATATTTGGATACAGAACCTCCAGTTATGTATAATATTTTCCATTTTTTAAACTAATAACACTTTTAAAATCGGGCTGCAAAATATTGTGACGTCATAATCATGCAACATCTTTCCCTGTTTGCATGGTAAATATTTTCATAACTATGACGTCACAGCGCTTTTCATCACGATTATAAGAGTGTTATAAAGTGGGTTTCACCTTCGAAAAATTGACAATATAGGTTCTCTACCAAATATGTAACAAAGAATTTCATGCATTATACTCATATAATGCTAACAAATAATGATATTTATTATGATATAAAAAATAAAACTTGTTGCAGAATATTTGTCGGACAAAGGAGTGTCCTGCTTGGTGTCTTCTGCAGAGGAAGTGACAGAATGTGTCAACTCGAAAGTCATGCAAGATATGCAAATATATTCTGAGAAATATCTGTCAATCGTGTTTGACAAGAAGGAGTGCAAGTAAGTTATAAATAATTAATTATTTCCAATTTGTAAAATTTTGTAAAATTATAAATATATTTGGTTTATTGAACACAAATAATGTACAGATGCAACTATAATAGACAAAAAGACAATAGAATTAAAATATAAATAACACAGACATATATACAACATGGCATATAACATGTATAACTGTAGACATAAAAAAAGAGTTAAAACAAAATTATAAATAATAATGGTATTTTGTTCTATATTTTATATGGTATACTGATTTTTATTCTTCTTTTCTTAAATTCTGTTTACAAAATTGTAGCTTAATTAAATATTAAATTTCTTGTAGCACTTTTTTAACTTCGTTAAATATTAAATTTTTTCTCTAAATTTATTGCACTTTTATATTACACTTACTACTTACTAGTTAGAGATATTCTAGTTTTTATTATCTCTATCTTTTTGAAACAGGGAGAGGAATAAGTATGAAATAATTTAAATCATCCTTTCTCAAATTATTTTCATTATCAATAGACCTCATTTTGAAATTAAATGATAAAGAAGTCTGTAGGCATTTTTCCCCCCATATAATTTATTTTAGTACCCTGATATTGCATATTTCTCCTTTATTTATAAAACGTGGAAGTTAGTACCCAATATATTAACTGATAAGATTTTTTTTTTACTATCATACCCACACGTATCTAACTAGGGTCAGATGGTCAGACTGGTCTTAAAGGGCCTACTAAGCAAAAAGCAGTATGGGTCCGTCCATATCAAGGGCATATACTTAACCCTGTGGGGGCCCACTTACTTTTAACGTTGTAGGGGTCTCCCCACCGAGGGGGCCTATAACTGAGCAATCGCTCACCAACTCTTATAGCCAGTCCGAGCCTGTGTATAACTATTGTTTTATTTTTTCAGCTTTCTAGATGTCCAAATAAAATGCTACGTCAGCGTTCTTAAGTCTTGTGACAAACCCAAGAACTACAAATTTATTGAAGAAGTTTTCAAAATCATCAGGGACATAATTCCCTGTGCTTTCAAGAAAACGTCTTCTGAATTTAACTACAAACCGTCTTACTGAGTAGAGAGGCTAAAGTTGAGCTTCTAAATTTAAATTTCCAGGTAGAAAAATCCACAAGAATTTTTGATTTGTAAAGAAAGATTTTCATTTTATTATTTTTATTAATGATGTCAAACACCTAATTTGAATAAAAAAAAATGCGAATTTCTGGAGCAATGTAATTTTTAACTTGTGTTTGTGGGGCAGAATGACTTTATTTCTGTTTTCTTTACTATACATTATACAGTATGTATATACTGTACACAATTAACTATATTATTTGATAATAAATTGAAAAATCAGTTAATAAATAATAACACTATTTTGTTTAGTGCAGTAATTTCCTTATAATATGCATTATATTCAATATAATCTTAAGCAGTATATAATTAACATTACTTTCTAATTTCTATATAATTAGTAATATTATTAAATTTATAAAGTTATGAACAATAAAAAATATATTACAACGTATGGTTTGGTTTTATTTGTTTCTTCACACATTTTTCCAAGTAATTATATTAATTAGTGACGGATATAATAGACGGAAGTTTGTGATCTAATTGTGGTATTTAAATATCCGCTAATCTCCACTTCTATTATTTTCTATATACAAAAATATATCTAGTATGAACTCTCTCATGACAAAACACTGGAAAAAATTCAAAGAAAATTTATTAAAAGTATAATGTGTCAAAAAGACCAGATCAACTATAATAAACAAAATTATCCTGAATTGTGTAAAAAATATGCAATAACAACACTTAAATACAGACGCGATATGAGTGATATTTTTTTTCTTAAGAAGTTAATCGATGGAAAATTAGACTGTCCTGAAATTCTAGCTGAGCTCAGTCTAAATGTACCAGCGAGACAAAACAGATCTCTCATCTGTTCTACATACCAAACCCAAGAATTGATATTGATAAATATTCTTTTATTTCCAGAGTTCAATCATTTTGCAATGAACTGTACAGTATAATAAATACGAGCTTGACATTTTCCATCAATCTTCGCAAGAAATTGCAAGGATATGTAAATAACTCAAATGCATGTTTAATTATGTAATATAAATATAATGTATTATATGTTACCAAGATTTTAGTTATATAATAATTCTTGTGCGTGTGTATTTTAACTAAGAATCTGTATGAACTATGTTGTATTCTTTATAATCGGATTACCTAACCTGTAGTCTGTTTTCTGAATAAATATAATAAATAAAATAAATAATATCATTGGACTTGCAACTCAAATTCAAAATTCAACTTTTTCGTCCAATTCCAAATACATTTATGCTTTAATAACAAATAATACATCATGCATGGGCAAGACACGTCCAAGAGAAACATACATAATCAATTAATTAAGGGTAAGGTAACACGTCCAATGTTAAAAAAAAAACACACATGAAAAAATTTAAAATGTTCTCCTCTACATCCCCTATCAGTAGCTAAAATGTCAGGTATACAAATTCGAGCTAGTTTTTTTATTTAATAATTTTTAAAGTTGACTATTTTAACAAGAAAGTTCCATTCCTCCATGTTAAAATAGTCAAATTTAAAAATTCATAACTCAAAAACTAACTCGAACTTGTATATCTGATATTTCAGCTATTGATAGGGGATGTAGAGGAGAACAATTTAAATAAGTTTTGTCATAATTTTCATGTATGGGATTTTTTTAACAATAGGTATGTGTTACCTTCCCCTTAATCATTAAATAAGTTACTTAATTATGTAGTTTTATATATGTATATAGTATATCTTTACAATTATTTGATAAAATTACAAAAAAGAGTAATAAAAATAGCGGTGGAAGTGGTGAACCATTAATGTTATCATTAAGTCTGTTTTATGTTATACAATTTTTTATTTACTGCATAGCATTTTTTCTTACAAGAAAACTTTAAATCCAATTATTTGTAGAGATAACAATATCTCCATGCAATGATAAAAAAAAACATACAACAATGTTTACTCCACTTTCTTAAGGCTGAAAGTTCATAAAATTATCAATATGGCAAACATCCAACAACGAATACAGAAAATCTAGATCATATATCATAAATATTGCTTGGAATAAAAAGAGTGATGATACAATTTATATTACACCGATATTACATACAACCATTTTCAATAAAATCATGAAGTACCTAGCATGTGTGTCTTCACTGCTCATGTTAACGGGTAAGATACGATTTTTTTTATATTATGAAATCTATAAATTACGTTGTTACAGTATTTGATTTTTTATTACTGGTAATTTAATGTAGAGGTAATATTTATTTTAAAATATGAAGAAAAGAAAAAGGATCAAAACAAATTATTCCTGTATAGCCTTGCTAAGCAAATGGTTTAATACAGTTAATACAATATGTCTCAAGATTTAAAATTAAAAGTGATGAGTTAAATCTCAATTAATTAATAAATATTTAATTATAATTTATTTATTTATTTATTTATTTATTTATTTATTTATTTATTTATTTATTTATTTATTTATTTATTTATTTATTTATTTATTTATTTATTTATTTATTTATTTATTTATTTATTTATTTATTTATTTATTTATTTATTTATTTATTTATTTATTCATTCATTTATTTATTTATTTATTTACCACAGTGGCGGTCGGAGCTCAGATGAACACCACCTACAGTTCACTCATCATGAACACGTTTGCAGACTCCTCCGAGGAACAATTACAAGATGTACAAGTTTTGACAACTTGTCACTCAAACGGGGGCGACGAAGCTGTCAGGAAACTCGAGGTAAAATAAAATCTTCTGGATTAGAGAAATCGTAATGGAGTATCGACCTCAATTTTTTTTATTGCAGAAATGGATAGAAGGTGCAAAGTTGTGCTACCATGATTTTTTTCAGATTTTTTAGAGCCCGGGAAGTATTTTTAAAAATTATTGAAAGTACTTTTTGTGACGTCACGAGACACCACTCCTTCAGAAAAAGATAGGACTTGCCGCCTCGTGACGTCACAAAAGGACTTTCAATAATATTTTAAAAATAGTTCTCGGGCTCTAAAAAATCTGAAAAAAATCAGAGTAGCATAACTTTGCACCTTCTATCCATTTTTGTAACAAAAAAAAAAATTGAGGTCGATACTCCATTTTTGAGGCTTTTAAAAATATTTCTTGTGAAGTAAGAAGAAAAAAAAAATGCATCTTACATTATAGAGTACACATGATAGTGTTTAATACGTATTCATTGATGACGGATAATGTTATTCTTATGTGGCGCCGTCAATGCGTACAGCTTTCATTTATAAAGTCCTTGTTTTTGCAGCATATATCGTGGTTAAAATTTAACCTAATATTATGTATTGTGTTCTAGCTTACTGAACAAAAAATAGGACAGTGCTTGAATAATCAAGTCAACCTGGTACGATTGAAAATGGAAGCTGACAATATCTTTAATGAATCTTCGTTCATTGGAATTATCCCTTTTTACTTGAAACACTGCAGGTCAGTTATATCATCATGCTTTAAAGGAATTTGTTTTTTTATAAGATTTAAAAAATGTAATTAATATTTTTTTTTTTCATCCAAAAATTACTTACCTCGAACAGAAGGTGCCATTTTAGGATTTTAGTAAAACTGTGCCATCTCTACATTATAAAAACGACATTATTATTATTTTTATATATTTATTTTTTTTATGAAAACCATTTAAGCACTTGAATTGCTGCATTTCTAAAACTTAACCTAAAAAAAAAAAATGCTACAAACATCAGAAATCCATTTAATTCCTTAAAGTGGAGAAATTCAGCGTTTCAAGCGTCTGAATGAAAAAAATAATATTTTCTTTTTTTGCAGTGTAGCCCTGCCCTGCTATGATACTGTGTCCACATGGCTGCCCAACCTAGTTGAAAAATTTCATCTTCATCTCATCCTTTACACGTCTAAACATAATCTTTTTACCTCTTCAACACATCTTATTTCTTCCTCGCTAAAAGTGAGGATGAAATGGAGACAATATTTTATGCTAAATATAAAAGGAGATGTAATCTCGTCTTTTTCCCTATTTTTTTTTCTCTAAAATGGTGCAAAATTAGAGGATAAATGACGAGAGGAGAGCTCAATAGTGAATAAAAGATGAAATTTATTTCAACTCGGGCACCCACATTTATTATTTAATTTTTTACCCTGATTTTATTTTCATGAAATAATATTATCCTGAACTTATATTTATTTTCTTACGTTATTCCAGCATTGTCACTGAAGTCCTTCAGTGCTCCAAGGACGACATTCGATCCACAGTCGAGGCTTGTTTCGACGATCAGTTCGCTCGCGTCTTCAAGGTCGTCCTTGACGCTGGACTCAAGGTCATGAACTACACCTGTGTTGAAGACTCTTTTAAATGTACCTATATAATTAAATAACTATATTATTAATATGATCCAGGAACATTGATTTATCGTTAATTAGTGTTAGTTGCGTAGACTAAATGGAAAAGGGTGGAAATTCAACCCCTATATACCCTGGCACTAAAAATAATCATCTGATAAAAGGGGAAAAAACATCTAATTTAATTTTATTTTAACCCTCTAATTTTTCGTCCCGCACTATACCAGTAGGGGGGAGGGGGAGGAAAAAAATTAAACCTTGTATTATTTTTTTTTAATTTTTTTTCCCCTAATACTATTTTTTTTTTTTTGCAAAATTTATTTAGGCTAACTAACACTACGTTTACATGACGGTGTTTAATGCGTATTCGTTGACGACGTCTCATAAGAATAACATTATCCGTCGTCAACGGATACGCATTAAACACCGTCATGTAAACGTAGTGTTAAGAATACAAATGTTTTCAATTTTTTTAAACATTTTTTCACACTTTTTTTCCCCGTTTTTCAAGAGTTGTTGGTAGTTTTGACCTTTCCCTTCCTCTTGGTAATGGGAAAATTGCATGTACCTCGACTAGTTTATTCTAAGGTGATTTAAAAAAATATTATTCATTAAATCATTGTTTTGCTACTGATTCTACTTCATTGTTGTAATCTATTGTTACAGGGTTATTGACACCAAACGGCTATAACTGTTTCTTTATTCCCGAAGACAATTTTAAAAACTGTACTACCCCAACAATGTTACAATTGGCCTATCAAAACTTAACGGCCGTTAATTTTAATGAGCAGCAATGCAAGTAAGTAAATTTAGTCTCGATCTATAGTTTGTATATATGTTAAAATTTCCTGGACCAGAGAAGACTTAATCAAGTTCAATGTATTTTATTTTTTAAACAGGGCATTTTCAAAGCTTAACATTAGCTTTATTAAAAAAAAATTCATATCCATATTATGTAAATTGAAAATCCTTTTTCTTAGTTCGTGAATTTGATTAATTCCTTCTCTCTCTCTCTCTCTCTCTCTCTCTCTCTCTCTCTCTCTCTGACTACATATTTAGGCGAATCGCACTACCTTCATATGGTATAATATCGTATGACTTCGTATGATTAAAACAACTTAGAACCGGTTCTAAATAAGAAACATGCGATCACATGCGATACGATGCGAAACGAAGTTGTGTGTGCGCGTACACCTAATCGCATATAATATGTTAATTTGTTTTTTTTTATCATAGATCTAGTGAGAGGGATGCCTTATGGACCCTCCTTCAATGATATTTAATTTGTTGCAGGGAACTGGACGACTGGAACAGATGCGTGTTAGGTTACATCCAAGGCTGCGAGGACAACGTTCCCTTCACACATGTAATGAACATATTCAACATCGTCAGAACGAACATTCCGTGTCAGCTCCAAACAATGTCTGCCGAAGAGTTTCAGTTGGGGGAATAATTAATAAAGCTCTCTCCTCGTCTAATTTCCTCTTATTTTACACCATTTTAGAGGGAAAAAGACATCTTCTTTCTTCCTATTGAGCATCAAATGTTAGAAATATTGGGGGACATTCACAAAGCACTTTAACCCCCAATTTAGCCCCGATTTTTAACCCTGGTGCTAAACATGGT
Organism: Siphlonurus alternatus; assembly: GCA_949825025.1. Classification (NCBI taxonomy): domain Eukaryota; kingdom Metazoa; phylum Arthropoda; class Insecta; order Ephemeroptera; family Siphlonuridae; genus Siphlonurus; species Siphlonurus alternatus. The sequence continues at coordinate 22,696,225 of OX463784.1, read as the reverse complement.
GCTAAGCTATGAGCTTAACATGGTTAGCCCCTGGTTTAGTACCATGTTTAGCACCAGGGTTAAGAATCGGGGCTAAAGTGGGGGTTAAAGTGCTTTGTGAATGTCCCTCATTGTCTCCATTTCATCCTCACTTTGAGCGAAGAGGAAATAAGATGTGTTTTAGAAATAATAAGATTTGGTTTAGACGTGTAAATGATGAGTTGAAGGCGTAATTTCTCAACTAACGTAAGTTTAATAATAATAATAATTTGATATTGCATTGATGACATTACCTTTTTGGGTATTTAGAAATATTACTGATACTGACAATGAGTCATATAAATAATATAAAATATTTAGATATATTTGAGAGAAAGAATTTTTACACTACTGGTATCATTGAAATTCTTGGCCAAGCAGAGGGTGGTTGATATAATGATACAGCTAATTATATTAAGAAATGTTGACACTATCATAAACCTAAAAAAATAATATCATTTTCTACTGTCATCGACTTTAATTGATACAGGCTACTTTGTTGATTATAACATTTATAATTATATTAATATTGAATAACTATAAAATTATAATTATAAAATTATTTATTAAAAAAATGTAATTTCAATACAAATGGTGTGAATTATGTCTAATTGTAAGTGATTTTTGGTATGTTATTTCCACCATACATATATGTGATATGTAATATGTTTTTATGTAGTATCTTGGTGAAATAAAATATTAAAAATTAAATGTATTTTTTTCTCTCAATATCTCTAGTATCATAAATAGAAGAAATTGATTTTAGAGAAAACTTTAAAGAAATTAGGAATATAGAAGAAAAGACACAGTTAAAAAATTAATAATATTTAAGGTAGAGACAACACGGATCAGCTAGCCCAATGCTAAAAAAATTCCATTCATAAAAATTATGAACAAAATTTAAAATGTTCTCCTCTACATCCCCTATCAGTAGATAAAATATCAGGTATAGAAAAACGAGCTAGTTTTCGAGTTATTAATTTTTAAAGTTCTCTAATTTAACATGGAGAAATGGAACTCCCAAAATTGTAATCTTTATCTAGCCACCCAGCAATGCATTTTTGCAAAAAAAAAAATAAATAAATAAATAAACAGCGAAGTTTTTTTTAACTCCTTTCTAACATGTCATTTAAATAGCGGGTTGTTTCGACCCCCCCTCCTCCTTGGTATAGCGAGTGACAAAAAATCCCTTTGTAATGCTACAGTCAAATTTATTTAATATTCCGACAGGAAGTAGCCGGAAGTGAGAGGTTTCTGGTCTTGCTATTGATGTCTTGAGTTTTTATTTTTTTGTAAATAAGTAATTACTTTAAAAACAAACCTTTCTGTAAAATTTTAGATTTCAATTTCGAATTGGAAGGACAGAAAACTCACACTTCCGGTTACTTCCCGTGGGAATATCAGATTAATTTGAGTGTAGTGTTAAAATTTTTATTTTATATTATTCAAATTTTAATATAATTTTTTTTTTATCAAATTTTGATGCATTAACCTTATCAAGGTTAAGGAGGTCACGAAATTATATCAATAAGACCAAAGTCCAAAAATGATCTAACCAAATCTAGAATATAACATGATAACATTATTTATATAAAAAAATGTTGTTGGGGTCTTTTAGTAAAATATTTATATTTTAGAACCATTTAAAAGTAGTTCAACATGAAGTATTTAACTTGTGTTTGCGTTCTTTCCATAGTAACTAGTAAGTAATGATTTAATTATATATTCACTTAATTGTTTTAGCTCGGATCTCTGCAATGGAGTATCGACCTCATTTCTTTTTATTGCAGAAATGAACAGAGCGTGCAAAGTTATGCTACCCTGATTTTTCAGATTTTTTAGAGCCTGTAACTATTTTTAAAAAATTATTGAAAGTTCTTTTTGTGACGTCACGAGACGCCGCTCCTTAAGAAAAAGATAGAACTTGCCGCCTCGTGACGTTACAAAAAACAAATATAATAATCGATATAAACCTTGGTTAATTATTGCTTGTTTAGTATATGTTTCCATAGCAACGTGACGTCATAGGCGCTGCCTCCAGGTCACGTGACTTTTAAAAGCTCTATTTTAGGCAAGATGCGGTACTAAAAAAATTGAATAAAATTCACAGGTGTATTTCTTAACCTCCTCTTTCGATTGAGCTACTAAAAAAATGGCTTGCAGGAACCTAATTAGAACTATTACTTACTATAAATAAAAAACATATAATTATAATATAAAATTTATTTATTAAATAAATAAATAAATAAATAAATAAATAAATAAATAAATAAATAAATAAATAAATAAATAAATAAATAAATAAATAAATGAATGAATGAATAAATAAATAAATAAATAAATAAATAAATAAATAAATAAATAAATAAATAAATAAATAAATAAATAAATAAATAAATAAATAAATAAATAAATAAATAAATAAATAAATAAATAAATAAATAAATAAATAAAATCGTCTTTGTTGAGGGCGGGATTTAGGCCATTAGGCCCACTCTTCCATCCAACCCAATTTATATATATTAATTAATAAATATGTGTTTCTATTTTATCCTACCTTAATGTTTTTAATAATGTTTATTGCTTTGCAGGGATTTTGACAATTCAATGACGTGCGTGGTAGGACGAATGCGAGGTTGCAAGGACAATATTCCTGCCACACATATGATGAACTTATTTAACGTTTTTAGAGCGAACATTCCTTGCCAGCTGAAACCAATATCTTCAGAAGACTTTCAATTGTTGCAATTAACAGGAATCCAAAATCGTGGAAGAAAAGGAAACATGACATTGCCTACTGTAATATAAAATACATGTTCTTTTTTTCATAATTCACACTTTTTCTTATTTTTAAATAGATGATCTATATCTTCATTTCATATATATTTTATTATACATAAAATCATATCTATATTATATACTTTGTATCATCATGTATAGTATTAAATAAAAATAAATAATGTTCAACAGTGAATGTCATGGTGAATTTAGCAATGCTATAGCCTATAGTCCTCCTATATCATAACTCCCATTTCAACTGCACCAGAGATTACAAATTTTGGTGCATATGCCAGACTATAATATTATAAAAGAAAGGATGGACCTCTGTTTTACGTTCAAAGGTTGAATTTGTAGAGTTTACTTATTATCTTATATCATCTCTAGTTGAAAAATTACGTCTTCAACTCATCCTTTGCACGTCTAAATCTAATCTTTTTACCTCCAAAACACATCTTATTTCTTCCCAAGGTGGGTTATAGATAACTTTTACCCTTCTTCCTTGCTCAAAGTGAGGATGAAATGAAGACAATATTTTTTAATATTTTATGCTCAAGAAGAAGAAAAAATACGTAATCTCTTCTTTTTTTCTCTAAAATGGAGTACCGACCTCAAATTTTTTTATTGCAGGTTGCAAAAATATGCTACTCTGAATTTTTTCAGATTTTTCTGAGACCGGGAACTATTTTTAAAAAATTATTGAAATTCCGTTTTATGACGTCACGGGCGTTAATGTCCTATCCTTTTCTTAAGGAGAGGCGCCTCTTGACGTCATCAAAATGGACTTTCAATAATTTTTTAAAAATAGTTCTGTCTGAAAAATCTGAAAAAATTCAGAGTAGCATATTTTTGCACCCTCTATCCATTTCTGCAATAAAAAAATTTGAGATCGGTACTCCATGGGGGACATTCACAAAGCACTTTAACCCCCAATTTAGCTCCGATTTTTAACCCTGGTGCTAAACATGGTGCTAAGCTATGAGCTTAACATGGTTAGCCCCTGGTTTAGTACCATGTTTAGCACCAGGGTTAAAAATCGGGGCTAAAGTGGGGGTTAAAGTGCTTTGTGAATGTCCCCCCATAATAATTAAAACCTTGCAGAAAAATAAAAAAATATAAATTATGTAACTCCAGTAAAGAAATTGATGTATTATAATTAATAATTTTTTAATTACATGAATTGTTTAATTAACAATTATTAAAAAAGACTCGTCCTGATATAGACAGGTACGGAGAAAGATGAGAGAAAGTTATGGAGAGAGTTAGCCGTCACTTTGACTCTTCTGGGCTGCTAAAATATCAGATCTGTGCAGCTTGTTAATTCTCGCAATGTAAAGATGTTTAATAATTTGTCTGCAAACAGCGAAATAGAAAATACTACCAGAAAATTAATTTTATTTAAATTAATCATTAAAAACTGAAACGAAGTTGAACTATAAACTTAATTATAATTAATTTTATTTTTATAATTCTTGGTATAATAACATTTATTTATACCACAACATTACATGGTAATATACTTTTACTTTTGGTCATCAAGGCTATAAAAGGTCATCAAATTATCAACATGGCAAATGTCCAAAACAAAAATGATTCTAGGAAATCTGACATGTTTGTTGCGCATGTACAGATAAACGAGGACGTACTTCTGAATTAAATTAACATTTTAGAGACAGTTGCGCATCGAACATGAAGTTTTTAACATGTGTTTTTGTTCTTCTGGTGTTAACTGGTGAGATTTTTGTTACACTAATTAATTTATTAACATGAAATTGAACTTCGATTAAATTGTTACGTTGAACTCTACATGATATAATATTGTAAAATATATTGAAATTAGATTTATCTGTAACAATGGAGTATTGACCTAATTTTTTTTTGTTACAGAAATGGATAGAGGGTGCAAAGTTATGTTACCCTGATTTTTTTCAGATTTTTTAGAGCCCGGGAACTATTTTTAAAAAATTATTGAAAGTTCTTTTTGTGACGTCACGAGACGCCGCTCCTGAAAAAGATAGGACTTGACGCCGCGTGACGTCTGACGTCACAAATAGGACTTTCAATAATTTTTTAAAAATACTTCCCAGGCTCTAAAAAATCTGAAAAAAATCAGCGTAGCATAACTTTTTAACCTCTATCCATAAATAAAAAAAAAAAAATAAAAAAAATAAAAAATAAAAAAAAAAATAAAAAAAATTGAGGACAATACTCCATTGTAATGTTTGAAATGTCTCATTGATATTTAAACTTTATATTCACTGATAAAGCTTTAATAAAGTGCATTATACAATTAATAATTATCTATATGTGTATAGATAATTACATTAATTACATATAATATTTATAATAGCTATTTGCAACTATTTGCAATTTCTTTAAAATATATTTTTAATAAATTAATATTAATTTATTTACTTTTACCATTAAGCAGGTAGTAAAACAAATTATGAAATAAAAAATTAAATAATTAAAGCCTCTATTACACAGTACAATTAGGCATATAATTTTTTACTTACAATTTTTCCTTAAATTTCATCTTCATATTGTTTTCTGCGGAGTTAAAATTTTCTGGTAAAGAAAATTTTTATTCGACATGGTAGCTTTTAATACCATCATGTGGTTTAATTATTTAATATAGGTTATTATAGGTGTATTTATAATATAGATAGAGAGGTCTCTAGGTAATCATAAATATTGAGCATTGAGATAGATTTTCTGGTGCAACATAAAAGTGGTGTCTTAATAAGGCGTGGATCCATGGGGGGCTTCAGTCCCCCCCCCCACCCCCTCTGAAATGTTGGATTTAACATGGGCAATATAGGCATTTTCCCACATCCAGAATTATTATTTAACATTGGTCTTATGGAGGCAAATCCCTCCCTCCGCCCAATTTTTTTTCTGATCTTACTTATTTTTGCTAGGATTGCATGCAGGCTCCGACTGGCTATAACATATATAAGGCTGGGTCAGAGATCCTGGACTAGCTTCTCCATACGCATGCAATTAATTATAAAAATTGGTCTCAGGCTCATTTCTAGGTGGCCTCTGCTGCCTGTAATAGCAAGTAATACCTATATGGATGGCCATCACTGACACCTAGCTACCCAGTCCGACCCTGAATTTGTATTGCTGTTATCCAAGTTGAAATAATTTTCATCTTTTATTCGCTATTAAGCTCTCTTCTCGTCTAATTCTCTCCTATTTTGCCCCAACAGAAAAAAAAAAAAAAAAAAAAAAAAAAAGGACTAAGTCTTCTATCCCCTTCTTGAGCATAAAATGTTAGAAATTTAAATATTATTTCCATTTCACTTTGAACGAGGGGGAAAAAAATGTTTTTGAGGTACAAAAGACGCAATAAGATTAGGTTTAGACGTGTAAAGGACGAGTTGAAGACGTAATTTTTCAACTACATTATTATAATATATATCAGATCTTAAATAGTTTGCATGCAGATTTGACTACGCGTGGCGATCGTCTTTTGCTTTTTATCCCAGCCAGAATATAGGATGGTGACAGTGTAGAAAGCTAGGTGCCATAGTGTCTACAGGTATTCTAAGATTTGTAAGACTGTATACTTGCATGTGTTGACTGAATGACAACTTCAATAATCAAGTTCTAAGAACATGACATCTTTTCATACTTTTTAGTGGCAGTCTCAGCGCACGTGAACTCGACCTTGCAGCAAAACGTGACCTCGACCTTGGAGCAACACGTGACCTCCCCTGACGACTCGTCAGAAGAGGAGGAAGACGAAGCACCACGTCCACAGAGAAAAGATCCTGTGGAGGCCACGTGCCGAGAGAACGGGGGCGAGGAGGCGGTCAAGAAACTAGAGGTGAATTGTAAACCTTAACACGATATATTTTCACTCGCCCCCCTAACAATGGAGTATCGACCTCAATTTTTTTTTATTGCAGAAATGGATAGAAGGTGAAAAGTTATGCTACCCTGATTTTTTTCAGATTTTTTAGAGCCCGGTAAGTATTTTTAAAAAATTATTGAAAGTCCTTTTTGTGACGTTACGCGGTGACAAGTCATATCTTTTTCTTAAGGAGCGGTGTCTCGTGACGTCACAAAAAGAACTTTCAATAATTTTTTAAAAATAGTTCCCGGGCTCTAAAAAATTTGAAAAAAATCAGGGTAGCATAACTTTGCACCCTCTATCCATTTCTGCAATAAAAAAAAATTGAGGTCATGCAATACTCCATTGATATACCCTTTACCCTATTATATTACCTATTACCCTTTTCTAGAATGAGGTATTAGAATGTGAAAATTTTAGTGGCTTAATCCAAAGAAGGGGTAAAAATATGGTACTGTGAATTTTTTCAGATTTTTCTGAGACGGAACTATTTTTAAAAAATTAGTGAAAGTCTATTTTAATGACGTCACGGGCGGCACTCCTTAAGAAAAAGGATAGGACAGTGCCGCCCGTGACGTCATAAAATAGAATTTCAATAATTTTTTAAAAATAGTTCCTGGTCTCAGAAAAATCTGAAAAAATTCACAATACCATATTTTTACCCCTTCTTTCGATTAAGCCACTAAAATTTTCACATTCTAATATCTCATGGTTTATTATTTATTATGTTAAATATGCCCCTAATTGTATTATTGGTATTGCAGAAATCCGTAGAAAAAATAGAGATATGTATAAAAGATCTAGTTGAAATATTGCAAATAAAAGCTGAAGCTGAATTTCTCCTTCTCAATGGATCGTTCAACGCTCTCATAGACATTTACATGCAACAATGCAGGTAAGTTATTATAATTGTTACTGTATTATTTATTTATTAAATTAATTACTTATTTATATATAAATATAAAATATAATAATATGATGAATAAAATTATGTACATGATACAGTAAAAACATCGCCTCGAAAAATTTCTAATTTCCCCCTTGTAGCCTTGTTAATAACAAGGCTGTAAGGGGGAAATTAGAAATTGTTAATCACAATATCCCGTAAGAATAACACATGGTGATTAACAAGGCTGCAAGAGTGGGACATTTTCCAAAAGGAATTAAGAGTGTACATGTCATTTTCCTCATTTATGGCATACTTCATTTTTGTAACCAATTTCAAAGTATTCCCTAGTTGAAAAATTTCATCTTTAACTCATCTTTTACACATCTAAACCTAAACATTTTACCTCTAAAATACATCTTATTTCCTCTTCGATCAAAGTGAGGATGAAATGAAGAAAATATGTTATTTCTAACATTTTATATGCTCCAGAATAGGAAAAAAGACTTAATCTCATATTTTATCCTCTAAAATGGTGCAAAATAAGAGGAAATTAGACGAGAGGAGAGCTTAATAGCGAAGAGAAGATGAAATTTATTTCAACTCTGGTTCTACAATGATAAAATATATCACATTCATTCTGATCTTAGTCACTTCCGGGAAATGCTGGAATGCTCCAAGGATGAACTTCTGTCCACCAGCGAGGTTTGCTTGAAGGAACAGCACTCTCGCCTTGTGAAGATCGGACTTGACGTTATTTTGCGTATATTGGATTACAGTTGTTCAGACTCTTTTAAGTGTAAGTAATATTTTCAGTATAATAAATTTACTAACTATTAAAGTCTATATCTTATTAACTATCATGCAACTAGTGCCCTTTACAGGGAAAGGTTTAATTCCCCACCCCCTAAAAAAAAAAGGTAATGGTAAAAACATGGGCCAGACCAACTTTTCCACAATCTATGCATTAATACCGGCATACAGAATGTTTTTTCGTCGATTTTCCGATGGACTCCCGAGTATTGAGAATATATTATTAGATTTGTTCCCTGGCAGGAAAATTTTCTCCATAAGCCTTTATGTTAAAAATTTGAATTTGAACTAAGGTCCTTGAATTCATATGAGACATAACTGCAGACATATAACTCATTTCACTTTCAAATTAAAATTGTAAAAGATAAACAACCCGACTCCCCCCCCTCTTCTAATATTAATGACCCTTTTTACCATTTCTATATAATGTATTTGAATTCTTTACAATAGTTTCAATGAATTCGAGATGGTTAGAAAATTACAAAGTCCACTTCAATATTGTAATTATAATTTCAGGGTTATTGTCACGAAAAGGCTACATCTGTCTCTTCCCTGAAACTCAGGCGACGGTCAACAACTGCACCACCCCGACGGTGTTGGCGATTGGAAGTCAAAACTTGACGAACATTGTGTTCGATGATGAGCAGTGCAAGTGAGTGAAGTAAAGGAGAGGGGAGGAAATTAAAAATGTGCAAATCTCTTCGACCCCTGATGTTTTCCTCCCCCCTAGTCATTGCTGATAATCTTGATATGAACATCTGAATCTGTTGATAACAATTTAATATAAAAAAATAACATTTAATTTAATTTAATTTATTATATTGCGTTGTATATCACAAATAGGAACAAAAAAAAAATATATTATGCATAAAAAATACGTATACAAATGTAAAATATATTTTACTTCAAATTGTATAATGAAGTTGATATCACACAAAATTTAAATATTCAATTTTTTTTTTGTTGCATTTATTCTATAAAAATAATTCTCTTATTTCTTCTCAGAGTAAACATACCATTACTCGCCGCGAGCTGTAATTAAGCTCTTAGGGATGTATCCTTGTAAAAAAAAAATAAAAATAAATAAATAAATAAATAAATAAATAAATAAATAAATAAATAAATAAATAAATAAATAAATAAATAAATAAATAAATAAATAAATAAATAAATAAATAAATAATAAAAAGATGAAATAATTTAATTACGTGTATACAATTAATATATATTATGTATATATTTTTTCATGGGTGATGAACGTTGATTACTACCATATAAGGATTATAGAACTTTTTCCTGGTAGATGTTGCTCAACTCATTATTCGTCTTTCAACAGAGGCATCTTCATGCTGCTTTATTAATGATAATTATCCCGTTCCAGTGACATTGACGTGTCGACGAAATGCGTGTTAAGGTACATGCAAGGCTGTGAGGACAACGTTCCCGCCACTCACATCATGGGCATCTTTAACATCATCAGAACGACAATTCCGTGCAAGATGCAACCTTTGTCTGCCCAGGAGTTTCAGTTGGGGAATGCAATATAAAAAAGTGAATATCAATGGAATAAAAGGAAATGGAGTATTGACTTAAAAAAAAATTATTACAGAAATGAATAGAGGGTGCAGCAAAGTTATGCTACTTTGATTTTTTTTTTCAGATTTTTTAGAGTCAGGGAACTATTAAAAAAAAAAAAATAGAGAGAGACGCCTACAAGGGGCGTGGGTTCAAACCCGATTACAGTAAAACTTTTTAGCAATACTTCCCGGGTTCTAAAAAATCTGAAAAAATCAGAGTATCAGATAACTTTGTACCTTCTATTCATTTTTGCAAAACAATTGAGGTTAATACTCTATTAATTGTATTGCTTAATACTTAATACAAGATGTTCTAATTTTCATGATTAATCTATCTTTTACAATGTGGAGAGCCTACATGTATTGCTGTATCGCATATTTATATTTTATTTAATAAAGAACATAAACTTTTGTATTGTAAATGTTTTTATATTCTTTGAACTCTATAACACCCTTAAAATCATACTGCAAAACACTGTGACGTCATATTCATGTATTTTCTTACCGTATGTTTTTATGTTAATTATTTGCTTTTGACTTTTTGACTAATTTTTATTTTATTATATTTTTCTTGGTTAATTTAATATAAAATTAAGATACATTTACATTAAAGTTAAAATTTTAAAAACATGATGTCGTCACATGCATTTTGCAGCACGATTTGAAGTGATAAGGGATTACAAAAAATATGAAAAAATTCGGAAATAATAATAACTTGACATGTAATAAAATATACAGAACAAAAATTGTATACACAGGTTGTCTATAATATATATTTTCTTAATAATTGTATTTTTTCAACAATATGTTACATGTTTTTTAATGTTGACATCAAAATGTATTCTAATCATGCTTAACATCACTGGCATTTTTGATTAAGAATGTATTTAAAATAATTTTTATAATTTTTTATTAAATGCAGATATTAACACATCTGATAAACCAAGAAACCTTGACACGCCTCTATAGGAAATTTTCTAGCTTTATCTCTGTAGCTCTGTAATATTAATAATAATGATAATAATGAATTTGAATAATAATTAATTATAATTTTTAAATTAACAAAAAAATAAGGTATAATCTTATAACTTATAGGTATAAATTTCATGTAACTGTGAAACAGTTTTAAATTTGATATAATTGATGCTTTTAATGCTGCTTTTAACCAGCATATATTATTATGTTTTATAACATTGTAATTATGTTTATATACTGGGTGAAACAATAATATAAAAATAAACTTATATAATACAATAATAAGGAGCATATTATTATAATAATTAATTCAATTCAATTTAATTCATTTATTCGATCACTGCAGGCTGCATTATAAGTACAACATCGATTACGTCATTTTACAACATTGAAAAAACACTGAAACACTTAAAAACAACACATATATATATATATATATATATATATATATATATATAATAGTTACTAATTAACAAGGCATTTATAATTAATATTTATACAATTAAAATAATTAAATATACTTAGAGAATTTTTCTTGATCAATTTAGATGCTGAATAAGTTGCCTAACCTCAAGGCGGTATATTTTCAAGAAATATTTATTTTTTAAGTAAGCTAAATTAATGCAACTGCGATGAGTTTCCTAAGGTAAAACTAGAAGTAAAAGAATTTTGATTCATAACAGTTCCACTTAACCTGCACAAATTTATATTTTAAAATAGCTATAAAACAGCTATGTAGAGATTGACCTGATGACCTCTTGCTGCTGCTGTCAAATCAATGAGGTGAATGAGGTCAAGATGTATCAAGCATGACTAGAGGTTTTAAAAGCATTTTTTTTTAAGTAGAGATAACGCGAATCAGCTGTTCAACATAGTCCCCTTTGATTAATATGTAAACCTTAGCAAATTCACAAAAATTCTGATTTTTTTTTGTGATAGAAAATATTTCAAAACAATTAAACGATCGAGCTGATTGTTTTCAATTAATTTTTTTAATTTTCAGCATATATAGCTATATATCAATTTCCCACGGAGATACAAACTTAAAAACTTAATTAAAAAAATATATATGGCTCGACGTTTATTATATAATTGTTTTGATTTTTTTTTCTCGCTATAATAAAATCTAAAATCTGCCTCTCAAATTTTTTTAAAACCTTTGTGTTTGCTAAGGTTTACCTGTTAATCAAAGGGGGGACTACGTCGAACAGCTGATCCGTGTGTTATCTCTACCTTAATTTTATACTTTTATTTACGAACGTGTATTTATAATATAAAATAATAATAAAATTTATATTTAATATAAATATATGTTTAATTACTTCAACTTTTAATAAATTTAATATATACTGTATAAATTAATCTTCTGCTTCAAAAGATCATAGCATATATTAGGTAAACCTGCAGGTAAGCTAGGGGTGTATCCATGGAATCTATGCAACGTACTATTTCTAAAAATAATAAAAAAATAAAATAAATAAAACGGAGATAATTTGGGATAAACAATTTCATTTCATTTATTTATTTATTTATTGAATCCAATACATTTTTCCCATATTTAGGATACTTAAGTGTAGTACGTACATCTCCAGCTTCAAAGAACATATAATAATACACAATTAAGTAAACATAATTAATTAGATTACACAGACATGCAGTTACAGTATATAATGTTATTAAATGTAATTAAAATACTCATGCAGGTGTACGTAATTATTTAATTATAATTAATATAAATATAAAATTAAAATATATTATAGCTGTCAATATATTAAAGTTTCATTTCATTTTTTGTTATAATAATTTTTTTAATTATTTTTTTTAATTATTATAATTAAATAAATAAATATAAAATAAATGTAATATAATATAATATATAATTTATATTTATTTAATAAATAAAGATTTTTTTTTTTTTTTTGCGGTGAATAAGTTTTTTTTAGTATCGAATGTGTACTAAAGATGGCGTAAGCACGAAAATGTGTCGAGTAACCAGTATCAAATTTAGTTCATAGATGGCAGTAAAATGAAGTTTCTTAAAAATTGCTGTTTCACAAAAAGGAGGGGAGGTACAAAAATTACAGCCAGTGTTGCCAACCGTGCGGGTATTACCCGCGGCGACGGGCGTTTTTACTAAAAATTTGCAGAAACGGGAAAAAGGGTATTTTTGTCGATCAATGGGAAAAAACGGGTATTTTTACTCAAATGGGTGTTTTAATGCAAAATTGTGTGCTTTCAACATATTTTTGTACCAAAAACAAAACATTTTTAAAAAAATATTATCAATAGGAGGATTCGAGGAGGATTCGGAGGATTGGAGTCTCTTAACCAATCACATTCAAGAATTTTATTTTTTAAAAATTTGATTGGCTATTGACGCTAGTAATAAAAAAGCGCGAAATAATTATATCACTTAAAAATTACTTATTCAAATTGGTGGCTGCGTTTGCATGCATGCATTGATCGATGTATATGTCGTAAAATTGTCGTATCCAAAAAGTGTAAATCATATTAATTAATAGAAAAATATTAAGAAATCGATGAAGTATAATATAATATACGTATAATTATGGGATCAAGAATGAGTGGCACATAAAATATTTTTCCAATTAAAAAAAAAAAAAAAAATGCCAGAAAAAAAAAAAAATTAATTTAAACGAACTTCAAATTTCAAATGTGTTTTTTTTTTTTCCGTTTTCCAGCAATCAAGAAAAAACTTTATAATGTTATAAAATGAACACCATGAATTTGCTGCCCAGTTTTGGATTTTAGCCCTATAGCTGTTTTGGTTCCGACCTGCAGCCTATAGGCTTAATTAAAGCTCGATCGATCCTTTAATTATATTAAGCAAAAAAAGTAAAAAAAGAAAATTGTAACTGATCTGATTAACCATGCAAACCCTCCCTTCCATGAAAATAACAACTGCAATACCTTAATTGATAATTTTTTTACTGGCTAAAAAAAAAAAAATAATAATAATAAATAAAACAAAATAAATAATTAAAAAAAATAATAAAAAACGAATAAAAACAGGGTTTTTTCAAAAAAAATATATGTTTATTTGTTATAAAAACGTCACAAAACGTTTAAATAACATGTCAAATCCAAAACCGGCACTTTTTCAAAAATCATTGTCTCCGCACAATTTTTTTTTTTATACTCAAAGAGATGCTCTCTGATAAATTTATATGATGAACTTAATTAATTAACTGCTATATGCTATACATTCCACTAAACGTGTTTATAATTTTTTTGAATTTTTGGGGTCCGAAACACCGAAACAGGACTACGAGGTGTATCATGCAAAAAAAAAAAAAAAAATGTATAAATTATACATCATGCATGAAAAGTAGTAAAACGTGATAAAATGGAAAAATATACAATACATTACACATAAAAAAAATTCCCCCCCCCCCCCCCCCCCCGCTCAACGACTCGAAAACGTGTTTTTTTGGTAATTTTGCATTTCCAAAATAGCATATACGGTGACGGGCATTTTTACTCTGAAACGGGTATTTTTGAGCGCCAGATTGGGTTTGATGGGGATTTTTCATCTCATCGGGTTGGCAACACTGATTACAGCTGTAGATAAATAAAGTACAAAAATGGAACTGTCTGGGTCTACGCCGGTCGTAGACGCATTAAATCTACGCCGGAACTTTTTCAATGTTCAAAACATTCATGACGTCACTCGACGTAGCTCTATTAAACCTACGTCGGTTGTATGAAACATATGATTAATGACGTCACTGATATAACAAATGCAATAAACGAGGCTGAAGTTCAAATTTTTTACTCGATCCAATGACTCGATCGTACGTGTAATTATATATTATAATAATCGGAACAAACGTGTGTGGCGCAGTGCGCTTGACCGGGTCTCGTCAGATCACCGAAGTCAAGCAACGCCGCGCGTGGTTAGTAGTTGGATGGGTGACCATTTTCAATAAAAACCACGTTTCCCACCCAGGGGTAAAACGTTGCGCTTTTCCACTATGTGGTTCCCCTGGCTTTGGACCATTGCACTTCCGGTTCATTGACAAAAGCTGTAGCGTCCATCCTGGCTGAGGTTTCCACGTTTCCCTCAGTCGCAGGCAAATGCCGGGATGGATTTGCAAGGCCGTGGCCGCCCTCGTTCCAGAAGAGCCCGCGAAACGCTCAAGTTAGGGTTTCGGAAGGTTCGGGGTTTCAAAGTAGTATGTAATTAGTAAATAGAAGTACCCAATAGGGTTTGATTAAAAACTAAAAAAAATAATAATTTATTGTAATAATTGTAATAAACGGTATTTTAATATGCAGCTATAGTCTATATATGATATAGTAATTTTTATATTTATTTACTGTAAATATAATATATAGAGTATATAATTAAATTAGATTATTAATATATATATATTATTAAATTATATATATGTAGCAATTATAATATATATAAATATACTAAAAAATAAATAAGGCAGTGCAAAATTAAGCGGAGAGATATTTAAAGTAGCTATATAGAGTGAGCGATTGCATTTTTTTTAATATTTTATTTTCTAAAAATAGTTTAAGCTGCCCTTTATTGAGAAATGAAAACCAAAAAATTCCATCTCAAATAGTTTCATCACAAAAAATTCCCAAAAGTTTTTGCGGGTTAATTCCCATAAGGATTTTCATGATTTTTTTCCAAGAAAACGACCCCGTAAAAAAAAATTTTATTTGAAAATTCATTAAAGAATTCATCATAGATTACGTACGTAAGTATTTTTTAAATGGTACCATATATATATAGTTCAGAAAAAGTTGGAGTAAAACGCGGTTTTATGTTCCATAAAAAGGCCGCGCTGCACGTTAAAGGCCTCCGAAACAACAACTTTGGGAATTTTTTGTGGTGAAACTATTTGAGATGGAATTTTTTGGTTTTAATTTCTCAATGGAGGGCAGCTTAAACTATTTTTAAAAAATAAAATATTAAAAAAAATGAACTCGCTCACTCTACTTTAAAAAAAACTTTCCGGCAAAAGAAATAAAAGCGTGAATGGACAACATACATGAAAAAATTTTATTGCAGAAATGAATAAAAGGTGCCAAATTATGCTACTCTGAATTTTTTCAGATTTTTTTTAGACCCGGCCGGGACTATTTTTAAATAGTTATTGAAAGTCCTGTGATTTCAGTTGGCACCTCTGAATTCTTAATAAAATTGATAGAGACTAGATACGCCTACTGACGCCTCCAGGGGGCGTGGCCGCACTTTCAATAATTATTTAAAAATAGTTCTGGGTTTCAAAAAAATCTGAAAAATTTCAGAGTAGCATAATTTGGTACCCTCTATTCATTTCTGCAATAAAAATTTTTCATCCATGTTGTCCATTATAGGCGAAAAATTATATTAATCGAAATTCCTTATGAGAAATTAATTAAATTTACCCACAAAAATTACAATGAGATAGTAGAATGTGAAAAATTTAGTGGCTTGATCGCCTTGATCGAAAGAAGGGGTATGGTACTGTGAATTTTCTCAGATTTTTCTGAGACTGCAGGGAACTTTTTTAAAAAAATTATTGAAATCCTATTTTGATGACGTCACGTGCGGTACTCCTTAAGAAAAAGGATAGGGCTGTGCCGCCCGTGACGTCATAAAATTAGACTTTCAATAATTTTTTAAAAATATATAGTTCCCGGTCTCAGAAAAATCTGAAAAAATTCACAGTACAATATATTTTTTTACCCCTTCTTTCGATTTAGCCATTAAAATTTTCACATTCTATAATAATATCTCATTTTTTCTTTCCGGAAAAAATAGTCCCGTAAAAAAATATAAACCCCCCTCAGATTTTGTTTAAAAAAAATCTGATGTGTTTATAGACTTTATAGGAAGGCCTATAAAAGGACGTACCAAGATGAATTAATAATATTTTTGAATTTCGTAGATATAACCTAAAAAAGTTAAAGCGATATTACGAAATAAGCATAAAATGGTCCCCTGGCGCACTGTTATATATTATATAGAATAGAAAATATCTTTATTGCGGCGAGGTTTTTAGGCAAGCCCATTCTTGCACCTAGTGCTCGGAGCCAACTTTGCGTCGCTGCCGTTTGGCAAATATATTATTTATTGTGAATTTTTCTGACCAATATTACAATTGCTAGGCTATAACCGTGGTACATATTGCAAGGAACAAAAATTAGCTAAGCATGCATTTTTTTATTAAGGTCTGTACATAATCAAAAAAAAAAGCGCAACCATGGCATGACAAATATGGACGTACGTCTCATAATTCCATTACTGTCTTTTGATAATTGTGTTATTTTACAAAATCAATACGATTACTTGAGCATTGGGTTATCTTTATATAGTATAGGAAAAAAATATATAAAAAATATTAGAAATATTTTTGGCATGCTACCATATGCTGTTGCATAGATCATGACTTAAAGTAGAGTGAGCTATTTAATTTTTTTGAATGTTTTATTTTCTAAAAATAGTTCAACTCGCCCTCTATTGAGAAATGAAAACCAAAAAATTCCATCTCAAATAGCTTCACCACAAAAAAATCCCAAAGTTGGTGTTTCGGAGGCCTTTAACATGCATCTTATGGAACAGAAAACAGCTTTTTACTCCAACTTCGTCTGAACTATGGTACCAATTAAAAAATACGTACGTAATCTATGATGAATTCTTTAATGGATTTTCAAATAAATTTTTTTATATATTTATATATATAAATTTAAATTTTTATATATATATATATATATATATATATATATATATATATATATATATATTATTAGAGAACCATTTCACGTCATAGTGGCCACTTAATTACACCACCAAATATTAAAGTTCTTTGATTTTGATAAAAATCACAAGATATGTTCGTATAATGAATCTACAAAAATGCTTTTTGTATTTAAAAATATTCAAAATTGAGGGACTATGGGCAAATACGAAATGGCGTCAGAATGCAAATGTAGCAAACGGCGGCTCCAGTAACTCGGAAAATATTATGCATAGAGATTAAATTTGATTTTTTCTATGGATGCACAACCATATTATATATATGTGTCTACAACATCCTGCTTTCAGATTTTCTTAATGGGTTTTAGTTTTTTTGTTATACCGGTTCCCGTAAGCCAAGTATGATGTTTTTGAAGCATTTGCTTTCCGCAGCCCAAATAAAGGCTAAATTTCTTTAAAATAAAAAATTGATTCTACATAGCTCCTAAACATCTCTTCTTACCATAAAACTCCTAAAAATAAAAACTTTTTTTTTTTCTCAACTAATGGCACAGTAAACGAAAAAGGGTACAATTCGTTAAGGTACCTACTTTGCGGGCCAAAAAAGTCGATGTCATTCAAACTTTAGGAGAATTTTAATGACACGACTGGAATCCTCGTATCTTAATTAGTAAGAATCAAAAATAATCTCGATGTACCTCTCGAGTATTTCCTCGCAAAAGCTATACTGGGGTAACTCCCTCTATATACGCACCGCGTGCGCACCTCGTCAGACCCGTGATAGCACGCCGCGGCCGAGTGCTGTTGTGTTTATTGACATGAAACTTATAACGCAAAAATAATATTTTATTGTATCTATGGAATAACCTTGCAACTTGCTACTAAATTACGTCACTGAGATAATTTTCCTTCCATTTGCTATTATAATTAAGATAGGTACGTGGGATTGAATTTTGCGTAAAAATGGTAGCAAATATGTAGAAGGAAAATTATCTCAGTGACATAATTTAGTAGCAAGTTTATTTCATAGATGCAATAAAATATTATTTTTGCATAAATTTCATGTCAATAAACACAACAACACTCTGCCGCTTCGTGCTATCACGGGTCTGACGAGGTGAGCACGCGGTGCGTATAGAGTACTATATATAAGAGGGAGTTACCCCAGATTAATATCAGGTCAGTCCAATAAGGAAATGAGCTTGGGTCAATAGATTTCGATGAATTTCACATATGTTACACATCTAACCTAGGTTGATGAGGTTTGGGCATTATTTTTTGAAATTTCAAAAAAAAAAAAACGAATTTCAGGAATTTTCAAAAAATAAATAAAGAGGGCAATCTCGAGAGATAAAAAAATTTGTATCTTAAATTCTGCTCCACATAGAATTATAATTTAAATTTTTTCAAGTTTGTAGTCAGATTGCCAAACTTTTTTGCATTGAAAATTTTGAACTTGAAATTTTATTAAGGTCAAAAATGTCAGAGGTCAAACAACAAA
This sequence comes from Siphlonurus alternatus, assembly GCA_949825025.1. Taxonomy (NCBI): domain Eukaryota; kingdom Metazoa; phylum Arthropoda; class Insecta; order Ephemeroptera; family Siphlonuridae; genus Siphlonurus; species Siphlonurus alternatus. Next base: position 22,677,094 of record OX463784.1, on the reverse strand, counting down.
AACTCAAAAAGCGTATAACTTCATACCAAAGCACATTGATAAAAAAATCAAGATATAGGTTTAAATCCTTCTATAAAAAACCGTTTTCAAATTTATGGAGGAATTCAAAATTTTGAAACCGCGTTTTTTTTTTTTATTAATTATTCCGAGGTTTTTTGAAAAATATTTTCAATTTTTTGTCATGAATTTTACACAGGTTACTCATCTGACCTAGGTTGATAAGGAGTGCGTTTGAACTCACGGGCCAGCCCGGGCTGGCCCGGGCTGGGTAAAATGGCGGTGACCTTGGTCGCTTGGTATGAAACGTCATAATGTCGTCATAATTAGTTCCCAGTCTGTCCGCTAGGTCTCAGGCGCACTGTAGAGTCCGCCCGCGTCAGCCTGGGCCAGCCAGGAAGTGACGTCATGAGAGGAGGAAAAATGGCCGTCGGGCTGGCCCCACTTGACGACAAAAAACGCTTCAGCCCAGGCCAGCCTGGGCTGGCCCGTGAATTCAAACGCACTCAAGGTTTGAAAATAATTTTTTCAAATTTCAAAAAAAAAAAAAATCGAAATTCACGGCCAAATTTCGATTTTCGTTTTTTTTTTTTTTTTTAAATTTTGAAAAAATTATTTCCTAATCTTATCAACCTGGGTCAGATGAGTAACCTGTGTAAAAATTCATGACAAAAAACTCGATTTTTTTTTTCTAAAAACCTCGGAATAATTAGTAAAAAAAATCGTAATTTCAAAATTTTGAATTTCTCCATAAATTTGAAACCGGTTTTTTATAGAAGGATAAACATTGTTTAAAACCCATATCTTGATTTTTTTTTAACAATGTGCTTTGGTATGAAGTTATACGCTTTTTGTAGTTTGACCTCTGACCTTTGACCTTAATAAATTTTCAAGGTCAAAATTTTCAATGCAAAAAAGTTTGGCAATCTGACTACAAACTTGAAAAAATTTAAATTATAATTCTATGTGGAGCAGAATTTAAGATACAAATTTTTTTATCTCTCGAGATTGCCCTCTTTATTGATTTTTTGAAAATTCCTGAAATTCGTTTTTTTTTTTTTTGAAATTTCTAAAAATAATGCCCAAACCTCATCAAACTAGGTTAGATGTGTAACATAATATATGTGAAATTCATCGAAATCTATTGACCCAAGCCCATCTCCTTATTGGACTGACCTGATATTAACCCCCAGTAGCTTTTGCAAGGAAATACTCGAGAGGTACATCGAGATTATTTTTGATTCTTACTAATTAAGATACGATCGAGGATTCCAGTCGTGTCATTAAAATTCTCCTAAAGTTTGAATGACATCGACTTTTTTGGCCCGCAAAGTAGGTACCTTAACGAATTGTACCCTTTTTCGTTTACTGTGCCATTAGTTGAGAAAAAAAAAAGTTTTTATTTTTAGGAGTTTTATGGTAAGAAGAGATGTTTAGGAGCTATATAGAATCAATTTTTTATTTAAAAAAAAATTAGTCTTTATTTGGGCTGCGGAAAGCAAATGCTTCAAAAACGTCATACTTGGCTTACGGGAACCGGTATAACAAAAAAACTAAAACCCATAGAGAAAATCTGAAAGCAGGATGATGTAGACACATATGGTTATGCATCCATAGAAAAAATCAAATTTAATCTATGCATAATATTTTCCGAGTTACTGGAGCCGCCGTTTGCTACATTTGCATTCTGACGCCATTTCGTATTTGCCCATTGTCCCTCAATTTTGAACATTTTTGAAAAATACAAAAACATTTTTGTAGGTTCATTATACGAAAATGTCCTGTGATTTAATTTTATTAAAATCAAAGAACTTTAATATCTGGTGGTGTAGGTGGCCACTATGACGTGAAATGGTATATAATATTCGATGTTGCTTTTAGAAGGTTAGCTATATAGTACATTTTTGGAGCTATAAGCTAGTATTCGAAAAATACATGAATTAATTTAAAGACGTACCAAATAATCGAAGTAATGAAGTACGTATGTACGTCATGCAGACCATGCAGTTTATTATATATTTATTAAAGTAGAGTGACGATCGAGCGATTGCATTTTTTTTAACATTTTATTTTCTTCCGATAAAAAATTCTTCACCAAAAAAATTCCCAAAGTTGGTGTTTTGGAGGTCTTTTAATTTTTTAACATGTAGTCTTACATGGAACAGAAAACAGCTTTTTACTCAAAACTTATTAATTAATTGGTCCAAAAAGTTCCTATCTAGCTATAATATATCATGAATTCTTCAATTCATTTTCAAATATTTTTTTACGGACCATTTTCCTGGAAAAAAAATTGGAATTTTTGTGGGTTTTATTTGCCCATAAGGAATATTTCAATGGGAATCTTTGACCTGCCAATTTGGTCGCCATATTTTTACTGGAAGATATTCGTATGTTGAAGATCAGCAGATTTTGACACCATGGGCATATATTGCGCAAATTTCCCGCTCCAAAATCAGAATTAATACAAGCTAGTACCGCGATTTTTTTTTAGAGTTTCTTTTTAACTGACAAAGGGACACTCACGAGGTGTAAATCGCAAATCTCGATGAAACCTAGCCCTTCTCGAAAAAAAGCGTAGTGGTCAAGTAGTTGACCACTCTCAAGTGGTAATTTCGCCAAGTGGTCCTGGTCAATAGGTGGTCACGGTCGTAAGTGGTCACGGTCAGGTCAAGTGGTCGCTCTAGTGGTCAACTCAAATGGTCGACTCTAGTGGTCACCATGACCACTTGGCGAAATTACCACTTGTGTGGTCCAACCTGCGACTACTTAAGTGGTCACTCTAATGGTCACTCTAATGGTCATTCTAGTGGTCACTCTCGTGGTCGGTTTCAAGTGGTCAAAAAGCCGTTTGTGGATGTCTTCGCACGCCGTTCAACAGGATGCCACAGAAAATAAAAATTATTGCTGGAACATGAAATAAAATTATTCCTCCACCTTTTTAACTTGAATTAATAAAATAAATTCAAGGTAGAAACATAACAAACATGACGAGAAAAATAATTAAGTCACATAAAATTTTACAATGAGGAAACACGCGTACAATATATAAGAAATTCATTCATTTGATTATTTTTATCACACTTAAAATACAATAAACATGCAATTATTTTTATTTGTTCTCTTACAACATCTCAAAACATAGCATTCTTTAATAAAATAGGAATATTTTTGAAGTACGTATAATTACCATCAACGGCTCTAGCTGTTTCGGCGGTTATTTTTATCAAGTCCCAAGAGCCGATAAACATTGACTGTTTAAGGCTACCTGGAACAAATTATATGACACAAAGTACCAAGAAAATCACAAAACAGCATTTCATAATACGTTTTAATTAATAAAAAGGTACTTATCTGATATAAAACTGCTTGATAAGACGATAATTCTGAACTCTGCAAACTCTCTGCTCCTCGTGTGCCGACGCCATGTTTTTCTCTATCACGTAACATCGCGCATGCGCACTCGATTGAACACTTGTTAAGTGGTCAGAATCTGACCACTTGTTAAGTAGTCAGAATCTGACCACTTGACAAGTGGTCAGAATCTGACCACTTGACAAGTGGTCAGAATTATTCGACCATTGACGTAAGTGGTCAAAAAATTATGACCACTAAGCAGCTGACCATTTACAAACTCCCGACCACTTACGCGTAAGCATGCAGGCCGTGGCCACTATCCGTTCCCTACCTTATCCCTACCCAGTACCCCGCCGCGAGCTGTAAGCTCTTAGGGGTGTATCCTTGTAAAAAAAAAAAAAAAAAAAAAAAAAACAGCATGTCCAAAGATATGACCATTTAACATCTGACCATTTATGAAATGGTCAAGTAGTCATGACCACTAGAACTTGACCACTAAGTGCAGTGACCTGACCATTCATTTAAGTGGTCGCCAAATCCGGACCACTTACAAGAGGTCAATATTTATGACCTGACCGTTTATTTAAATGGTCACAAAATTTTGACCATTTACCCAAGTGGTCAAACATCTCGACCACTAAGAACTTGACCACTTAAATCAGTGACCTGACCATTCATTTAAGTGGTCGCCTGACCCGGACCACCTATCAAGAGGTCAATATTTATGACCATTTATGACCTGACCATTCATTTAGGTGGTCCGACCACTTATTCAAGTGGTCTGACTACTCATTTTAGGTGGTCAAATTGTGACCACTCCGCTATTTTTCGACAAGGGCTTCAGGGTTGGTTGTCCTAGCCAAGTGATGAAGAACGGTACCAATTTTATCGGCAACCGTCAATATTTACCCATAGAACGGGCAGGGAGAACCCATTTAAATAACATGGGAGACATAGGGCTATAGGAATAAAAAAATAATTTTGACCAAATTGTCCCAAAATTTTTTTATGGGTTAAAAATAGCAATACTTGGAAGGAAAAAATATTTAAAAAATTCAATTTTCATTTTGACCCTGATTTCAGGGTCATGCCTATACTTGCAGTGTTCAAAATGCAAATTCGTTATAAAATTTTGAAAATTTGGAAATAAATTTAATGTGACACCTGATTTACAGAAAAAATAATGAAAAAAATTCAGTTTGAGTTTTGACCCTGATTTCAGGGTAAATAAATAAAAACTTCACCGATCTTTTTAAAAATTTGCAAATGGAATACTTTAGAGACCTTGAAGACTAGAAAAATAGTAAAAAAAATTAGTTTTGAATTTTGTCCCTGATTTCAGGGACATGCTTATAGTGGTACCTTTCAAAATGCAAATTGGTTGTAAAATCTTGCAAATTTGAGAATCATTTCTGTACTACATCTTATTTACAGGAAAAATAAAGAAAAAAATTAATTTAAAATTTTGACCCTGATTTCAGGGTAATATGAGGATACCTGTCCAATGTTTTTAAAAATTTGTAAATAGTCTGCTTATGAGACCCTTATAACAGGAAAATTAATGAAAAAAATTATATTGTAATTTTGACCCTGATTTCAGGGTAATATGAGGATACCTGACCGATGTTTCTAAAAATTTGTAAATAGACTGCTTATGAGACCCTTATAACAGGAAAATTAATGAAAAAAATTAGATTGTAATTTTGACCCTGATTTCAGGGTAATATGAGGATACCTGACCGATGTTTCTAAAAATTTGTAAATAGACTGCTTATGAGACCCTTATAACAGGAAAATTAATGAAAAAAATTAGATTGTAATTTTGACCCTGATTTCAGGGTAATATGAGGATACCTGACCGATGTTTTTAAGAATTTGTATTGCATATAGCTAGTGCACTCAATTCAAAGTTATGCAAAGGGGTTTATTCGCTTCAATTCCTGCATAATAACGTGTCTGCATGAATCGGTGTTAAAATCTATGTATTATAAATTCATGTTGTTATAGCCATGTAGAGTATGCTATTATTTTTTTTATTTTTTGTGGTATAGCCTAAAGAACTGAATAAATCTATTACATCTATATGTTTTATGTAAAATTTGGAAATTGACCGATTATGAGATCTTTATTATAGGAAAAATACATAATAAAAAAAATTGAGCCTGAATTCAGAGTAAAAATTAAATAATAAACTGATATTTTTAAATATTTGGAATCGATCTACTTATGAGACATTTATGAGAGGAAAAATAATAATAATAAAAAAAATCAATTTTAGTTTTGACCCTATCTTTTCTTTAATAAGGGGTTCATAATCAGTCTGTTTCCAAATTTTTAAACTTATTGGCCAAGTATCGACATTTTACCCTAAAATCAGGGTCAAAATTACAATCTAATTTTTTTCATTAATTTTCCTGTTATAAGGGTATCATAAGCAGTCTATTTACAAATTTTTAGAAACATCGGTCAGGTACCCTCATATTACCCTGAAATCAGGGTCAAAATTACAATCTAATTTTTTTCATTAATTTTCCTGTTATAAGGGTCTCATAAGCAGTCTATTTACAAATTTTTAGAAACATCGGTCAGGTATCCTCATATTACCCTGAAATCAGGGTCAAAATTTTAAATTAATTTTTTCTTTATTTTTCCTGTAAATAAGATGTAATACAGAAATGATTCTCAAATTTTCAAGATTTTACAACCAATTTGCATTTTGAAAGGTACCACTATAAGCATGTCCCTGAAATCAGGGTCAAAATTCAAAACTAATTTTTTTTACTATTTTTCTAGTCTTCAAGGTCTCTAAAGTATTCCATTTGCAAATTTTTAAAAAGATCAGTGAAGTTTTTATTTATTTACCCTGAAATCAGGGTCAAAACTCAAACTGAATTTTTTTCATTATTTTTTCTGTAAATCAGGTGTCACATTAAATTTATTTCCAAATTTTCAAAATTTTATAACGAATTTGCATTTTGAACACTGCAAGTATAGGCATGACCCTGAAATCAGGGTCAAAATGAAAATTGAATTTTTTAAATATTTTTCCCTTCCAAGTATTGCTATTTTTAACCCATAAAAAATTTTTGGGACAATTTGGTCAAAATTATTTTTTATTCCTATAGCCCTATATGTCTCCCATGTTATTTAAATGGGTTCTCCCTGCCCGTTCTATGGGTAAATATTGACGGTTGCCGATAAAATTGGTACCGTTCTTCATCACTCGGCTAGGACAACCAACCCTGAAGGTTTCATCGAGATTTGCGATTTACACCTCGTGAGCCTAGTGTTCCTTGTGAGCTGGGGTTGCAAATAATATTTTAATAGTGGCAAATGTAAAAGGTTATAGTGACAATACGTGATTTTCAATTCGGAAACAGAACTTGTGTAAAGAATTAACAATACCGCGATAAAAAAAATTGCTCCGTATATAGGATCTTACGTGCAATGTAGTGCGCCCAATCTGTTCTTGTAAAAGTAATGTCAGGACAAAGGTCGCGATGACGCAGCGACGGACTGGCCCGCCGGGCCAAATGTGGGCCGCCGGCCACAAAGAAAAAAAAAAAGGGAGAATATAAGAGAGAAAAAGAAGAGAAAAAAAAAATGAAAGAAAAAAAGTAAAGGATGAAGACGGGAATAAATAAAACTAAATTAAAAGTATTCTTTCTTACGAAATCGTATACAGTACATAATATGACATCTTAATTTTTAATCATAACATTCATAACATATTTTGAGTTCGACCCGCGCGTATTTGCAATTAAAAGTTATTGCTTATAAATTTAATTGTATTAAAAACACAGCTGCACACAACTCGCACAAGTAGCATGTGAACGCTAATTTTCTAAAAATTGAAGCTATTGAAAACGCGTATTAAAAGTAGATTGTCTCAAGACAGATTAATATATAATTATTATGTTGACGTTTTGTGAGAATACTGAGAATTATAGAAATATTGAATATAAGGCTAAAAATGAGCAAGTTCTTGATTGTTTTGCTTCAAAAAGTAGCTTGTAGTTAAGGGTAAGATATCACGAAACATCGATTGATGTAGTCCCATTTGACATGTAAACCTTATCATAATAATTTTGAATTTCTTTTTTTTAGAGGCAGTTCCTAGCAACAAAAAAATGTAGCAAAAATTTCAAAACAATCGCTCGATCCGATTTTTTTATATTAATCTATTAGTTTAGGTCTCCATGGGAAAGCCCTATACACTATAATATACTGGAAAATTTAAAAAATAATTTTAAAAAATGAGGTTGCTAAGGTTTACATGTTAATCAAATGGGACTACAACAATCGATGTCTCGTGTTATCTTACCTTTAAATAATTTTCTAACTTTTTTATAAATATGAAACTCGTGATTACCATTAATTTGTTTTTTATCATAAATTATGTTTAACTTTATGCAATCTGCTTATTTTTTTGTCAAAATTATTTACTTTATAATCAAATAATGTTTTTGTTTTACTTTTATAATTAAAGGTCACTCATAATGTTATAATCACCATAATTATCATATTACAAAATAAGATACAATCCTAGCAAATCACGAGTAAATAATTATTTTCTTATGTTTTAAAGAAGTTTGATTCACCATGGAAAAAAAAATATTATAAATATAACATGTATTTATTAACATTAACATTAAGGACACAATTTATTTTAATTTAAAATGCTCAGTTTTTAAATAAAAAAAATATATAATTAAATTTAATTCTACACTTCTATTATTTCTTCAAAGAATTATACTATTCCATTTTGCCGGTGTGATTGTAATTATACAGGGGAATAGGGGACTTAAAAATGATAAATATAATTATTTTCTTAGTAAAGTTAATAATAAAATATTTTAAGCGATATTCGTGATACTATTTGATTAACATGTAAAAAATGTAAATCTTTGCAAATTCACATGCAAATATATATTTTTTTTTTAAGAGAGACAGATTTTAGTACCTGAACGCCACAGAAAAAATTTCAAAACATATATTCTAGCCGATTTATTTATTTATTTATTTATTTATTTATTTATTTATTTATTTATTTATTTATTTATTTATTTATTTATTTATTTATTTATTTATTTATTTATTTATTTATTTATTTATTTTAATTTTCAGCAAAGTATTTTCTCATGGAGAGCGAAACTAAAAAATTAATAAAAAAAAATGTCTCGAATAATTGTTTTGAAATTTTTGCTGTGTCTTTTAGGTATACTTTTTCAAAATATTTGTAAATTTGCTAAGGATTACAACATGTTAATCAATTGGGACTAAAAAACCAGCTGATCCGTCCCTTTTAATTGTATATAGCTAAGAATAAGAAAAAAAAATTAGGCAATTCGAGGATATTTTAGTTAACTTTAGTAAAAAATCTAGTGAAATCCTAAAAAAATATCGCACCTAGCTGCGAAAAATATTTTAGGTGAAAAATATCGCACCTATAGCTGCGAAAAATATTTTAGGTGATTTGAGGATACTTTAGTGAACTTAAGTAAAAATTCTAGTAAAATTAAGTAAAAAATCTAGTGAAATCCTAAAAAAAATCGCGCCTGCGGCGGGCTACTGGGGGGCTCCGCCTATGTGGGCCGTCTTTTTTGTCTCGTTCGGTGGAAAATTTCGGCCCAGTCCGTGCCTGTCACAGTTTCACTCAATTCACGAACGCTTTTATTTCTTATGCCAGTTTTGCCGGAAAGTTATTTTTTTTTTATACCTTCGTCGTCACTTAATTGCACTATAGCTGATGCCTTTTAGTTAAATTAATTTAGTATATGATTATATATATATTATATATATATATATATATATTTTTTTTTATTTTTTTTTTTATTTTTTTTTTTTATTTTTTTTTTACAAGGATACACCCCTAAGAGCTTACATCTCGCGGCGGGGTACTGCAATGGGTAGGGATAAGGTAGGGATAAGGTAGGGAACGGATAGTGGCCACGGCCTGCATGCTTACGCGTCCCAGCATTCGCTGAGGTTGAAACTGAGGGAACCGTACGTGGAAAACCTCAGTCAGGACGGACACCTCTACTTTTTCTCAATGGACCAAAGCGATGTCCAAAGCCTGGGGAACCACGTACACTGCACAAGTGCATCACTGCACTGGGTGGAAAGCGAGACGAATTTTCCCCAGGGAGGGAGCAGCGTATTTTTTACTTGAAACGGTCACCCATCCAAGTGTGACTTAATATTTTATTATAATATTATATAATATATATTATAATATATATTATAATATATATTATATATATATAATTATTTATATACAGAATTAATTATATATACATTGCAGATGCGAATTTTTAATAATATTTTAATGATTTCATATTATGATATTATATATATATTTTTTTTTTTAATCAAACCCTAGCTATTGGGTACTTCTATTATTTACTAATTATATACATACTACTTTGAAACCCGGCCCGATCTTCCGAAACCATAACTTGAGCGTTTCGCGGGCTCTTCTGGAACGGGGGCGGCCACGGCCTTGCAAATCCATCCCGGCATTTGCCTGCGGCTGAGGGAAACGTGGAAACCTCAGCTAGGATGGACGCTACAGCTTTTGTCAATGAACCGGAAGTGCAATGGTCCAAAGCCAGGGGAACCACATAGTGGAAAAGCGCAACGTTTTACCCCTGGGTGGGAAACGTGGTTTTTGTTGAAAATGGTCACCCATCCATCTACTAACCACGCGCGGCGTTGCTTGACTTCGGTGATCTGACGAGACCCCGTCAAGCGCACTGCGCCACACCTCCCAGACGCAAACTACCAGTCTCTGTGGATGTACCGCAGCAGGCTGGCTCGAGGTGACAAGATCAACCTGTAAGAAGACAGCCTGCTTGCCCCACGCGGCGTGACTTGTAAAATTAAAACCATTGTTGCCAACAAAGCAAAAAAAAAAATTAGTAAAGTTAATAGAAATATTACTGGACATAATACTAGGCAGTCAAACCTAATCCATAAAAAATATGGAGCTTACGAGCAAACTAAAAGAGATCATTTCCTTCTGAGCTCGTTATTGTATAATAAACTTCCTGATTCTTTAATTTTAAAACAAATTGAAAGTATATCAATTTTTAAGACACAATTGTTTACTTATCTTATTAAAAAGAATTGTTATTCTATTCACAAGAAAAATATTAATAATGAACGTGTCAATTCTTATTTCTGATAATCTTTGTTTTATATATATATATTGGAATTTAATTATTTGTATATTATAAATTGTATGTATGTATTGTTTTACTAATTTCTTTTTGTGTTTTCAGATATTAAATAACTGTATAATGTAGTCACAATGTACCAACTGGTATTTAATGTGAATAAATAAATAAATAAATAAATAAATAAATAAATATTATATATATTATATGCACTTATATATAAATATAATATATTTACAGTTAATAAATATAACAATTACTACAGACTCTGCATATTACCGTTTATTACAATCAATTATAATATAATTACACGTACAAGTCAGTGGAGTAAAAAATTTGAACAATTAGCTCCGTTTATTGCATTTGTTATATTAGTGACGTCATGAATCATATGTTTTATACAACCGACGTAGATTTAATAGAGCTACGTCGGGTGACGTCATGGATGTTTTGAACATTGAAAAAGTTCCGGCGTAGATTTAATGCGTCTACGACCGACGTAGACCCAGACAGTTCCTACAAAAATATTAAATTATTCCCCTTCAAGTTTAATCGTGTTTTTTTGTGTTTCTCTCCCACTCATTTAAAAAGCCGGGGTCTGTATAATTGCTTGATAATCTCACGAGTTTATTAGTCAACCAAGTTAAGTCATTAGTCATTGTGATTTTGTATGCATTAGCAAGAAACGTTTCTCTCTTGCATTCGTTTGGAACCACTCGTAACGTTACCATGAAATTATTAATAAGTCTTGCAGTTTTGGTGCTTGCTGGTAAGTTAATTTTTTATATTTATAATTAGATGCAATTTTATAAAATTTGATATGTTGATTTATAAATATCCTGCTTTACATATTTAATTTTCATAACTTATTATCAGTGTTGCATTGTTTTGAATTTTTATCATATAAATAAATAATTGAAGTGCATGCAGCAAAAATAATTAAAATTTTATTCAAGTAGAATGTATCGGTGCAACTGCATCAATTTTGCAGAATGCCGGCATCGAAACAACTTTGTCATAGAAAGTACAGTTTTCGCTTCATGAGTTTAGGATTTTGTCATACCTTTTTTAAGGCCTTCTAAAATTCTAACAAGAGTATTTTATAGTCTTTCTCTTTATGATGACTTGCCTTTATTTGGTATGCGTTACATGAAAGGATAGTTTTGGATTTTATTGATGGATACTGGTACTGCGCCACTCTATATACCGGTATGATCATGCATGCCAGTGAAGCATACTTGGATGGGTGACTGTTTCAAGTAAAAAATACGCTGCTCCCTCCCTGGGGTAAATTCGTCTCGCTTTCCACCCAGTGCAGTGATGCACTTGTGTGTGGTTCCCCAGGCTTTGGACATCGCTTTGGTCCATTGAGAAAAAGTAGAGGTGTCCGTCCTGACTGAGGTTTTCCACGGTTCCCTCAGTCTCACCTCAGCGAATGCTGGGACGCGTAAGCATGCAGGCCGTGGCCACTATCCGTTCCCTACCTTATCCCTACCCATTACCCCGCCGCGAGCTGTAAGCTCTTAGGGGTGTATCCTTGTAAAAAAAAAAATAATAATATTAATAATATTCATACACTAGTGTACGTATACATACTATGTCCTGATACAGATTTATTATCAAATTTTTGTGTGTAAACATACACCAACGTTCAACATAGAACAACATATTATAATAAAAATATTCAATATAACATATTGAAACTGTATACAGTATACTCTCATGCATATTATACAGTGCATAGCCCTCTGTTTTGGTTCCGACCTGCTTTTTTGCTCCTTATAGGCAAAAAAAAAAAAAAAAAAAAAAAGTAAAAAAATGAAAATTGTAACTAATTAACCAAACCCTCATCCCTTCCATGAAAATAACAACTGCAATACCTTGATCATTTTTTTTACTGGCCGGTTCAAAAAAAGTTAAAAACGTTTAAATAACATGATGCAGGGCAGTCTCATGATGGGTCCTGCATGATGGGTCCAAAACTGGCACTTTTTCAAAAATCATTGCCTCCGCACAAAAAAAAAAAATACTCAAAGATATGCTCCGATAATGTCTCAACAAGGGGGTCCGAAACCGGGCTACGTGTTATACTGTCAATGATTGTGGGTATATACGGTATAATATCGAATACAGTATTATAAATTTATACCGTGCAATGCGTGTATGTACGTTTAAAAATTAAGACACGTGTGTCCCATTCATGTTTTCTTTTTATTATGTACAAAAATATGATCATAAGTGGAATTATAGCAGGTTTAAACTTTAAAAAATTTTATGTCTGTTTTTTGAAATTTCATTCAATATACGACTCAAACTTTAACAAGTTTCTTGAGAAACACTTTTTTTTTTATCATAAATAAATAAATATATCGTTTTAAATATCTAACTTAAAAATTATATGTACAGTATAATATATTGTCATGTATGTTCATGGATTAAATAATTATATTTCAGTAATTTTACTAATATTAATCATGCAAGTAAATAATAACGAAAACATATAAAAAAAAAGTGCAGTTAAGAACCTCTCATATATATAATGTCCTATTTCTCTAGATGGCCTACTCTTTTCTATGTTTTGATGACTTGTCTTAATAATAATAAGCAGACAGTAAGGTGTCTGATAATTTGTAAAGAAATACAAAAAAGCACCTGTTACCTTTTTTTAAATTTTTTTGTCTACAGTACTAGTTCCGCTTGAAATTGCAATAGAAATAGAATGCAAACATTAAATACAATGAATTGCCGTTATGTATTTTACTTTAGAGTAATCTTATTGTTGTTATGCTTTTCATTCAATCAAAAGTTTAGATGGGAAAAGACAAAATTTAGGTTAATTTTTTTTCCTTTTTGTACAAAAAAAAAAAATGTAATTTTTTTCAGTAGACTGATGCATATTTACAGACATAACACTGTAAATAATAATTGTTTTTTTAATTAAGTAGTGAAGTAATTTCTATTCTTGAGTTTTAAAATAATAACAATTAATGAATGTTTTGTATATTTGACAATATTATACTGTGCTCAATTTACGTATATTTTTACACCCAAATTTGAAAAAAATTAAATTTTAAATTTTTTCTGTGTTAAAAATATTACGATTCAGGCTAATTTCTGAGTGTTTTTTTTTTTTTTTTTTTAGTGTGAAAAATATTTATCTAAAAGCTGTCGAAGTTATAAATTTTAGAAAAATAAACTATATTACAAAATATTAATAATATTACTGTACAGCAAATATAATTTACATTATTTGTTATTATTTTGTTCATATCATTCCGATATTACCACACTTCTGCATTCGCTACTTTCCGGTTTTGATTATCTTTTGAAGTATATGTAATTCGACTTTAATTGGCTTACATTATGCAAGATAAGCTCACAGAATCTCCTCGGCACTGCAAGCGGAAGTGATATAAGAAGACTAGAAAGTCGACTTATCTGATGTCACTTTATGCATGGCGGCTATCACAAAAAGTTCCGAGCAAATAACTTTTATAGTGTTCCTTCCGGAAGTAGCCGGAAGTGTTTGTAACTTCAGTTCTGCAGTATGTACTTCCTGAACTGAATTTTGCAACCCCAAAATTTGAATAAAATGGACAGAATATCTATGGGTTATGGGTGTGATTTAACTTCAGTTCTGCAGTATGTACTTCCTGAACTGAATTTTGCAACCCCAAAATTTGAATAAAAAGGACAGAATATCTATGGGTTATGGGTGTGATTTAACTTCAGTTCTGCAGTATGTACTTCCTGAACTGAATTTTGCAACCCCAAAATTTGAATAAAAAGGACAGAATATCTATGGGTGCGATTCACAAAGCAGTTGTATATAGATTTCTAACAACTTTTATAGCTTAACCACGTTTAACTAGGTGGTTTAACAAGTAAAATAGGTATGTTGGTTAAGTTAAACGTAGTTAGAAACCTGGCTAACTTCTTCGTGAATCGCCACCCATATTTTCAGTTCATAGTCTAGAAGATCTTTAATAAATTCTGCATTAATTTAATTTTGTAAATTTTGTTATGATTGATTGGTTGGTATTTTGGGGCGCAAATTTTTGTTCTATTATGTATAAACCACAGAGTAGATATAATATATCCTCATTGTTCTGTTACACTGGATTTAAAGCGTGCATAAATCAAGTAAGTGTAACTAAAGCTTTGTCTTTTGAGGTGAACAGACAAATAATTTATCATAGAGATATAGGTTTCCACGCGGTTCCTTAAGTCATACAGCAAAATATTGTTTTGATAACCATGGCACTTGCATGCATAATAAACTGGAAAAACTTAAAATATTCCATTCTAAATTTTGAAATGTAAAAATAGTATCACAAGCTTAAATATTTTATTTTTCAGTTTTGTGGACAATGTCCCATTAATTCCTAAAATATCGTCATCATAGTATAATTTCCTGTATGTTGGTACCACTACTTGAAATATCCTAAGGTCAACGAAACCTCTTAAAGTCAACTTCACGTCAACGACAGTTTGTGTCACTACCGTCCAATGGGTCACGGATGAAGCAACGTTAAAACAGAGGTGACAATATAGCAGACTTTGTCACCGACCGCTACGTATCTTCATTATCTCAGCAAATCCGGGGTTAAAAGTCGCAAAATCACAATCTGTCTCAACTGCTTCGTCATTTAACAAATATTTCAGAGAATGACGCTAGCAAACAATTAAAAGTTTTATTTGCAATAAAGAGTAAAAAAATAGTCGCACACATTTATCTACAAATTTAAAATATAATATGTATAATTTTAAAATGACATAATTTAAGAAAAATAAACATGTTGGCAAGAATCGTATATTATATGTGAATATTGTCAATGAACAACATACATATGACAAATTTTTATTGCAGAAATGAATAGAGGGTACCAAATTATGCTACTCTGAATTTTTTTAGATTTTTTTGAGACCCGGAACTATTTTTAAATAATTATTGAAAGTTCTGTGATTTAAGTTGGCACCCCTGAATTCTTAATAAAAAGGATAGAGACTGAACGCCTATTGACGCCTCCAGAGGGCGTGGCCGCACTTTCAATAATTATTTAAAAACGGTTCTGGGTTTCAAAAAAATCTGAAAAAATTCAGAGTAGCATAATTTGGTACCCTCTATTCATTTCTGCAATAAAATTTTTTCATGTATGTTGTCCATTATTTAATAAAAATGACATTTTTATTATCCATAGTAAAAGTAATGCACAAACGTGCTAATAAAATAGATAAATATAAAATACTCTAAAGTAAAGTGCGCGCTAGAAAAAAAGTTGAGTTAGTATTTTCTAAAAATAGTTCAAGTCGTCCTCCATATCAAACCAAAATTAAAAAAATTCTATCTCAAATAGGTTTGCCAGAAAAAAATTCCAAAGTCGGAGTGAACGCGTCGCTTAACATGGGGCCTTACCTGACAAAAACCCTCGAATATCTCGAAAAAATACACCGTTAGGTGGTATGAAAAAAATATAGTGATGTTCTATGACCCAAGTTTTAACCAAAAACCGATTAAAAAAAAATCTCTCGAATCCATTTTTCCGTAAAAAAATCAAGAAAATCTACCATGTTAATTCCCATAAGATTTTTTATTATTTTTTTACGGAAAAATGGATTCGAGCGAATTTTTTTTAATCGGTTTTTGGTTAAAGCTTGGGTCATAGAACATCACTATATTTTTTTCATACCACCTAACGGTGTATTTTTTCGAGATATTCGAGGGTTTTTGTCAGGTAAGGCCCCATGTTAAGCGACGCGTTCACTCTGACTTTGGAATTTTTTTCTGGCAAACCTATTTGAGATAGAATTTTTTTAATTTTGGTTTGATATGGAGGACTACTTGAACTATTGTTAGAAAATACTAACTCAACTTTTTTTTCTAGCGCGCACTTTACTTTAATCATTATTTAAATTCACAGTATATTGCAGTCGTCTTGCATTGCAGCATTATAATTATTATATTTTATAATATACTGTAAATCTGGCTTTTTGACTCACGTAAAATAAATAAACAATACACATGTCATGTACACTACATGCTAATTATACAGCTACATTTACATATAGTGTTTCAAGCCTTCGTTTACTGCCGGAAATCTTGTAATTTCAATTATTTCCGCTTCCGTTTACGGGAGAAAATATTTGCAAATTTGCAAGCTAGAAACAATAGTATAATAATTTCTAAGTACTAAAAATCTTTACTCTGCATTATGACATTATTAATAGGTATTTAGCCAAATATGTTATAGTCTTCCCATCCAGATAACTTAATTCCTAAGGAATATAATTATAATTTTATACAATTTTGTATATTAAATAATAGCCATAAAGAATGCGACAGAGCTACACTATTTGGACTGAGACTATATATTATATTATGTACTGTACATTGTTTTGTAATATAAGTAAATTTAATTAGTCTGAAATTATAATATTTTTATATAGATGACGTAAAGTTATAACAAGAAAACCAAGTATTTATATAAATGTGACACCAATATTGTGCAGCTGTATGCAAGCTTGTTGCACTTTGCCCCTGCAGCTGTTGAAATTAATTACACATTACACCATAGTCCTATTTACAGAGTACATAATAAGACTTATATCAATGATATTATTGACCCATCTTTATGATTTTTATCTAAAATTACAGTAATATTTAATTACTTTGCTCTTGAGTCCGTTCATATAATTATATACATATTATATATATATCTGAAGACAAAGCCCTCTTTACCCCGGACTGATTTATGATGTTGTATAAATCCTGCAGTATGATAGGAGTTAATGATTTGAAATAGACAATAATGGTTGCATTTTTTTAATTCATAATTAGAAAATATACCTAAAATTATGCTTTTCTGAATTTTTTCGGATTTTTTGGAGTGCGGGAACTAATTTTAAAAAAATATTTAAAATACCTGAATTTGGGTGGTACACCTGATGGGACAACCGTGACGTCATTTGTCGTGCTGTGATTGGCTGTTGATGATGTCACGGCTGCTGTGATTGGCTGTCGATGACGTCACGGTTGTCCCATCAGGTGTACCACCCAAATTCAGACATTTTAAATATTTTTTTAAAATTAGTTCCCGCACTCCAAAAAATCTGAAAAAATTCAGAAAAGCTTAATTTAATGTAAATTTTCTAATTATGAAATAAAAAAATGCAACCATTATTGTCTATATTTCGGTGGAAATGAGAGAAGCGATTACTATAATAATACATTCTTTACCGAAGAATTAAAATTCGTAACAATGAGTTCGATATCGTCCAGAAATCGTACGGGTAACGAAAGATTTGTCTGGGGCTGTACACCTATGAGGTACAATAAAAACTTAACTCCTGCCTCACTTGCTAGAGGGTGAGTAAGCATCAGTCTATCAATATCAAAAAAGAGTTTTGGTTCATTACGCCTCCCATAGACTGCGTGGTAAAGTTCATGGTGTCCATACAAAGCCGTACACCTCTGGACACCAGGAACTTTAACTCTTTGTTTCATGTAGGCATCTAGCGTTACCACGCAGTCTATAGACACTTGGTGAGCTAAAACTTTTTTTGATATTGGTAGACAGGGTGCTCTTCTTACATCACCTAAGATCGTAAATCTGTATCTCTCTATTGAAGCTGCAGCTCTATAATAGCAAGTGAGGCAGTTCGTGCTATCCTGAGGTTACATATTTTTTTTAATGTAGTTTTATTCAATAACATGTTCATTTACATAATGAAATCATTGAGCTATTTTTATTATTCTTGCAGTGCAAAGGTCCTGTAACGTTGGTACAATTGCTCCTTAGACAAAGGTACTAGTTATATATTATATGGTACTAGTAACCTCGACTCTTTGAGATAAACACATCGTTATCAACTCAGAGAGCGAAGTCTAGAGAGATAAAAACGTTGGCCGAGCTATCTGTATTGATTTCGAGAAATAGTATACAAGTTGACACACTTTTGCTAATGAATTTAATATATCATTGGTTTTACATTGCGTGTGTCGAATGTATTATCGATATATTTTGGGAATGAATATTAAATTAACTATGGAGGTTCCTATTGTGTGTTTTTTTCTCGCTTTGAGTAGATTCATATAAATTGCAATGGGTATAAAAGGTCAGGATCACTAATTTTAAGTTGATTAAACGGAAACAACCGTATGAGCTCAAAGCGGGGTAATGAGTAGGAATAAGGGAGAGTAAAGATGACCTGTTACGCGTCCCAGCATTCGCCGAAGTGAGACTGAGGGAACCGTGGAAAACCTCGGTTAGGATAGACACCTCTTAAATCAATGGACCAAAGTGAAAATAGCCTTAAATATTGAGGGAAGGGGGGTAGATAAGGTTTGCAAATTTAATATTGACACATTTTTCACTAATTAATTAAATTATGGATAAAATTTTTTCGCTGGGAGAACACTCCTCAATTTTCATATAATGCATGTCGTACGTGTAAAACAACATACATAAATGTTATGTAGTTTGCTATACGTACTGTACTATTACGAACTTACGGCATTGTCGGAGCGTAAATCATACAGAGGTCACGGTCTAGCTCATGTCATGTCTCTTTAATTGTTGGTACATTACATACAGTACATCAAGTAACTCTCGTTACAAGATGGGCTATATAGTAGGTGACACGAAATTGGAGCTTTGATCAAGTCGTGTTACTGTATATAATAAAATTATACTCTCAAGCAAGATTCCTGTACGAGCTAGTACTGGAATCTTTGCTCTCAAGTGCATGTGTTCTAGAGCGGAAAGACTGATAACTGTGACTCATGACGCTGTGACAAACTATAGGAAATGATTTGTGTTAATATTGATGACAAATTATCTTTGCGATAGTTATAACTTCCTTATAATAAAACGCAGCGTGACTTTATTAAATTTATTTCATGTTTTTCTTGCATGCATGTTTCATATTCATTGTGTTTATTGCATATTATCGATGTTAATAATATTCTTTTATAATTTATCTTGTTCTATTAAATAACTTTTAATGAAAATAAAAGTCATGTTATGTTATTGTCATGTTAGACAATAAAATAACTGTTAAATGACCAGTCCATGTGTCCATATGTAATATTTGAACTTTGTTAGAAAATTCCCCCAGCATGCAATTTTTTATTGTTTATTTTTTAGCAATAATAAATAGCTCGCAGATTGATAGCTCAATTTTCTTTAAATGTGTAATATGACTGTCATACACGTCATCAAATCGGTGGATGCAGCTATGCAGATCATAATGTTAATTAAATATAAATTTTAGAATACCATAGTTTTCAGGTTATTTTACTGGCCAGTCTTGGCATTAGAAAGTTTCCGTCTTAAAAAAATTGGAACGAAATAAATCTTTAACTTTTGCATGATAATGACATTGTATTATGTATATCATAATATATATTATATATAATATATATATAATATACACTATACCTACTTATTAATTTTTTTATTTACTTTAGCTTAGTTTATATAATATACGTACAGTATATTATTTACTGTACTGTACTGTGCTGTATTAGAAAACTCCATAAATATTATTTAATAGAAATATAATTGTTTGTCAATAGTATTATACTGTATATAAATTTAATATCAAAAGCTCTAATTTTTACTTTTTGTACATCAGTATTTTTCGGATTTTTCCATTGATTAGTTTTATTTCTATTATTCAAGATGACTTCAAAAATATACTAGAGTTCTATACTAATTCATTTAATCAAGAATGGCTTGTATCTATAAAGCTCCAATTTCCTTATCTTATATACTATATAGTATAAATAATAATTAAAAATATAAATATACTCCCAAAAAATGATATAATATTTCAGCTAGTATAGTGATGTAAATTGATGTAGCCTCATTTTCCTATTCCTTATCAACTACTTCAAACCAACCCACTCGTGGCTACAGTCAAATTAAATTTATATTCCTTCCGGAAGTGGCCGGAAGTAATAATGTTTTGACTACTCTGTAATGGAGTATCAACCTCAATTTTTTTTTTATTGCAAAAATGAGTACAGGGTGCAAAGTCTCTGATTTTTTTTTTTCTGATTTTTTAGGAAGTTTTGCTAAAAAGTTTTGCCAAGGTTGGGTTTGAACCAACGCTCTTATCTTTTTTTATTAATAATTGTTAATTATTAATTAATAATTACTCTTAATAACTTTTTTAAAAATAGTTCCTGGACTTCAAAAAATCTGGAAAAAAATCACAGTATATAGCATAACTTTACGTCCTCCATATCTGCAATGAAAAATTTTGATGTCGATACTCCATTCATTTTTGAAACTTTCCAGAGCTGCGAATAGTTAGAACATCGAAACCCTATACATTTCCGGAGGGAGTATATTTATATAATATCAATTCACTAGATAGATAGCAGCTTGAGCAACGCTACTACAGTCAAATTAATTTGATATTCCTTCCGGAAGTAGCCGGAAGTGTGAAGTTTTCAACTCTTCTGTTTGTAATTCAGTTTTGAAAATTTACAGATTGGTTTGAAGTAAAAGTATTGACCTATGTGTGAAATTGTAACGCTGAAATATTAACAGGAAGACCAGAAACCTTACACTTCCGACTACATTCATGTAAATATGACTATAT
The DNA here is from genome assembly GCA_949825025.1 of Siphlonurus alternatus. Taxonomy (NCBI): domain Eukaryota; kingdom Metazoa; phylum Arthropoda; class Insecta; order Ephemeroptera; family Siphlonuridae; genus Siphlonurus; species Siphlonurus alternatus. The sequence goes on along the minus strand of OX463784.1, from coordinate 22,655,951 downwards.
AATATACTTTTAAATTGACCCGCTTTGCATTTTTTTCTTATGACGTAATAACACACTACTACATTACTTTAGTAAGTACTTATCTATTACATTACATGTCAAATATGACAGTATAATATATTGTATGTGCTATATTATATATTATTATAGTTGCATGCAGAAGCACATTATCTCATTTAAAACATAGCATAATATAACGCTATTAAATTTGCACCAGTTGCATCATAGTAAATTATAGAACTTTCACTTCTTTTGTGTGCATTTTTTTTGTGTAATTAATAAAATAGTTTAAATGATGAGAGATGAGATAATTAAGTTTATTTTGATATAAATCCGTGCAATAAACAGTTACATAATAGAAACTTCCTAAATGTGTATATTAAAATGTTATTTTGACTCACGTTTTGCAAACAAACAATTATATATTATAATGTATACGTTTAATTTGCATGGTAAACAAAAATTTTCTGTTCTGTTTGTAATTTTAATAAAAAATATAAAGTCAAAGCATCAAAATAATTCCAAATATAAATTTTACATAGTAAATTTTAATTATTATCTTAATAAAATCTACTTGAAGAGAAATTATATTATTGAAATACTGACACGACAGTCATTTTTTTATTTATTTATTTTTTGCGTAGCGTATACTTGAATAAAATTAAAATTTATTAATGTAAAATATTTAAATTTAATAATCATTGCTTAATTTTAATATTAAAAATAAATTTAAAGCACTTCATGGATGCAGACTGTATTACAGAGACGTGAATGGGTATAAAATAATGTGTCTGACATATTGCGATAAGATTAAAAGTGAAGGTCACGTGCTACTCACGTGCCGGATATTTAAATGAAATTTGTAGCACCTCTTTCATTGGAGGTCTTATAATTAATATGATTGATGAGTTTAAAATCCACCTTCAAAATATTTTAACAAATATGCGGAGCTATCTGACATTTTCTTAATACAAGTGTGAACTAATTTGTGTAATATTTTATCTATTTTTATCTTCCGAAGTATAGCAAATCAGGTTGGAATTTTCTTGAGATTACATTATTACACCTAGGGTCATCACGAGCGTTACGTCTGCACTCCATTATGCTCTGTCGACATTGTTACGCATCATTATAGATGTGAAGATTTTGGGATAAGACTGCAGGGTGTTCCTCTTACCTCCCCCCAAAATAACAAACCTTCCCCAAAATAACAAACCTTCTTATTTTTGTATATTAGAGCTACATAAAAAAAAATTATTGCAGAAATGAATAGAAGGTACCAAATTATGCTACTCTGAATTTTTTCAGATTTTTTTGAGACCCGAAACTATTTTTAAATAATTATTGAAAGTTCTGTAAGTTAAGTTGGCACTCCTGAATCCTTAATAAAAAGGATAGGACCGAGACGCCTATTGACGCCTTCAGGGGGCGTGGCCGTACTTTTAATAATTATTTAAAATATAGTTCTGAGTTTCAAAAAAATCTGAAAAAATTCAGAGTAGTATAATTTGGTACCCTCTATTCATTTCTGCAATTAAAAATTTTCATGTAGGTTGTCCATTAAAGCTACAACAAAATCAGACAACATTCTTGCTGTTTCGGAGTATACATTGCATAGTATAGGGAGAATTCATAAAGCACTCATAAGTTAACATTACATTATTTTTCTCAATTTTAATAAATTATAATATTAAATCACATGACTTGATTAATTAAACTTAAAAAAAGTTTTATGAAGCTCCCAATCAGGAACGTTTAAATTAAATTGACAAGAAATATAAATATTATAACTCCAATTATAATAATTATATGCTTATACAGTAAAACAAATCTAATTTTACGTCTCACTATGGCGCCAAATAAGTCTAGACAGATTGGCGCCCCCTATCTTAGCCATGTTATGACATCCAAGATGGCCGCCGCGCGTAGTCGAATCTACACGTATACTAAGATCTGTTATACTGCAGTATACGTTAGTTATTAGCTGTTATGGTACCGATATTGGATACATGTATGGGTTTTAATTCTTCTTCTTGATACGTTTTTGAGAATTGTCCGTAATTATAACAGACATGCACCCAATACGAAGTTGTATGGTTTTGCTTACAACTGTCATTGATTGTTACAGTGGCGGTTGTAGCGGAGCTGGACACATCTGAAGTTCAGCAGCAACTCAACTCTCTGGGAATTGAGCTGCCAGCGCCACCCAACGCTGAACAAGGACAGAAAGCCTTCGAGGACCAATGCAGGAAATATGGAGGAGAGGAGGCTGTCGAACGGGGCAAGGTAGGACGAAATCTGAGGGAACTCAAGAACTGAACCAAGAGGACGCATTTCAGAAAGTTACTAACTATGATATTTTCTATTCTACAAAGGTGCCTCTTTATCCGCTAGCGCTAAGCTGTCAAATTTGAGGTCCCCAAACAGACCGCTTGAGCACCTGTCTTATATTTGGTGAAATTTCTCGAAAGTGGCGAAAATCATCGAGGTTTCTCAATTCGACGTCCTAGGCTGTCCTCCCAGTATACATGCAGTTTTTGAGTTTATATACATGTATGCGCTAGGATTTCACAGAAGTGCGCTGAGATCGTTCAGAGTCGGTTAACCATGTAAATACACCTCAATCTTATAATGTTTTGTACAATCCTTGCTCTGGAAAATTTCCCACTTGCAGCCTTGTTAATTACCATGCCCTATGTTATTCTTACGGGAATTTGCATGGAGATTAACAAGGCCGCAAAGAGAAATTTTCCGAGGCGATAAATGAACACTGCAGTATAAAAAAAAGTGTCTGTTTTGACTATTTAATTATTTATTACTGCTATATACCACTGCACGAGACGTATAGACCTATCAGACCTTTTTTTTTTATTTGAGGTAATCTTTATCTCTTTATTTTGGATGCGGGACGATATAGTATACACTATACAGTCATCCTATATAATCAAAGTAGTGTATACTAACTGCCAGTATACATCACTTGAATACATATATTTTCTAGAAAATTTAATAAAAGAAAATGCACTTTATTTCAATTTAGCTATTTGTTTTCTCACTTGTCATTTTAGTTCAGTGGGTCAGTAATAAGAATTACTGTTTAAGTGAAAATATCATGGTTAATAAGTGCCCGCATAATATTCAATTCTCAAGTCTTAAATTGTTGTATATTTTGCGTCACATGCATAATTATCTTAATTTTCATATTATATATACGTCACAAGATGTCACGATATAATTTTTCGTTAGTATGTTGTCGATATTTTAATAATTCAATTTTTAAACTCCAAATTTTTTGTAATTTAGAAATGCATGACAATATTAATCTATGATTTGATTTGTTATTTGATCATGTAATCACTCCTATAATATTAAAAACACATAAACATAGAGCGAAGTCTGTTTTGTTATTTTCAATCTTATTGTTATTTTTTTTATAGTTATCGTTAATTACTATTATTTCAGTATATTGTTTTTAATTAATATAAGCTGAACATTAAACTTTACTGTGATATAATAAAATTGCTTATTTTAAATAATATCATGTTGTGATTATGCATAATTTTCTCTCTACGTCAATTATATCCAAGGCTACTTGTGAAACCTGTCGTTAAATGCACCGAGTCATCTTGCAACCTTCGCACTTTTAACACGACGACGTTTGTTTGTGCAGTAAATATACAAAAATAGTTTAAAAAATATAAAAATCACTACCGGAAGTGAAAGGGTTTTGGTTGAACTGTGGACTTGAAAACTCCAAAATTTTGGAGAGAGGTTGAAATTCCTAATATAAATCTCTTTGTAAAGTTTCAGGTTTCAAAACTGAACTAGAAAGTCCAAAAAGCTGGCACTTCCGGTGTAATCTTTTATTTGTTGAACTGTATATAATAGAGTTCTGTAGACAAAGAGGAAAAAAAATATATAGAATTTAGCATTTTGTTTCAAGTTGGCATGCATGAAATATTTTCTAGGAAATTTTTCTGAGCTAGCAACAATACACATCAATGCATTGTAAAATATTTTTTGACGTAATACTTAACTATTTTTTATTTTGAAATAGATGATTTGTATAAAATTGTTCACCGTTCCGTTGAAAAAGTATTAAAATTTTGTAATTTTTATGCAGTTATATATATTTTTTTAATTATTGCACTCAAAATAAAATAAACGGTAATATAGTTATATTTCATTGTTAATTTGTTTGTATATTTTAGCAAAAAATATTATTTTTTATTTTATCGAAGATTTCTTTAAATTAAAATAATTGAAACCAATGCGAAATAAAACTGTTATGAATATTATTCGTATATTTTTTTTGCCTGATGTATATTATACGTTTTACAAATTGATTTAAACAATTTTGCTGTAATAACAGTAATTAGATTTATAAAAACTTAATGTAAACATTTAGCATAATATATTAGATCACGCAACTAAAAAAATCATCTAAAAAAACTCAAAGCGTGCTATTTTTGTCAGACCAGTGAAACGTAATTTAATTTATCTGTGCTTGTTATAATCACCACACGCATGGTGGTCATGCAAGAGGTCCGTGATTCATAACATCTGCTTGACAGTAATCAATCCAATGTGGTTAACGTCATCGCGTTATCTTTTGTATTCTGTGGTTGCCATGGAAACAAAAAGATCGTTACAGATATCTGACTACAGAAGACAACTTTCTATAAAATCGGAATGAAAAAAGTGTGAAGAAATGCATTATACTGTACCTCGCTATATGCATGTGATATAGTCGTCTCTGGTTATCTTTGGCTTGACGTCACGATGAACCTTTTTAATGGGAGGGTTGTGTATTATAGATAATCAGAGATGACTGTAAGAAATATACACTTGATGGCTGGAATGCTTGGATCATTAAATATAGAATATAGATGATAATATCATTATAGCAAATTAGGAATCTGCATTGCATGACATTTTTTTACTAGCTCAATTGAAAGAGGTTAAAATATACACCTGCGCAAATATTATACGTTTTTTTTTTTTTTTTAGTAACGCATCATGCCTGAAATGAAGATTTAAAGAGGTCACGTGACTTAGAGGCGATGACGTAAGCAATCACGTTGTGAAAATGGAATCTAATAATAATTTGTGTACAATCATAGAATTCATGATCGCTTGTTTGACCAAACTGTTCAATGACGTCATAGGCAATGTAGACAGCGTCATCAGGTCATCTTAGGCATCATATTATGATGCATCACTGAAAATAAAAATTCTCATAATATTCACATGTGAGTATTTTTCAACCTCCCTCCTGTTACGATTGAAATAATAAAAAAAGTGTCATGCCTGTAATTATGAGACACGTTCGTGTCTTTAAGGTAGAGATAACGCCGAACAGCTGTTCGACGTAATCCCCCCTTTGATTAACATGTAAACCTTAGCAAATTGACAAAAATTCTGAAATTTTTTTGAGAGGCAGATATTAGTGCCTCGAGCCGATTTTTTTTTAATTATTTTTTTTTAATTTATTTCAGCATAGGGATTTCCCATGGAGAGCCAAACTAAAGAATTAATTTAAAAAATTAAAAAAAAAATTAAAAAAATTAAATTAAAAATTAAATTACTGTATGTAAAAATTTAATTATATATTTAAATAAATGTGCTGTTATCGGAGGAAGTGCGTTTTGTTTAAACAGATTCCAAACATTTTATTGAATAAATACAAAATATTGTAAGAGACAAACGTTTTATATATTGTGGTTTTTGTGCTGGTTAATTTGTATGAAAGGTCCAGGAAATAACATCGATGAATCATGTTTTTGTGACAAAGTGCAATGTTAATGAGTCATATAAATAATGACACATTAAATATTAATTGCGTTGGAGGAATTAAACTGGACGTACCATGCAGGATGTAAAAGTGAAGTAATGATATTAACCAAACACTATAAACAAACTATATCAGAGGAAGCAAAAAAAATATATTTAAATTAAAGCAGCTTTAATTTTCCTAATAATTTTATTTCTTTTAATTAGTTTCTTTAATTAACAAAAATATTATTGATTATTTTAACATATATTATGTAATAGTATCATATTATGAGTTATTATATTTTATTTTATATGGGATTAAAAAAATATATAAATATAAAAAATAAAAATCAATAAATAACAAATTAAAAAATAAATGTACAAAATATCCTCACAGAACTTGAAATTTTTTATTAAAAATTACCATTATGGTCCACCAAACCCATTTTGTCAACACTCGCTGACGTGTTGTTGTTTGTCGCAGGTGGCTCAGCAGGAGATGATGCAGTGCGTGCAGTCGCTCATCAACGTGACGCAGGTGCAGATCGAAGTGGAGGCAGCCAAGCCCACCGGAGACCTCGACATTGTGTTCAAGAAGTACTGTCGGTGAGTCTGACAATATTTTCTTTATCAGACATTGGTAGTTTGTAATGTAGGACCTCATTGGCACCATGGTATGATGAAGCCCAACTTGAATATAATATGATGGCTAGTGTATTTGAACGAGGGATTAAACCAGTATAACCATCAAATTTAATTAAAAATAATCATGAAATAAATTGTGAATTATATTATTAAGAGATCTGACAAATTATTACATATTTGTCTTTACAATTAATAATTTTGATTTTCTTTTGTTAATACATTTTGTTTTAAAATGCATATTGATATTTGCATGCATTTTTTTTTATATTATTTTTAAATTAAGAATGAAGAACTGGTACATCGTTTCCATCTTTTCAATTTACCTTATCATATAAATAAAAAGTAAGAAAATTTTTAGGCCAATAAAGAAAAGCATATTAGATTCATATAGGACAAAATTTAGAAGAATATCATTGGGACTGTAGCATCTTAAGTAAAAATTTAGTCAAATCAGCATCTAAAAAACACTAAAAAATTTGATCCTATTAATTTTTTCCCCTAAGGTTAATAGTTGAAAATCAAGAAATAATTAACAATGGCTGCAAATGGTGTTATTAATCCTATTTCTCAGTGAAATTCATCATTACTAAAATTTAAAATTGTATCCAAAAAAGTTCCGCCGCAATCATGTATTCTTCATTGTATTCTAATGTTTGCTTGACCTTGCAGGAAAAGCCCCCAGCTGATGGACTGTGCGACGAACCTGACTCACAGCATCGAGGGATGTCTGGCTGAGGACCAGAAGAGAGTAAGCAGCATCGTCCAGGACGTGGCCAAGACGCTTCTCAACTTCACCTGTTTCAAGGAGGGGGACCGCATCGCACGTGAGTCTCTAGCCTTGTAATGTAGTTATAACAGTACCTAGCCATTTTAGAGGAACTTGTCACCTCGGAATGTAAATGACATAAGCACAAAGATATTTTCATGCAAATGTAGCCTTTTTTATGTGCATGTAACGTACAGGGGGCATTCACAAAAGGCAAGGCCTGATTTAGGGCTCACTAAATTCTGACATGGATATATGAAAAATTGAGTCTAAAATCGGGCCTTAAGCTTTTATGAATGCCCCCTATAATGTCTATAAAACAAAGCTTTTGATAATTAGGATCTGAGGCAATTAAAGGGAATATGTATTTTAATTGCTGAGCTGTTTGACATACATATACAGAAGTAGGCAGATTCAATTGAGGGCAAAATTACTTGTCAGCTTGCTTATATAGGTTCAAATGTTCAAATAATTTCAAGCTAAATGTCCTATCAAACAAGAGAGCCATCAGCTAATGAAATAGCATAAAATTAAGCAATGTTGCCAAATACTGCAACTATATATTGTTCAGCTCCAGCTGTGCCTTGTGCCACCAAAATGGCAACGTCGAGTACTAATTTTAAACAAAACCATGCTACCATCCCTTTGATAATGCTAAAAGGTTAAATATACATTTCACACAATTCCCCTTATTAAAATAGAATATACTGTATATTATTATAACTATATCACTATTAAAAATATATATTAATATTATATTTAATATTCCTTGCAGTGTTCATCGCTGAGGGTGGCCCAGAGTGCCTTGAGTCAATGCAAGACGAAATGCAGAAGTGTTTGAACCAGACGTTCGGCAAGTACGCTGAGAACCTGCCGGGTCCAGACACGAACATCACGGACATCTCCAACCTCAACTTCCCCATCTTCCTCTTCGACGAAGGACAGTGCAAGTGAGTATCTTCCTCAAAGCTGTAAACTAGAGGACCGTGAAAATTAAGTGCTTCACAGTACGGCTTGGTCTTTTTATTTTAGTGCTTTACAACTCATTAGTCCTTAGCCGCCATTTTGGGGGCAAGCCTAATATACTGCCCACTCCACCAAGGCCTGCACACTATAATATTGATCTTGATTGTTTTTTGAAATAGTACTTGTAGATTTTTAATAATCCATTGAGTTATATGCACAACTTTAACCCTGAAATTTTCATAGGAGTGATTTTAAAATTTTGAAACATTACACAGAGAAAGGTAATGGGCTTAGAAATTATGCCTGGGGTGTGAAAATATCAAGAAAAGTTTATTTCTATTGGATTTAATTTGAATTTTACAATGATTTAGCAAATGGGGCGGACTATTTTTCTTCAAAGTGTGCAGACCTTGATAGAGTGGGCAGTGCCTAAAATAATTATTAATTTGGATTTTAAGTTTTATCAGTGTGTTAAATAACCTAACTTTTGTTCCAGGGACATTGATGATGCCTCAATTTGTGTTGTGAAGGCCCTCGAAGGTTGCAAAGATCCGACCCCTGCCAACGTAGTGGAGAGCGTCCTGAAGGTCGTCAGAAGGGCAATTCCGTGCAAGACCCCAGACCCTCAAATCAGGTCGACCGGCACGACCCAACCTTCCACTCATTCTTCCGCAACGTCTCTCTATGTTACTGTCCCGTCTTTATTGCTGGCTCTACTTCTATCTACCATGTAGATATTGTAGTGATCTTTTATTGAAATCAAGTAGATCCATTTTAATCAGAAACTCTTATTAAAAGTGGATCTATTTAATTTAACAACAATTATGTAAATCTTGTTGAAAATATTTTATATTCGTGGTTTGGAAGTATCCTTTAACAACTACATAATAAATATGTAATTTATTTTAATGGGAGTAATTTTCTGATTATAATTATGAAATATATATGTAGTTGTATTTCATATTAAGTTCAATGATAATTGTAAAAAATGCAGCTGCACTTTGCATCATATTTATTTGTTTTTCGTTATGTTTGTAAAGTCCTCTGCCATTGGTGGACAGTTTGTAACAAAGAACCTCATTGGTAAAAATACTAAAAATAAGGCAAAGTACTTTCAAACGTAAACCAATTTTATTATGACCGTTTCTTGGATTTTTTTTTTTTTTTTCAAACTGGCTATCAATGATTGAAGATATTACAAACTTGATGAAAACAAAATTGGATATGACAAGTTGTCTATGTCTTTTATGTATAAAATTAAAGTGCTAAATTGTTGGCTTTTACTAATGGGGACTTAAATTTGTCTTATTGTTTACATCATTTCGGCAACGATGTGTAGAGTTGTGTAGATTTGTAGAGTGAAGAACAATCAATGTGCCTCTCTTTATCACTTATAAAAAGTTGTCAAACGTCTTTAATAGAGAAAGTTAAGTCTTCTTTTGGTACTATTGAAATAAAATTATTATTGAAAAATACTCTCGTTAATTTATTGTTGAAAATAAAATGCTCTTTTTAACTTGAATAAAAGGATGATAAATATGTTATTGATTAATTTTATTGATTAATTAAGTCTGACATTATAAATTCTGTATTCAAATAATTGATATTAAAATCTTAATGATAAAGAATTATTATCAATATTTGTTGAACAAACTATCCCAAGTATGAAAAATGAAAGAATTTATTTAAACAATGATTTTTAAATCCAGATATTTTTATTTTTTAAGAAAATTAACCATTTCTTATTTTATTTCATATATTATATATTTTTCTGCGTGGTGCTAAAATTAGCCATTTTTTTTATACATAAACTAATTTTAAGTTGAAAAATATTTTTGCAATGAGACTTTAATGCAAATTTCTTTAATTATTAAATCAGAAGCTATTATATTTATTTTGTTTCTATAATATTATGATATGGAATTTTATTTTATATATTATCTATTGTACTTGAAATTAACCATGTACTGATAAAAAGCAACTAATTTTTACCTGATGTAATATATGTCACTGCCTCAAAATTGAAGTTGAAAAAGAAAATTATTATGACTCAGTCATTTAATTGATTGTATGTAATTATTTTTGAAACTAATTTGTTATTTTATTTTATCTTCCAATTTAAATTTTGAGGCAAAGATACACAATAATTTTGTTTTTGTATTCAATGATAATAATTAATATTCATACATTTTATTTCAAAACTTGTAAAACAATGTTATATTTCCTATTTTAACATTTGCATGAAATATCAATTAACAGTTTTGAATATGATGGTGATAATATATTACTTTTATAATTTAGGTACAATGTTATTTAAAATAAGGGTTAATATATAATGGCATATTTTTATTAATTGCTCATTTATATGCAGCAATGTCCAATATAACAGAAAATTCTAAATTTGCAGTTTAGCCGTATATTCAGAACTTTTTAATTTGAATAAATTCTGAAATTAAAACTGGATATCTGTAATTAACCATCATTATATATCCAATTTTTATGTTATCAATATCAAGAAAATTGTGAACCTTATTCATAGCAACTTTTTAGACATATAATGCTTGTCATTAAAAAAAGTATACACTTTTACTAATAATATTATTAAGGTACTTATTTACACAAATAACTCGTCAAAATATCCTGTGAAATAGAACAATAATCATTTAAATACAACCAGTTTTGGTGGGTATAATATTTTAAGGGTAAGGTAACGCCAACAATGTTAAAAAAAATCCCTCACACAAAAATTATGAAAAAAAATTAAAATGTTCTCCTCTACACCTCCTATCAGTAGCTAAAATATCAGGTATACAAATTCGATCTAGTTTTTGAGTTATGAATTTTTAAAGTTGACTAATTTAACATGGGATTTCCATTTCTCCATGTTAAAGTAGTCAACTTTAAAAATTCATAACTCAAAAACTAGATCGAATTTGTATACCTGATATTTTAGCTACTGATAGGGGGTATAGAGGAGAACATTTTAAATTTTTTTCAGAATTTTTGTGTGAGGGATTTTTTTTAACATTGGTGGCGTTACCTTACCCTTAAATACAACCAGTTTTGGTGGGTATAATATTTTAAGGTCATTCACCCTAATATTTCCATAGAAGAAATTGAAATAGAAGGTTCAGTAGACAGTCTCATGAAACCAGCTCGTCATCAGGAGTCTATTAAACTGACAACTTAACCTTCTAATATTGACTCTTTTTTTTTGTTATCCATAATTATTGAAGGAGTCATTGTAGAATTTTCTGAGCAACCAGTTCAATAGAATCAACTTGTCATCAGGAACTTATTATATTGAATTGGCTACTGAATTTGCTATAAAGATTGGTCTCCTTCTATAAAAATTGTAGTAAAAGAGCTAGGTGTGTGCCATTAAACCATTCTATAACCACCACTGTTTAAACCCATCATACTAACTTTTAGATTTTATTTTTCCTCTCTGAGCATTTTTAGTTTTTGGTTAATAATAAAATATATAAAGCATATTGTTCAATTTAAGTTCCAATTTAAGCATAATATTATTATATATCCTGCTTAAAAAAAAAAAAAAGCTGTTGTAGTGTTGATGTGTTTGTTGAAAAATACATTGAAACTATAATGGCTATCTCATAAATTGAAGATAAAATCTGTCTCAATTAAAAAAAAATATTTTCAGAAATTTAGAAGTTAACTTTTAAATTTAAAAATGTAATTAATTTACCAAATTGTAGGTGCTCTCTTATTTTTATCTTCAACAAATGTTATATGCACTCTTATATATTTAATAGCAATTTTTGTGTACTATTAATATCCTCTTCTTCTTCTTTTCTTATGCCCACGCATTGGCGTTTAAGCCATTTTACTTCTAGTAAGCCAATAGAGAAGGGCTTCCTTCTCTTCTTTCTTCATGTTGCCAGGCAACGAGTCAAGTTCCGCAGTTAATGCTGAGCATCTAAATAGATGCCCTCTGTCTTGAGGTTCTTTTGTCCCTTATCCAGATTAATAAGCTATCTGCCTACCACGGTTTTGTTGCAATAATGGGCTATAATGTGCTATTTCAGGTAAGTGCAATTATGAATCAGTATAAAATAAAGCTCATTGTTGTGGTCACCTGAAATAGCAGATAGCTCATTATTGCAACTAGATCATGGTAGACAGATAGCTCATTATTATGGACGAGGAACTGGTTGTAAATGTCTTGAAAACCACCCTTTTTTTATATGTACTCCTACTACATAATACTGGTCTATATGTATATTGTTTCAGCTGAACATTGAGGGGAAGGTAACATGCCCAATATTAAAAAAAAAAAAAAAATCCCCCACATGAAAATTATGAAAAAAATAAAAATAAAATGTTCTCTGCGTACATCTCCTATCAGTAGCTAGTTTTGGAGTCATGAATTTGTATACCTGATAGTTTAGGTACTTATAGGGGATGTAGAGGAAAACATTTTAAATTTTTTTCATAATTTTCATTTGTGGTATTTGTATATATATATATATATATATATATATATATATATATATATATATATATATATATATATATATATATATATATATATATATATATATATATATATATATATATATATATTATTAATGGGTGCGATTCACGAAGTAGTTAGCCAAGTTTCTAACCACGTTTAACTATACCTGTTTTACGTGTTACACCATGCTAGTTAAACGTGGTTAGAATCCTGGCTAACTGCTTCGTGAATCGCGCTCAATATTATTATTTAACATTGGGCCTGTTACCTTCCCCTTAATAGTGTCAGAGGAGGAAATTTTCAAGGGCAAAATTAACTTGCTTTTGGTAAAAAAAAAAGTGCATAGTTTTTGCACAACTTTTTTTTTAGTGAAATTGTCTGTTATAAATATTATACTATAATTTATTATTTTGAAACATTTAAATACATTTCTATTTCTATTCATATTAAATAATCATTTAAATTATATTTGATTTAAAAATATATAACCAAAAATTGTTAATAGAATAATATAACTAGAAAATAAAATTATTTTGATATGTTTATAAAAGAATAATCGAATTACTGCATAACATTCCTATGATAAATAAAAGAAAAAAAAAATGTAAAATGTACTTAATTGTTTATAAATAAATAAAAACAATTTAAATTTGATGGTAAACAATTTTTATTTTCTGCATAAATGCACAACCAAATTTGATAAAGTATTAAAAAATTCTTGAATTTTTATCCTTGTTGACTAAAATATTTAACAATTCAAGTATTTCTTGGAATAATAAATAACATGATTGAATTTTTAATTTGTTGATTATAATTCTTAATTTTTAATGATATAATTTTTTAATTTAATTATTGCTTTAAATTAACAAATATTTTCCCAATTTTATATATAAATGATTATCAAAAAATTAAAATATTCATTTAAATATTTATTATTCCAATATATCACCTTATAAAAATGACGTCATTACGATATGAGCAAATAATTCAAAATTTTGAACACTTTTATTTAACAATAGAGTTTAAATACTTTTTTCTGAACCTAATTTGATCAAAATTTCACTCGTTAATATTAACTCTATTGCATGTCAATTTAAAATAAGGTTTATCCAAGTCCTCTGATCTTTAAAAAAGTATTGTTGTGTAATGTCTGTCCAGTGAAGGGAATAGCATGACAGAGTAGTTGATTTACATGTGTCCATATAATGCAAAATGGTTGATATTACAAAATTTTACAGGCTACTAGCGCTAACAATACAATAGGCCAGGCCCACGTGACGTCACTGCAACATATATTGCATACTTTACAGGAGCTGCCGCAACTTTTTGTTGTGCTTTTGTGCTACATTAGCAGTGTTTAAGGGAGAAAATGTGGAAAAATATTAATTATAGACGGCAATTATTACATTTATATTATTTCAATATCATCTGCTAGTTTATAAAGAATGCACAAGGTACATTTTTGTATCCTTATTAAATAATTAAACCTGTTTTTTCTGTTTTTTTCAACGCTTTAGAGCGTATACGGTATGACAACAGTAGGAGAAGTGAGGGGAGGTAAACAGCTGAGCGTTATCCTGTAAGTAGGCAACCTAACAATCTCGTGGCTCTGCCCTATTACATTCTGTGCTCTGGTGGATGAAATCATTGTTCCACTGTTGGCAATAATGGAAAAGGCTTCATCGGACAGACAATTTTAACAATTAACGGTTTCTTACAACCAGTAAGAGTAGAGGACTTGGGAGATTAATAAAAGTCTACTAGCAGCACTTTAATCATACAATATGAATAAATAACTAATTATGAATCCCAAATTATATTAATAATTAATATAATGTCATACATGGTAGAGAATTTCAAAACCAAAATGCTATTATAGCATACGACACATTCTAATTATTAAAATTGCAATGATAAGAGGGGAGAAATGTTTTTAATTTAGAGAATTACCAATATGTTGTTTCTCGTCAATATAATGAGCCTTGATAATGTTCATTAACGATCTCCTGAAAGAAGATAGCATGATGTTTCTTGCAGAATATTATGTGAAAGCTCATCATTTTGGACAAAAGACAGAATTGAAATAAAAATCTTCATTCAAAAGTGTTAATTTAAATTAAAATTTTGATACTTTGAACTGAGCAACTTTTTTAGAAAAAAAAAAAAAAAAAAAAAATGGGAAGAATAAAAATATTTTTGTTTTATGTTTTTTCCCCTTCAAATAATTGCAACTTACAAAATAAATTATTATTTAAACCTTTAAGGTTTATATATTTTTTTATTATTTTTGACGCCGCAATAAAGAAAAAAAAATAACAGTTCACATTGATATTAATAATTCTATTCTTTTTTTTTTTTTTTTATTTACATAACAATATACATACGACAAGAATGCACTGGCAACAAAGAAATTATGTACATTTTATTTATGTACATGCATTTATTGAATTTTATTTTCTTTATTTAACACGACTAAAATACAGAGGGATTGCAATGAGCATTTATTTTTTACATTTAAGTAAATACACAGGTTGCAGATACAATTTAAATTAATTAAAAATTAAAGTTGACATAAATATAATATTTACAACCAATTAATCACCTTAAATTTTATTTAATTGAAATTATAAAGAAATTAGAAATATATCCAGCCATTTAAACTAAATAACAAACCACTTTTTTTAGCTTTAATTTAAGATTTATAAAATACATTCTTTTTTAATTTGGTCTAGGATTGTCAAAATATAACCCTTCTTAAATTATATGATAAAAAAAAGAAGACATGCCTCAAATTTTAATAAATTTGCAACCCAGGGTATCAACAAAAAGGTACAAATAACCCTCTTAAACGATTGTGCCAGCACAGAATCAAAAAAATAATAATGATACTTTATATAATATTATATATGTATTATGATCTACATTTTACATGGATGTTATTATATATATTAAATATAAGGCCTCAGATGTTTTTTAGAGGTTAATTATTTATTATGTAATAGTGTCTAATTATTATTATTAATTAGTGGTGTACACTTTCTCAATATGTATTGTATATTTATTTTGATGAATTTTATGAAAAAGAGCACCAACTTTTATTATTTATGATAAATGACTTTCAATTACACAGCAATTTCATACACACAAGGTTAACATGGACAAGTTTCTAGTCCTTTTTTTTCTATTACCCCCCCTTTCTCACTGTATTATTAACAAGAAATTAGTTAATAACAAAAATCAACAAATAACTTGACTAGATAAATAAATGACCATGATAAACAAATTTTAATTTTATTTTAAATTTAATAATATAATAAATTTTAATGAAAGAACTAAGGCCTTTTTTTTACATCTAATTTTTTTTTATACATAACATCATTTGTAAAATGAAAAAAAAAAAAAAAAAAAAAAAATCACTTATAAATAAATTACATACAATCAAAAGGTAGATAGAGAGAAGAAAAATAAAAACAAATAAAAACCAATTCCCATAAGAAGAAAGTAGAAATTAACCCTTAATAACTTGCACATTTGTCTGATTGAGAGGGGCCTGGGTTTGAGGCTATAATGTCATTGCGAGCCTCACCCAATCAGAGGGAAGAGGGGAAAGAGTTCAACATGCTATGACTGCCGAGCGTTTGTCACGGTTTTTGCTTCGAGAGATGGTCCTTGCCTTAAAGGCAGCTGCGTTCATCAAGTGCTGCGGACAGAAGACAACAAAGTTAGTCTCGTTACATCAATACATTCAAACAGGTATGTAAATTAGGCTGCGGTTCGTAACTAGCTGTAATGGTTGTGAGAGACAGACCAGCTCTTACGCTTCGTTATGAGAGGTCAAGAGGTTTAGGTTCTCACAACCAAAAGTATGGTAAATAATGTATTAGATATCAACCAGCTGCCATTATAGGCTATCCTATTTTTTGTGGCAAGTCACCCGATTCACAAAATGTCAGAGCTTTGCTACTTAACAGTTGTCTGCATATTTGATATAATCTATTCAAGTGGTAATTTTAACATTTTAATTTAATTGTGATCAGAAATAAATAATTAATTGTAATCATAGGTATCATAACCCAATGCTCTGAATATAAAGTTTCATCATCTCACAAATCAAGACACAATTATCCTAATGTGACTGAGGGAACTCACTCTCTCAAGCTTGGTGGTCTTTTGTGTGGCTCCGTTGAGGAGGGTAGGTCTCTCTCCAAGTTCAAACACGTCTCTCAAGAGGTCGTTCTCGGCAAGGTGAAGGTTCAGCCCAGGACCAAGGACCTGTCACAACATGTCACAACGTCAGGGAAAATCGTTATCTATTTAGATGCTCTGCATTAACTACAGAACTTGACTCGTTGCCTGGTAACATGAAGAGGGAAGAGAAGGAATCCTTTCTCTATTTTATTTTCCTCATGAGTACAGAAATAACAAGTCAGAGGCATTAGCTTAAAGGCCTTCTGAACCTTTTCACAGTATTAAGTACACGGTTAGCTTTGCTTCAGGGTGATTCGGCTGCCTAATTTTTTTGTTTCAGTAGCACAAATATCAGAGATAATAGCCGATGAAGAAGCACCTGTGACGTCACTCACGCTCATTCAGCGGCGACAATATAGGGAAATCCCTGCAAAAGATAGGTTCACTCCCGCTGCAACCATGGCCACAATTTGACTTCTGGAATTTTGAAACTTTACCAGGACAGTCTTGATAGTATTTGTCAAATGGACTGAAAGAATTTTTTTGGTGGCGTGTGTACCGATTGAGTTATTGTGCTTGCAAGATAAGCTAAAAATTTAACATTGTTTTCCTATACAACATTTTTGCTCCTCTTTCTACCGCAATAACTCGGTTTGTATGAATGTCATCAAAAAAAATCTTTCAGGCTATTTGACAAATACTATTAAGACTGCCCTGGTAAAGTTTCAAAATTCCAGAAGTAAAATTGTGGCCGTGGTTGCAGCGGGAGTGAACCTATCTTTTGCAGGGATTTCCCTATATTGTCGCCGCTGAATGAGCGTGAGTGACGTCACAGGTTCCTTTTCATCGGCTATTATCTCTGATATTTGTGCTGCTGAAACAAAAAAAATTATGCAGACGAATCATACTAAAGCAAAGCTAACCGTGTACTTAATATTGTGCAAAGGTTCATAAGGCCTTTAAGTAAATGATAAAAAGGTTTAATAACCAATACATGGGCATAAGAAAAGAAGAAGAAAGAGGAGTTCAAATTTTATTATGTGCCATATTTTATGTTCCTCGTCTGTAATAATGATGAGCAACAATGAACTGTGTGCTATAATATCAGATGATTGCAATAATAAGCTTTCTGATTTAAATCTCACCTAATACAGCAGATAACTCAATGCTACATACAATCATGATGTACATAGCTCAGTATTACAGATGCGGGATGATAATTAAAGTTTGTTGATGTGATCAGAATAGTAAATTTAATTGTAATCATAGGTTTCATAACCCAATGCTCTGAATATTACAGTTTCATCATATCACAAAGAACTATAAAAAATATAAACAATGACCGTCATAAATTGTTAATATTTTTAAATAGAAAGCACACATACTCTTAAAAGTAACTTTTAGCTGCACTGAGGCGTAACAAATAGAAATTTGCAAGCAAGTTAGAAGAATCGAACGAGTTTAAAAAAGGACAATTTTCTATTCTGTATTACTTATTCATGTAGTGCATGAGTTTTAAATCCAATTTACACCACTTGGACCTAGTCTAGAGGCTGTGTTTGCAGACAATATTGACCTGGCAGAAGGCGTCGTAGTGCTTCTTCTTGCACCAAGAGTCCACCATCAGGATCTCCTTGCCAAACCGCACCTGGATGTCTAGGGCCTTGGCGTCCTGAAACCAACACATAATTTAGTTCCATAGGAATATCTTCAGGATTTTAAGTAATGTAGCAAAGAAATATTTTATCTTTTTTATTGTATGTAAAAGTGATCAGAATAGTAAATTTAATTGTAATCATAGGTTTCATAACCCAATGCTCTGAATATTACAGTTTCATCATATCACAGCAATACCGGTAGTACCAACATTCGAGCTACAAAATAAGTTAAATCAAATTATATTAGTTGCAGGTGCTTAATAAAAAAAAAATATATAAATAAATAAATAAATAAATAAATAAATAATACAAGAGGACAAAATTCACCATAACCTTAAAATATTATATCTACATTGTAAGAATATTTAATTTATTCAAGCTATGATAAGTAGTGAAAGTACATAATACATATTTTAAGATTTTAAAAAGGACAGTAGCATAACTTAATCCTAGAAATTTAAAACATTGAGCAACAAAAATATGGTATTAAAAAATATACTAACATCGACTTCTCAATTTTTACAATATCCAGGATGACTGTCTTATCCTCACCTCCACAAAATGCAGGATGTCTCTGAAGCTCGACCTCTGAGTCTTGCGGTCCTTCTTTGCTCGGTACTTGTGAGAGTCGGTCGCCAGCTGTCTGAGGATCTCGCACAGCTGTTCCACCTGTCCCTCCTCAAAGTCGTCGTGGTGGGAGCGACCCAGCTCGAACAGCACCGCGATGCACTCCCCGGCAGCGATACGAACCTCCAGGCTCGATGACTCCAGCAGTTCCAGCAGTCGCTCCAGCTGGCTGTAACATTCCAGAGCACGGTCAATATCCCTGCATGGTGGAGACAAATATCAACAACAGTAGGGGGGGGGGGGGGGGGGAAGGTGGAAAGGTGTCGCAGTGCGCTTGACCAGGTCTTGTCAGATCACCAAAGTCAAGCAACAGAGTGTGGTTTTTTTTTTTTTTTTTTCCTTTTAAAACTTCTTGTGATCAGAAAATGGGAAACACCCAGATAAATCATTAGATTCATAACCCAATGCTCTGAAATATAAGTTAATCATCATTTCACAAGATACAGTATGTACATAGATTACACATGATACATATCTTACCGGTACTGCTAGAAATGTACCAATTTATCTAAATTATATTCAATGATACTTTACAAGCACATATTTTTTAGTGCAGGATTTTCAAAACAATGCTAGGAAACAAATTTTGGAGAAGACAAGCCAAATTATTTCCTTTAATACACTTAATTCACTTTATTTGATCATGTGATACTGAAAATGTTTTTAATTGACCCGACCTTTCTTTTTATACTGCCCTGATTGACCTTCAATAACAAAGAACATAACCTTGAACTTTGATCTACTCTTTTTTTTAATCTTATGTTTGGTGGATTTAAAATTGTCACATAGCAACAAAAAGTAAAGTTCATCTTATCTCAATCACCTTGCATGTCTAATCTTTTAATTCTTATCCCTCCTCAATAATAATTGTGTTTGTGAATCGGATGCCTTCTTTTAATTACCAATTAAATGCAATTATTGCATGAAGATTTTTGAAAATAAAACAAAAAGTTAATCTACTGTACTTAAAAAAAAAAATGATTCTTTGTTACCGGTACAGCATGGAAATTTTATTACAGTACATAGAGTTCAGCAGTCTTCAACATTGTCATGTCAGCTGCTATGCTAGTGGAATACAATATTCGTTTCATAACATTTTAAAATAACATACAGCACTTGCTTAAATATTTTAAATACAGTATTTAAAGAAAAAATTCAAATTCTAAAGTGAATATTTTTTTTAGAAAATAAAAATTAGTTCAGTTCATTGACAATGGTTTATGGCTACCCGTTTGCACCCATACAAGCAGGCTGTATATTTATACAAGCCTCTCGTAAAGCCACACCTTCGTTTCAATCAGTGACTCACCTCTCTGTGTAGATGTGTGAGTAGACGTCAGACGGTGCTAGCAGTGTGAGCAGCAGGGACCAGCTCGAGAGGGCCGCGGCGTGAAGCTGGGCCTCCTCAGCTGGCACGGCCGGGATGGTGCCGTTACCTTTGAGGTACGAGCCCGAGTAGATCTCCTCAAGCACCTGCATGGTGTCTGTCACCTCCGTCAGCTCTCCGCCACTCAGGAACTGCAGCAGCGACAGTGACCAGCAGCACTGTGGACACAGGGGGGACAGAGTGAGATCATGTGGTGTACAGGGACCATCAGTGGGGATACTGTGTAGTCTTCAGGAAATAATGGCTAGTGTGTTATCTGAAATAATTTTTCAGAAATTAGAGAAGCAATTCATCTTTCTTCAATTCAGTGATTTTTAGTTCTATACTGTAATTATAAACTATTGACTTAAGTTTTTAACAACTTGTGATCAGAAAATGGGAAACACCCAGATAAATCATTAGATTCATAACCCAATGCTCTGAAATATAAGTTAATCATCATTTCACAAGATACATAAGTAGAAGAGTGGAGTAAAATATTTATTACTGTATTTAAATATCTATCAAGCATCTATTCATTAAACAAGATATTTTGAAAGAAGTACAAAATTTGGCTTTGAGGCGACGACTTACAAACTTCGAATTTGAGACCACTGAATTCTATGTGCTCCTTTTAAAAGACAAAGACCCAGAACAATTTCTATTTTTTTCACATGACAAATAGTTTCAAAACTAACAAGACTTTTTCCTCTTCAACAATAAAGTGGCTCACCTTTGCGCGGGCGGTGGGAGCACAGGACTTGTCGGTGGCCACCTGCAGCAGGACTGGCCCCAGCACCGCACACACCTCCTCGCTCAGACTTCCGGCTCCCAGCTGCACGCACAGCAGGGGCGCCAACTGAGCGGCAGCTCCCTGCTCGGCACCTCGGCCCTTCCGCAGACTGCCCTTGATGCCCTCGGTGATGGTACAGTGCCTGCGGACATGGCAAGGAAGGTCAACAATGGAGTTCTGTTGTCGTAAGTTGAAATGATCATTGGTGAATCTCAATATTGTCCCTGCAGATTAGAAGCAAAGCTAAATGTACCATTAAACATGAGTGCCGTCAGTTAATGAAATAGCTTAAATACAAGCAACATTGTCAAATAGTGCAGCTATTATTCAGCTCCAGCTATGCCCGTGCCACCGAAATGGCAATGTTGCACCTATTTCTTTGGCTCGTGGCATCCCCTAGATGTGGCCTTTAGCTTGGTTCCTAGTGTACAAGTGGCTGTGACTTACAGACATGGGCATGAAAAATAATAAGAATACATTTTGTTTTTAATGCAATTTTTGTAAATAATTTATATTATAGTATGCTATTTTTTTTTATGTATTTTTCCAGCCCAATTCTATTAAAATAAAATGGAGTCACATTTCATTTTGATGAACATTTTAATGATTTTAGATAGTGTCTTTTCTTTTATACGAGCAAAAAATTAGCAAAATTTTTTTTTTCAAGGCTTGTGATCAGAAAATGGGAAACACCCGAATAAATCATTAGATTCATAACCCAATGCTCTGAAATATAAGTTAATCATCATTTCACAAGATACATATTTTTTTTACAAACATTTGACAAACAAAATTGTGGCTATAATATTTTACAGTTAAGGTCAGACAACACCAATTAGACAAAGGAAGTGGTGAGATAAGAGGAACCTTATCGGTTTCTTTTAAAAACACATTGAAGGTAGCAGGACGTTTAGAATACTTCCGGGCAAATGAATGGTTATCTATTACAATTTAGTATGGAGTCAATGTCCTGTCTGCACTTTCTTAAGTTCATAGACCCAAGTATAAACTTGTCCTAAGTACTTTTACTTTATAGCTAGATAGCTACATGCTATGATGTCAAGACGCTAACTTAAGGGTAAGGTAATGCCACCAATGTTAAAAAAAATCCCTCACACAAAAATTCTGAAAAAAATTTAAAATGTTCTCCTCTACACCCCCTATCAGTAGCTAAAATATCAGGTATACAAATACGATCTAGTTTTTGAGTTATAAATTTTTAAAGTTGACTACTTTAACATGGAGAAATGAAACTCCCATGTCAAATTAGTCAACTTTAAAAATTCATAACTCAAAAACTAGATCGAATTTGTATACCTGATATTTTAGCTACTGATTGGGGGTGTAGAGGAGAACATTTTAAATTTTTTACAGAATTTTTGTGTGAGGGATTTTTTTTAACATTGGTGGCGTTACCTTACCCTTAAAATTATTATGTACATCATTTTATGTTTATATACAAACATAATTAGGAAATTTAAACAAGCTTTACATTACTGTACATCTGGAAATTTCTGGAAATAACTACACAATTTCCCCTCCCGTTACAAGCTATACTATAGCAACTGGAAGCGGAAATTAAGTAATTTCTTGCAATTTCTCAGATGTAACCTTAGCCTTGAAAGACTAAATTGTCCCTTGCCACAATACTGAGCTATGTGTCTATCATAATCTCGTTGCAATAATGAGCTATCTGCTATTTTGGATGAGCACAACAATAAGCTTTACTTTATACCAATTTAAAGCTCATAATGGAGTATCGACCTCAATTTTTTTATTGCAGAAATGGATAGAGGGTGCAAAGTTATGCTACCCTGATTTTTTTCAGATTTTTAAAGCCCGGGAAGTATTTTTAAAAAATTATTGAATGTTCTTTTTGTGACGTCACAAAAAAAATAGGACTTGCCGCCGCATGACGTCACAAAAAGGACTTTCATTAATTTTTTAAAAATACTTCCCGGGCTCTAAAAAATCTGAAAAAAAATCAGGGTAGCATAACTTTGCACCCTCTATTCATTTCTGCAATAAAAAAAATTGAGGTCAATACTCTATTAAAATAAGCACCTGAAATAGCAGATAGCTCAAGCAACGAAATGAGGTTTAGAAGGTAGCTCATTATTCTGGATTTGAGATTAAATAAAGTTAATTTATGTTATTACAAGTATGTAGTATTTAATTCTCAAATATAGATGTCACTTAAGTTTATACTTAAATATCTAGATGACCATCTCACAGTATAGACGGGGCCTACATATTGAAATTTTGCTAATAACAGTTCTCACCTCTCTGCAGTGAAGTCTGGCAGGTACTTCTTGACGAAAGCCTTGCCAACTCCCTCCAAGGCTGTGGTGCGAGCCGGCGCAGACTTCTGCATGATACCGTCTATCGCCTCCATCAACTTCTCCTCGAACAAGTCCTCTTGGGTCTGCTCGTCAACCTCCTCTCCCCCTGACAAAATGGAACAGTACGTCAGTGACGTCCAAACTGACAAGTGTTACAGGGGTAATAGGACTACGGAAGTAGTCCAACAATGAAGCCTCAATAATGCCTCAACACCATTTTATACCACACACTGTAAAATCTACGCAACTTGTTGTTAGGTAAAACTCTATTTTGAGTAAAGGAGATCACGGTCCCGTAAAAAATAATTAGCACTGCGTGGATAGGAAAAACTCAACTTACAGCAAGTTAATACTCTATATAAGGTTTCCTTGACGTTACGTAATAACAAATGTTTACTGTATATCAAAGGTTTTACAAACAATATTAACTGTTTTTATCATCTTCTATATATCACCCTCCTTTTCTGCATTAATTACCATGTAGACAAATGTGAAAATGTACAAATACGAGAGGATTTGGAGTGGCGAATGGGATGCAAATTAGAGAATTTAAAATTACCCTCTGAGCAAAAGAATGCATCAGGGGAAAAAAAAAATGTTTTGTAGTCCCCTTCACCAATTTTTTACAGTAAATACCTTTTATAAAGAGTTTGTTAGTACATGATTGTGATCAGTAAATTTAAAATAGGTGTAATCATTACAATCATAACCCAATGCTCTGAATAATTAGTCTCATCATATCACAACTGCACTAACATGAATTACCTACATGAATTAGTTTAGTAAAAAAATCAGCTAAAATACAGTAAACAATGACCTCCTACTTCTTTCATTTTAATCTGTAAAAAGTGTAAAAACCTTTAGAACCTTATTGGCTGACTAAATCCGTTTTTTTAAGATAAAAGCAAAAAACAAAATGCCCAGTTTCATATTTTTTACTTGCTACCAACCTCATGATTCATAAATTAGGACAATATTTTTTGCAGACTGAGATTAAATTCAATGTCACTCAAATGTCATTTTTTGCAGGTCTAATGTTCACACTTTTTTACATTTTTCTAGAGGTTTTAAGTTCTGCTTGCTGATGCTGGACAAATGAAAGTTTTTTTTTTTATTTTTATTCTGTACTTGGATAGAGGACCTTGGGTATTTTTTTTTTTTGCTCGTTATAACACTCTTTAATTTGAGGGAAAAAGTACTGTGATGTCATAGTCATGTAACATCTTTCTCTACGCTCGCAAATGACAACAAATAAGTCAAGGTCCTATATTTGAATATGCAATAAAAAAAATCATGCAGATTGTCCATTTGTATTTAGTGTATTTTCACTATTAAAAAAAAAAAAAAAAAATCAAAATTTCAGTTAAATCTTTGAAATTATCAATGTAGTTGGTATCACACGGTAAGCAACATGGCAAAAGTGCATTCTCCCACCTTTTTTTTATTTTTTTTTTATCCCGGAGCCCGTTCACACTACACACGGGCTAACCCAGGGTAATCAATGATTGTCTCCTGGAGGATGATCTAACTTTCAAACTGTCCTCTCTTGCCGCTAAAGTGACGCCATGTCAAATCCCTGGTACGTCACGACGCTGACTTTTACAGTGCATTTGATTGGCTAGCCTAACTAAAGTACATCAAAGGTGACGATTAAGTGTCAGAGCTACGCTGTCAATCTTTGGCATCCCCAAACAGACCACTCCAACGCACTAAAATTATTGAATATCAAAGTTTCTCAATTCAATCTATCCTCCCAGTAAACTGTCCCCGAACACAGAGCTCCATGTAGGTCATCTCACCTTCTTCCATGATGCTGCGTGACTCAGAGGCGATGCTGATGATGCTCGCATTATCGTTCATAGAGTCCTCATCGGAGGTGAGGTTGTCGAGACGGCCCTTGGGGGCACCTGGAAACAAAAAAAAAACAGCTGTTCAACACATTGCCATGATATGTAAGTTGTGTCCTAATACACAATATTTTGTCTCCTATGTGACCTAACCTCCCTTTGTTTCCTATAAAATGGTTGAAAAAATTTGGTTGTGTCTAAAAACGTAATATTTTGTTCCCTACATGTGTCCAACTATTAAATAACGGCATATTATGGCACTCGGAGAAGAAATGAAATAGGAATCTGCACATCAAGCATTTTGCAAAAATAAATTGACATTTAATTCAGAGTTGGTCTGTATAATTTGTAAAACTTCTTCCTATTTCCTTATTTTTTAATTAAAAAAAAAATACCTAACAAAACATGAAAACATAAAAATCATGCAATGGGTTGCAAGGATTTCACTCCACTTCTAAACGTATGAGCTACTGTATGCTTCATTATCACTACATTTACATGACGGTGTTTAATGCGTATTCGTTGACGACGGATAATGTTATTCTTATGAGGCGTCGTCAACGGATACGTATTAAACACCGTCATGTAAAAGTAGTGATTGTTGATTTTTTACAAGTGTTGAAGACAAGTCAAAAAGAAATAAAGTTAATTTGAGATTTAATTGGACATAATATTACAAAGATATTAATTTTTGAATAAAATACTTGTGATCAGAAAATGGGAAACACCCAGATAAATCATTAGATTCATAACCCAATGCTCTGAAATATAAGTTAATCATCATTTCACAAGATTCAATTTTACATAGAGGTACTAATAAAAACCTTACTTTTCCTTTACAAATACTGTACAGCTGAAATCTCTTGTGCTACGGTATAATTAAATTGTCTACTGACAGGCTTGTAATGCGAACTTTCATCAAATTATCTCAAATAAAGAGAGCACTGATAGTAATTTGTATGTGCTGCATCCAGCAATTGTTTTACTTCCTACTGTAAATAACATGCTACTAACTTTCACCGATGTATAAAAACAAAGCTTGCTGGAATGCAAGACAAGAAAATAAAAACAATAGAGAAAATCAAATTAAATAAAGTATTAACGATTAATCTCACAATTGTCAGTTACTTCGGAATCAAAGAATATTTTCCTGCAAACGAATCGAATGAAATAAATTTTAAAAAATCGAGAATGTTCTAAAACTTATTCGCTTATGGTTTGAGCAAATTCAGTCTTGCAGTTTTCTTACAACAGCTCCATTTCCGGTTTCTGTCCATAAGGCCAATGTTAAACTTCTAGCTCAGTTTTCACAAAACTGATAAGACAGATTCGCTTCAAAATTTGTATGCCACCTATTGATAGGGAGTTCTAAGTCCCCTGCAAGTCTTGTTGCATTCAGGCGGTTCGATTGCGAGATATCAACCTACTGAAATTCATCCTTAAATTAATTTAAATAAAATTGTTACAGTATCCTTTTTAAATTGAAATAATTTTTTTTTTAATGTAATGAAGATACAATAATACTATGTACTGTAGTAGTTACTGTGCTGTACTGGTATGTATTTTTTTTTAAAGGGTACTGTATACCCTTCCTCCCCCTCCCCCTAACAAGACCTTTTGTAATTCCAAGATTTTCGTGTCAGAAATTTGTTTTAATTACAGAAAAAAAAAAATTATGCTTCTTATTTTGGGGGCAACCTATAAAATATTGGTCCATACAAGCTGTGTTTTTTTTTTTTATGAAATAGCAAACAAAATATTTAATGAAAACTGTAAAATTTTAATTACAGTACATGTACTGTGTATGATGTTCAACAGGTAATATTATGTAATAATTACATACAGCATAAAAGGTTGCTATGATACAACAAGCTAGAAATGTTATCATTTTTCATACAATACATTATTATAAACACATTATACTGGTAGATTCATATATGGTACAGTAATTAAAACTATTAACTGTAAATTTACAGTACATACTTACCAAAAGTAAAATTAATTTTTAACTAATAAAGTTCAGTTAAACCACAAACTGTATTATAAAATAGCTGATGTAATAATACTATGTTATAAATTGATTTATTATGCTAGGTCAAACTAATTATATATCACCACTTTAAAAAAATATCACTTAATTTAACAGAAGGTCACTTATCTTTTCTTAAAGAATCACTTTTATCTTAAAGATAATAAGAAATAACACAATAATTATTGAGTTGTCACATAAGATAAACTTCTAAAGCTTCTTTCCCATATGTTTATAAAAATTTACAGTTAAGTTCAGTGCCTTCAAGCCATATGGCCATAATAACATAAAGCACAGTAACTTCAATTGGTTGCTATGAAATAACATTATTTTCTCTCCAACTTTTCACTTAACGGACTTCCCCCTTTCACAAGGTATCCTTGACCTACTTTGCAAAAAAAAAAAATAAAATAAATAATATAAAAACTTTCTTACATGCTTCAATGATTATAAGGAAGTACATAACATTTTTTTTTTTAAGTTTATCATAACTTTCAAAGAATTTGATAGAATTTACAATATATTTTTATTATTTATAAATATTGTACCTTTTTCATTAAAATTAGAGACTATGGTATATCAAAATTTATAAACATGAACGTTTTTCAAAATAGACTGATAAGGAATTTACCAATTTACGTTATTTCGCAACGTTTTGCAGCAATAAAAAATTTTTAATGCAAATTTTAGGGAGGTTTCTAGCGTTTTCTATTATTTTTATAATAAAGTGCATTTATTCAAGTATACCTACGTCATACTTTGTATAATTAAAATTACGATTGCGTCACATTTCCTAAAACTCATAAAATGTGGGCGTTGTGACTCATTACGTCAAGCCTCAAGCCCCCGTGGGTTTTAGCTATGACGTCCATAGCAAATTACTTTGTGACCTTTTAATAATTTTTCACAGTATAAAAAAATTTCAAATAATACTGTACAATTACCATACAGGAAATAACAGTGATATAAAGCAATGAAAAACTAGAACTCTGCTTACAAGGTCGACAGGAAATTTTTTAAATACAGTGGACTACTGAACCTTGAACACGAGGAAGGAACATGGAGGGCACACGTGTGCCAAAAAAGGCGCGAGATCATGTTCCTTATATTTCTTACGACGAAAAATTCATAATTACACAATTAAATTATGTGTATTACGTAATATGAAATAATAAGCTTTGATTTTATTTTATACAACGACGCAATAATCCATTACGTGGCTTCTAATAGAGGATTACACAACAACATGCACGATCACGAGATTGCAACAAGAAAAACTTACCCCCAGAACCTTTATTATATTTCTTTTTTCCTTTAGGCATTCTAAATAATAATTAATTTACTAATTACACACGTAATCAAGAAGGTAAATAGTTTAAATTACACTTAAACCTTCGTATACTGCACAGTATAAGACATAAATCGAAATTAAAAGATGTAGAAAAGCTAATCAGCATGGTGCGAGATCATGCGAACTGCAAGCCCAGCCAACTGAAAAACCGTAGAAAACAGAGCTAGCGCATCTAGCGGAGAAAATTTTAAACTCGTATTTTAACCAACAGTAAAATTTCTCGCTAAATCTAAAGAAATTAATAAAAATAACCTTTTTAATGGACATTTCTCCAAGAAAACATAAAAATAAAACTAATTTCCTTGCTTTTTCTATTTTTATTTATAAATTTAATATTTTTTTTCAATGTAAAATGTATTTTTAAAACTGTTTTTAGTTCTAGCCCCTGTATAGTATGCAACTCTTTTAGCATCCCTGCAGAAGGGGTTGCATATATTTTAGGCAACAGAAAATTCCAAGAGCTATAAAATAAAGTTTTAAAAATTATGTGATTCAGGGGGATAGAGAAGTTTTTTTTTTTTCAGCTTTAAGAACCCTTATCTATCTTGAAAGGTCAAATACATCAATAAAGGGACCGATTAAATAAGTTAATATTATACTTTTTAGATACTAAACTTATATTATAATTGCATGTTTCAATTAATTAACTTTCATGAACTTTATCTTATAATTCTAATATTTCTTTTTAGTTTAGTTTATCAATCAAAATAATATAAATGCCATGAATTAATTCAGTACGTACTATATATATAAATAATTAAATACAGTAAATGTGTATAATAGTATTTATCCTGGTATAGAATTTTAACAATCTAACACAGCTTCACAGCTATTATTATATGTATTATTTTATAGTAAATAAAATAAAACAATTAAAACTGAAAACGAAAGTTGGCCGGCCGGGTTAGATAAACAACGTTCATGCACAGTATTATAAGAACTCGCTAGTGAAAGTGAAAGTTTTATGCCAACGTTATTATAATTATTTAGAACACAAATTGTCATTTGGAGCTATTACGCAATTACACGTACTGATCTTACTGAGCGTGGCGCAGTGCATTTTGACCGGTTCTCGATCGTTACGTTAACGTTAGATCACCGAAGTCAAGCTACGTCGAGCGTGGGTTGTCGTGACCGTCATAAAAATTACGTTGCTCCCACCCTGGGGTAAATTTATCTCTCTTTCCACCCAACAGTGTATTGTGTGGTTCCCTAAGTTTTTTCTGTAAAGTATATCACTTTAATTCGTCCATTGATAAAAAGTAGAGGTGTCGTCTGTCGTGACTGAGGTTTCCACGGTTCCCTCAGTCTCACCTCGGTGAATGTTGGGACGTAACAGGCCCAGCCGTAGCCACCATCCTTTCCCTCCCTTATATTTTATCCCTACCCATACCCCGCCTCGAGCTTGAAGCTCGCGTTCGATCATAAGGGTATACCCTCTTTTAAAAAAAATGCATGCATTTACAGTTTTTTTTTTCTTTAATTCTTTTTCCATTTTTTTATATGATTTTATTTAATTAATTAGCTTTTTTTTTTTGCTGACCATTATTTTACGTAATAATATGAATTTATAAATGGGAGCGCCTATATGTAGAGCACGTCGTTTAAAATAGAGTTTATAGTTTTGTGTTTATATAAATGTTTAAAATGGTTAAAAAATATATTTGTGGGTCTAAATTTAGAGATAATAAAAATTCATGAAATAAATAAATTTTCTAGAAAATTCTAGACAATTCCAGCTAAATTTAATGAAATAAACCCCCTATGAAAAATGATTTTCACTGGTTGGCAACAAAATAGAGGGAAATTCAAACTCTTTCCACAGATGTGGACTGAACAGCTGAAAAGTCATATCTTCGCTTCGGCGTCTGATATGAACTTAGGACCTTAAATACTCAATTAATTTAAAGATGAAGGCATTGATATTGTTAGCAGCGTTAAATATTGTAATTCAATGTGCAGCTTTACGAATTGGTAAGTTTCATGTTGATTTTAAGAGTTTAGAAAATTTATATTTTAAAATGATGCAGTGTACGTACGTCGCTTCAAATTTTATGTCCGTATCATAAATCTGATAAATCATATAGCATACAAGCATATAATAATGACATACTGTGCTTATAATACACGTATATAGGCATGCAATTATAAAAAATATATGCCAAAGGCTGCAAAAGTAAATTAATAGTTAAAATAGTTAAATTTACAAGTAAGTAATTATGCAAGACTGCATATATGTGATTAATTAAAATGTAATATATAATGCAATTTACACGATTTTTATCTCTTAATTCGTAAAAAATCATATAGATCATATATTGTATAAAACGATAATCATGGAACTGCATAATATATTATGTGATACATAATTATAATAACTGAAAATAATGACTTTTGATATTTCACAGGGGTTCTGAATAAATTCTTTAAATAAAGGAAATTATATTTTGATAATGTAATATTTAATTATAAAAATATATATATATATATATTATACAGCTGCAGCATATCCGTATATACATTGCATACATATAATGCACTACACTTTTTATGGCATTAAATGTTATTTCATAATAATAATCATAATTAATTTAAAATATATTTTAATGGAGTATTGACCTCAATTTTTTTTATTTCAGAAATGGATAGAGGGTGCAAAGTTGTGCTACCCTGATTTTTTTCAGATTTTTTAAAGCCCGGAAACTATTTTTAAAAAATTATTGAAAGTTCTTTTTGTGACGTCACGAGACGCCGCTCTTTAAGAAAAAGATAGGACTTGACGCCGCGTGACGTCACAAATAGGAGTTTCAATAATTTTTTTAAAATACTTCCCGGGCTCTAAAACATCTGAAAAAAATCAGGGTAGCATAACTTTTCACCCTCTATCCATTTCTGCAATAAAAAAAATTGAGGACAATACTCCATTGTTTTGAACGGAAGAGCATTTTTTTTTTCTTACATTTTTTAATTTTGTTACAACTACAAGTAATATTTTTATATTTAAAATATTTAAATAAGAATATAAAATATAAGAATTTAAATTAATCTTTTAAACGTTTCTGCAGTAATAAAAAATAAAATATAAGCACATAATATATATCATATTTATTTATACTTTAAAAATGTCAAATATATTTTAAATTTTATATGTTATAATTATTTATATAATATATTATATTTATTTTATTGTAATTATGAAATAGAATTATATATTAACTGTCTATAACTTATTTAAAACATGCTCAGCAGATATAAAACAACTGTCTCTCTACACAGAATGTATGACGTCACCTCTAATGTATATTAATATTTGGTTGCCATGCAGCGATTGTCGGCGGAGGAGTGGGGGGCACCGCGAGCGCGTACTTTCTCCGGGAGCTACTGCCGGACGATGACCTCGCCATCGACTTGTTCGAGCCTGAGGAAGTGGGGGGTCGTCTCAAGGTCGTGGACATCGGGGGTCACCAGTACGAGGCGGGGGGCGCCATCCTTCACCCCCGGAATAAACTCATGATGGATCTGGTCGCGAGTCTAGGTGAGAAGGGAGAGTGACGTTAGGGGTGTAAACCAGAGGGAGGGTCCTTCCTTTTAAGCACCTTGTAGTAACATGGGGAGTGGGTTGGTCCATCCACCCGCTAGTAACTCTTGGATCAACCCTGCAACCCTGAATATATAATCTGCATGATTTAATTAAATAATTATCTATATATAATAAGGCTTAGTACCAGTTTAGATAACTTACTATTTTCATTCTCTTTCATATTAGATATAATTTAGCTATATCAGCGGTTTTCAAACTATGGGACGCGTCAAAAATTTGGGACAATGAGATTTTTTGTCTGATACTTCAAAGGTAGGAAAATAGGAAAACAGTGGGGGAAAAAATGGGACATCATCTTTGGATTGAATATTATCTGGGACTCGAGTCAAAATGTTTGAAAACCGCTGAGCTATAATATATTTGCTTATATAGTTATAATTTATTTCATGGAAATAATATAAGTATAATGATTGCATAATCTTCTGTGTGATCGTGAGATAATGTCGTCTGAATATTATCAAGGACGAGAGAAAAAAAATTGAAATGTGATAAAAAAAAATATGCACAGGATATACTTCACACAAAATTGAGTTATATAATAATATAATATATATGACGTACTTTGTTATATTTTTCATTGTCAACGTTAATATACGTTGTATTTGTTGTTAGATTTTTATTCATATTATATTGAAAATACAATATAGAGAATAAAAACATTATTTAAATTAATTAAAAGTTTCTAAAAATATAATTAAGATATCACAGATATAAAAGTTCTGACATTGATTAAAGAATTTTGATAATGTTTAATTCGTAAATCTTTTTTAAACAAAAGCAAATTGTTACTATGTTTTTATAAAAAGTAATTATTTCTATATTTTATTGTGAGAAAATAATAGTGAATGAAATAATGCCTTACTTTCTACAAAAGACTTCAAATCAGCTGATTTTGTGCTGTTTCCACTCAAAAAATAATATATGACATTGATTTTTTTTTAATTAAAGATATTTTTTTGGAGAAAAATAAGCTCTTGGTTTATTATCAAACGACCCATAAATGGGGGAGGTAGAAGATGGTTTCAAATTAATAGCTTTAATATACATAGGAAAAAATTCCCATTTTCAAACATCTTATGGAGAAAATTTCCTCGCAGGGGACATTTATTTGAATTATCAAGGTTCTCCCGAACTTCCTCGTATATACAAGTTTTCCAAATTCTTGGAATTTACTGTATAACTGTCGTATAGTCGTTTTTTTCTGAACAAAAAAGGCTTCTATTAATTTATTTTTTGACTCTATAATATACAACAACATAATATTAATCACACGTGTCTACAGGACTGTCTCATCGCAAGGAACAACCTGGCGGTAAGCTGGGACTGTTCGACGGCCGAGAGTTCTTGTTCACGGAGAGCGACAGTGGACTGATGACCGCCATCAAGATGCTTTGGAGGTACGGCTTCAGTCTGTGGACCCTCGACACCCTGACCAAGAAGAAGCTCGGGGAATTCGACAGGTATGGAATTCTGGATGAAAGTGACACTACACTTTATTTGTTAATGGACAATTAACCTGCGCATGCATATGTTTTAATGCAGAAATGAATAGACGTAGCTAGGACATCAAATTATAATATTACCCTGAATTTTTCCATACTTTTTAAAGTAGAAGAAGTATTGCTATATTTTTTTGCAAAATATCAAGTGTATTTTAAGTCCTATATCATTTTTATTAAGAAATGACGCCTATTCATGAGGCCTCTTCTCTCTGTACTTTCAATAAAATTTTAAAAATAATTCCCGAGCTTCAAAAATGTGAAAAAAAAAATCAGATTATAACCATAAATGTGCACCCTCTATCCATTTCATGCAGTTTGATCATAGTGTTATTTTTTTTTATTTGTATTAATTAATGGTATTTTTATATATATATATATATATATATATAGCAAGAAACATATTACAATTCACTGAGTATTGAATCCCTGAAGTTTCATATGATATATAAAGCATACATTTATTTATAAAATTTGAAAGTAGCAGCAAGAAAAAAAAACAGGAATTTTAATTTTTATTGATGAACATGATAGACCTCGATAGAAGAGAGTCCATATAGTCGCATGATAAATATTATTTTGCGATATTAACATCAACGTGTGTAATTTTCAGGATCTACAGCCACCAAGAGAAGGGGGCCAGTTTCCTGACGGTGCACGCGCTGCTCAACTCGATGAGTCCGGACTTCGTGAGGGCCACAAACACGTCTGCAAGAAAGGGTTTCCTGGACGCCGGACTGTCCGAGCGGCTGGTCGAGGAACTTCTGGACGCCACTCTCAGGATCAACTACGGACAGACCATCGACCTGGCGCACGAGTTTGTCGGTGAGTCGCTGCTTTGAAATGTCACCTTTTTATATGATTAAATAAAACTATGTGGATACTTAATTTGTTTGTCGTATAAGATTTATGATATTTTTTTTATTTTATAAAAATTTAGACATTAATGTGCGTTCAGCCAAGATTATTTATAGTTTATACCAAGAAATTTATGTTTGTTAATAATTCCTATTTGGTACTTGTACATACATGTATATGGTGCATGGTTTTTTGTTTTAAGAATCTACATTTTTTTATGCATATTATATCAAATTCCAATTTAAAAAGTAAATATAACCAAATTAAAAAAAATTGTAGTGAACGAGATTTTTTATTTTTTTAAACATTGGCCTTACGGAACCCCCTCCCCAACCCGATTTTTTTTTTTTTCTTGATCCGCGTCTGATGAATGCAATTTTTTTGCTTTCCGCGCTCCAGAAATGCAACTTTATATGCCTCAATTTTCGGGCAAAAATCATATATACAACTTTTTTGCTTAATGTGCTTAATATTTATTTATAATGTGTGTTTTATTAAACCCTTTTTATGTAAATTTATAAATAGTATATTAACTGTATGTTGTTATTATTTTTTTTTCCAGGTTTTGTATCGATCGCTGCAGCAGAGGGTGACTTATGGTCAATTAATGACGGCAACTTTCAAGTACCTATACATTTACTGTCAGCAGCCGAAGCAAATTTAATCCCACATCGCGTCAAGGAAATCAAATCCTTAGGAAAAGGATACGAATTATCGTGGTCGATTGGGAACAAAGCTGTAAATAAAACCTACGATGCTGTTATCATTGCAAATCCTATCACAGAAGATTATAAGGAGCAAATAAAACTACCTGATTTAAAATACAAGATTCCAAAACGTCAAATGCATCGTTTAATCGTCACCTTCGTTCAAGGTTCTGTGAATTATACAACTTTTGGGATTACAAAAGAGGATGGGATTGGAGATTTGGTGGCTATTTGGGAGAATCCTTGGTTCAATTCTCTGAGTAGAGTCTTCCCTGTTGATGGAAACGTGAGTATATTAGTTAATATACTTTTATATAATTATAATTAATGCATGGTTATCATTAATTTTAACAATTTCTTTGAAAATTCTTTGAAATTTTTCTTTAGCTCCTGTAGATATGCAACTTCTTTTACAGCGCTGTAGTTACAGTTGCATAGATAAAAGGGATTAACTGATTTTTTTTACAGCATCAAAATAAAATATAATATGTTAAATAGAATTATACTGACATATTAATAATAAAATTATATAATGCTATTATCTAATAATGAATCATATTTGTTGCATAATTATATAAATATATATTTTAATATAAAAATTAAAACGAGATTCAAAATTATATATTAATAATATGTTATAATAATTAAGTTAATGTATTTATAATGTGATTTATTCCACATATTTTAACCCTCTCTAACACCTTAAAAATCATGCTGCAAAGCATTGTGACGTCATGTTTATAAAATATTTTTAATACACCAATATATTAAGGAAAGACGTTGCATGATAATGACATCACAGCGCGCACGTTTCTCCACGCAATTTTGAGTGTGTTATATAAGAGGATTAAAAAATCTGAAAAAATGTCAACTCGAAGTCCTTATTCCAAATATTATCACTTGGCATAGCGATTCATATTTTTATGGATGTCAAACTATCTGCTAAGTCTTTGATTTTTCATATTTTATATAGTTCAGCCATAATCCTTCCACTTCCGACTACTTCCGGTGTTTTTTGTTGAACTGTATTTCTCAATACAATCAATTTTTAACATGATTCTTTCCCCCACAGGCGCTTTCCCCTGAAGAAACTCCAGTCTACAAAGTGTTTTCTTCTTCCCCCCTCACGGAGTCCCAACTGGACTCTCTGTTCACCGAGCGACTGGACTCTCGCGAGGTGGACTGGTTCGCCTACCCTCACTACTCGCACCTCGAACCTCTTGAAGGCTCCTTTGTTCTCAACGACGGTCTGTTTTACGTTAACGCCATCGAATGGGCGGCCAGTGCAATGGAAATGAGTGCAGTAGGGGCTAAGAACGTGGCATTGTTAACTAGAAGCTTCCTCAAACCAAATCAATATCCAAAAATTGATGTTACTAGTGGAGCAGGAAAATTAGAATTGTAATTTGGTCATACAAAAAATTGAGTAACTTTCATATAAGGGATGAGACTTGTATGAAATTTTTATTGCAAATTTAAATAGAGGGATTCAGATTGAGTCTATAGTCATCAATTTCTGTTCAATTTTTTTTTAACCTCTAAATTGCACCCTTAAAATTGTGTTACAAAACGCTCTGATGTCATAGTTGTGAATGCCAACGTTTTCCTTATTTTATGCTTAATTGTATTTTAAATAATATGACTTTATAGATTGCAAATATCTAACATGCAAGCAACCCCTCAAGCATAGATTAAGAATTAAAAGCGCATATATGCCATGAAATAATAGTATTTTGTAACACAATTTTGAAGGTTCAAAAAATTTGATAAAAAATGCAACACTAGGTATACGTACTCTATAATATATCCAAATAATATATGCAGTTAAAAATGGTCGTGTTCCTTTTTTTTTTTTTTTTTTTAGATGCACATGAACGTAGTTTGTTTAATAATAATAAATTTATAGTAAGTCAAATTAAGTGTGATAATGGATAGAAGCATTCAATGTCTTCGTCATCGATTATATTACCTGATCTTTAATTGAATTATCTGTTAGCAGGCATCGATATAATAATAAAAAAAAAAATTAAAAAAAATTATGAGACTCGTGAGTCTATCACAAGAGGTTATTTCATGTAATTTTTTAAAATATTAATTACATCACTTTGGTTGAATAAAAAAATTCATGTAGGACTTCCCCCCCCCCCCCTCCTGAGATTGACCTCAAATTTAAGAAAAATTAATTGAGTGTATATATTATATGCATGATAGTAATAATTAAGTATATTATCATGCATTATATATATTACATTATAGTAGTATAATACATGCAGTCATTTTGCATTTTCTGTCATAATTGTTGTTATAGTTTCTCGAAATATTCTTTTGATGCCAAAGAAAATACAAAATTGCATATTATATAATAATATAATTATTGTTTTCATGTAATTTGGCATATTTTTAAATGAACAACATTAATTCAAAGCAATTGATCGCTCATGAAAAAAAAAATATATATTTAATTTAATTTTTATACGTTTTTATTTTAAACACAATAATATATATATTTTAATGACATTGCGCTGGCAATTAATCCTAAATTTAAGATTATATAGATTTAAGATAATTATATTTAATAGTTTTTTTTTCGATATAAAAATAACAGAAGAAAATAATTGTAACAATAATGAATAATGCTAATGTGTCTAAAAATGAATTCATGTGATTTTTGTGTGTGTATATTTTAAATATAAACTTATATATTTTCGTGTAAACAAAACGTTGTATTGTTTTTTATTTAATAGTCTGCAATACAAGTATTTAATTAGTTCTTATAAAAATATGTAAAGAGAGATAATGGTAATAATAGCTTTATAATTTTAATATTAAAATTGTTTTTACGCAATATGCAAAATATATATATACATATATGCAATATGCCATGCATGTAAATTTAAATCCCCCACAATCAGCACTGGCTGGTCTGGATTCATTTCGTCCAGTTTATGCACCAATTTCACTAAGATTTGTCGATTATTCGCAGCCGGGTATCTCTTGGTCTATAACCAGCTAGCAATTTCATTTTCCCACTCTTTAGCATAATCTCCAACCCCATTAGTTCACAATCCACATTGAGTTTTGAAAGTTGAAATATTATACATACATATAATATATTTATTATAAATATTAAATTACATGCATACAAAATATATATAGAAAAGAAAATGTTACTTAATTTTTATTCATCTAAATAAGAATGAACGCGATTAACCTCACAGTACACATATATAAAGTTAATAAAACTTAATTAATTCGATCGTTGAAGGAAATTAAGAAATTTCTGTCAGACAGAGCCCTGATCTTCTGCATATCGAATAATATATTAATTAAGTTTTAAAAAAATCGAGAATGCAGTTCCAACTCAATCGACTAATGATTTGAGTATTTGGAGGCGGATTTCTCACAAAGCTCACAGTTCAATTAAATTATTTTTACAAAAAATTGATCATACAATGCAGCTATCATATATGTTACATATTATTATAATATATATTATAATATTAATTGCTTGCCACCAAGCGAATTCAATGTCTCCTGCAAGATTTGTCTGTGGCCGATGTGGCCTCTGATGCCGAGATTGCCGAGAGCTCAATCAACTGACATGAGGTTCATCCTTCAATTGTAAATTAATCAATAATTTCATCAATGTAATTATTTCAGCATTCATCTAATGATATACCACGTTCGTGTTATATA
This sequence comes from Siphlonurus alternatus, assembly GCA_949825025.1. Classification (NCBI taxonomy): domain Eukaryota; kingdom Metazoa; phylum Arthropoda; class Insecta; order Ephemeroptera; family Siphlonuridae; genus Siphlonurus; species Siphlonurus alternatus. The sequence continues at coordinate 22,616,757 of OX463784.1, read as the reverse complement.
TTATATATTATACTATAATATTATAGCTGTAGAAGAGTTTTTCCTTCTTATTATTTTTTTTTTATTTTTAAAATATTCGCCGTAAAAAAACAAATGCATTATAAAATGCACGGCGGATCATCTTCTGTATGTAACGAAATATGTACAATTAGCATGAAAATGTTATCGGAAACAACCACCAGGTGGCGCGTCGGTCGAGCTTTGTCAAGTTGCGCTTTGCGTTATTCATTTTCTTACACTAAATAAAAATGGCTTCCACTTCCGGTTTATTTTTTAATTAATTTGCTTACTATTTTATTATTATTTACAAAAGAACACAGAGAAAATGGGTTTTATAACTTGTATTTAAGAAATTTTACATCATAACAGATTTGACAGTTGTCACAAAATGGTCCCAGGCTCGAGTTTTCCACTCCGCGGGCGAGATTTTCTCCTCCTTGGCATGCAAATCCAATGAGTTGGTCCAGGCCTGGCCAGCTGCAGGCTTGTTTCTGCTGTAACACGAAAAAAAATAGCTATAAACATGCATATATCGGTAATTACTATATTAATAGGTTACACAGAATAGCCACAAGAGAACGAAAAATTACATACTGCAACAGAACTGATGAAAACGGGACATAAACAACGCCTAATGTTCCGATATTTTGTTCATGTACTAACCTTTACTTCGTTCGTTCATATCAGGATGAATCCATCTCTTGTCTTCATTATATAGTGGTGATACAGTTCTTGCAGTCACAATAAAAGCTTATAAAAGTTACACACACATTTATAACTCTCCAATAAATAAAATATAAGAAATAATAATCGAGACGACGATAAGCGCCATTCCGCTGCCGTATTGAAGTCGCCATGTTTTTCCTAAGAAGCTGATATTATAAAAAAACTTGAGAAAAAAATTAAAACTTCCTGAAACAACCGCTTGAGGGCCAAGAAAATACAAATATTTGGGCCGCTCGGGAAGTCGCATCGCCATGTAAAATGCGCACAAAATATCAAAACGCGGGAAAATAAATTTTCTACCAGCTGATTTTTCTCCATGTGTAGGTTCTTCAAACGTTTTGTTTTTTGTAATAATCCCCTAAAATAAATTAATAATAGTAATAATACAATGAGTGCAGTGCAACCAGAACTCTCATATGGATCAATATTGGTAATAAAACTATATTTATTTAAAATTGTTGTTGAAATACTTACAAAATGACGTTTGTTTTTACAGAAACTTTCGGAGGGCATCTACCTGACGGATGAACTGGTCCTTCAAATTTTGGTATGCATAATTTACTCTCTTATTTTTATTCTTTGGTATATGGTATGCATATACATTTGCATACTGCAGAGCAAAGAGTCGGCTATTCAGTACAGTATACGTACGTATACTGTATATACTGTACAGTAAAAATACATAGTTGAATCAAGGATTTTACAAGATCCTTGAGTTGAATGGTAAGCTGTTACCAGCCGATTTAAACTCCGATTTGGTCCCCATGTTCTAACTCAAGGATGTTTGTTTGCTGGAGAACAGTTTCTTTAACTTCCTGTACACTGCATGCAGTTTCACAGAGAGCAGAGAGTATATTGACTCCATAAAGTTAGTAGCAAACCTGGCGGTAACGGCTGGAACTATGTGCGTCTGGCGAGGATAAATTGGCCGTTTAACATTGTAAAATCATGTAAATGCTCTGTCAGCAGTCACAGTATAATTTTACAGAAATGACAACATCACAATTAGTCGTCCCATACTTTCGGACAAATATAAAAAAACATTTCTACTTCGTATGTGATGTATTTCTTATAAATTTTGTTGTTTTTGTGATTCTCCCATTGCTATAGGTATTGCCTTATCCTCGTCAGAAATTCTGACTAAGAAATTTGTCCTAATTTTGCATCAATGTACAAAACCTTATTTTCAATGTTTACTTGCAGGATTTTAATTGCCTGGATGACAACTTGGTGACCAGACTGAGAATTTCCGACGGTATGTTCAGTACGAGGTTTGCGGTCATGTGTGGAAATATGATGGACGAACTAAAGATGGTAGAGCACTGCGTCGTACAATTACTTGACTACGAGATCAAGGAAATTACCAAGAACAATGAAAAAAGGTGACCTTGACCATTGGTATACAGTATAGACAACCTGTATGTGCAGTAATGATTAAAGGGTGCAAAGTTATGCTAATCTGATTTTGTTCAGATTTTTAGAGCCTAGAAACTACTTTTATAAAATTATTGAAAGCACTGAGAGAGTCGTCAATGAGTCACTTCTTAATAAAAAGATAGGACCTAAAAGAGGCGTAGATTCAAACCTGACCTCGGTAAAACTTTTTAGCAATACTTCCCGGCCTCTAAACAAAATTAGAGTCACAAATTTGCACCCTCTTAATTTTTGCAATAAAAATTTTTGAGGTCGATACTCCATTGTTAATATTTTTATTTACCAAGTTGTTTTGTTTGTCAGGCACCTTGTTATAATCCACAACGCTAAAGTTTTATCACATCACAAGACACCCATCGGAAATCCAGAAAATCTCGACGTCAGACTCGCGGAAGAAGGTAATTTACAAACATGACAAACACAAAATTACAACTAACTTTCCTTTCTTTTTACAGCAAAGACTGAAGTTAAAACTGAGACTAAAACTGAAATTAAAACGGAGGAAAACGTAAAAGTTGGTACAAATACAAATGCTGTTACGGAGAAGAAAGGTAATAATCATTCTTGCTATCAAATAAGGTTATGTGTCTTACACTAATAGTCTTTCCTAAAAACTTCCCTCAACAAAAGATGGCTCTACAGCATTAATACTTTTAACATTAAAATGTTAACAATGGATAGCCCAACTATTCTTTTTTTATTGCAGAAGTGAATGAAAGGTTCTGTACCCGGTACTGAATATGCTACCCTGTTTGTTTGTTTTTTTATATATATTTATATTATTTATTGAAATTGTTGCTACTGCCCCTAGAGGCACTTTTAAGTTCCACTATTTTATTTATTTATTTATTTATTTATTTATTTATTTATTTATTTATTTATTTATTTAAAAACAGAATAAGCACTCTTTTCATTTAATGAATTTAATTAATTTAATTTCTGTATTTTATAATTCCAGTGGCCCCATTCCCGACTGCCTCTAATTTCCAACCGTCTCAGAAGGTTGAGGTGAAGCCGGTTCCTTGTTCCCATGTAACCGTGGCCAGTCTGGGCTCGACGGTCAAGGACTGGAAGGACTGGGTCATCAAGGTTCGGGTGGTACACAAATTGCCGATCCTGCCCATCTATGGCGGTCAGGGCAAGATGCGAGCCTGGGACCTTGCAGACAACACGGCCACCATCAGGGCCCTGGCATTTGACGAGCAGTGTGACAGACTTGAACCCATGCAGGTATGGTGTAGCTAGATGAAAAATTTTATTGCAGAAGTAGTGGGTTCCAAATTTTGCTCTTTTGAATTTTTTCACCGATTTTTTAGAGATCGGGAAGTATTGCTAAAAATTTAATAATTTGAACCTACGCTCCACGTCCTTTTTAGATCCATCCTTTTATTAAGAAGTGATGCCTATTGTCATGTCTACTTTCAATAATATTTTAGAAATAGTTCCTGGGCTCTAAAACATATATGCAGAGTAGCATAACTTTATAGTACCCTGGAGGGCAAGCTAAATCTCCCATCTGCTGCGAGCATAGAGTTAATATTAAATAGAGAGGCTATCCGGTAGGTGGCGCTGTAGCCTCGCCGAGCGCGGTTCCACTAACTGACGTTTGAAACGGGCGTCTATGACGTCACTATAGGCACTAACAATGTTAAATTTGATCAGTCAATACTGCGCTGAATACAATGAATAGTAGCAAAATAAGCATAACAACAGGTTAATGGGTATTGTAATTGTAAGCAACATTTATTTGGTAGACGTTATATGAAAAATGAAGTTGAATAAAAATTATAAAAAAAATATCCCTAACTCTATTGGAATTTGACACCTGTAGGTTGGTACAACGAACAGCTGCTATAGCAGCAGCTGCGTCACGTGATCACAGAGAGCGAATCAGAGGGCTGTAAGAGCCAGGGCGTCTGTGACGTCACACAGAAATGCAACTCTTGAAATTGACCAACACACTATAACATTAGGAAGCTAGAAAGTCGCCCCCCCTTGGCTGCGAGTCAATGGGAAAGGAGCAATGTTGCCATTTCAGTGGAACACCTGGAGCTGAACAATAGTGGTTCTGCACTATTTGGCAACATTGCTTAATTTTACGTGATTTTTACCTTATTTAATTAGCTGGTGGCACTCATATTTGATGGGAGGTTTAGCTTTGCTCCAGTGTACCCTGTTTTCATTTCTGCAATAAAAAAAATTGTTTGTCCATGTCCTTTTTAGATTGCAGATAGTGCAGATCTGATACTTAATGTACTCAGCCATACAACTCAATATTGTATTAATAATTTATACAAAAATGACCCTTATTACAGCTGAACAAAGGGTACTGGTTGAGAGGTGCTCAGATACGAACGGCTAAGGACCCAAAGCTTACCGGCCACCATTTTGAGCTCAAGCTTGAGCATTTCACGTTTGTGCGAGAATGCGAAGATGATTCTGACTTGCCCGCTCCGAAGTTCAACTTCACGCCACTCAGTGAGCTGGCAAGCATCATGCGAGGCAAGGTCATCGGTAAGTATTCAAGTTTTCTTTAGTGGGAACATGTTTCCCATAAGCCACCACGCTAAAAATAATTTACTAGAATTTGTTGTCTCAAAATGCAAGTCATATCTGTCAGATATTACTCAAAATTTTAAAAGATTGTGATTCGTTTATACTATGAGCACAACAGTAGTTATAGCTTCAATTTTTGTTTATACTATATACTTAAATTGAAAATTAACCCTAGCATTACCAGGGAGGGGAAAGGATTGAGACGACCCTTTAATCTTTTAAAGTGAAAAAAAGAAAAAAGTGTGAAATATCTGAAAAAATTTGTAATCCCACTCTTCATTAGAGAATTTTAAATTTAATGGACGCAACTTGTTAATATTTAATACAGAGCTAAATTCTCAGAAATGGGGTATCAACCTCAAATTTTATTTTTTTACAGTATTGCAGGAATGGATAGAGGGTGTAAAGTTATGCTACTCTGATTTTTTTAGAGCTTGGGAACTATTTTAAAAAACTATTAAAAGTACGGAAAGAGGTGTCACTTCTTAATATAAAAAATATAGGACCTAAAAGAAGCCTGGGTTCAGACCCGACCTTGGCAGAACTTTTTAGCAATACTTCCTGGTTTCTAAAAAAAAAAAAAAATCAGTAATATAACTTTGCACCCTCTATCCATTTCTAAAAAAAAAAAAAAAAAAAAAAAAAAAAAAAAAAAAAAAAATTTGAGATTAACACTCTGTTTTTGACAAAGGACTATAAAATCTTGGTCTTTGTTGTTGCAGATATTGTGGCAGTGTGCAGTCGAGCCACGGAGATGATGCAGAAGAACAAGAAGTGCCCGAGGGTGCGTCGAGTCATGCTGGTCAGTCCTGACGTTGGTCTTATTAACGAGGTGAGAACTTTTGTTTGTTTGTAAAAATGTGTGTGGTGGAAATGATAACTTTGTACATTCTTCTGAATATGATTCAATAATAATATTTCTTTATTGCTAGTGAACATGTGAAGTGTACCAAATAGTAATGTCAGCTTGTATGAGTGACTTCAATTTTTGAACAATGTGTTATTATGCTTTATATTTTTTTATATGGTCTGTCAAGTTACATTTAATGTTTTTAAAAGCAGCAAATTTTGTAATCTAAAATTGTGCTAGAATAAGAAACTCTGCAGTCTGCACAGTGCACTCACATATTAAATAATTGTCTCTCAGATTGAGATGGAGCTGAAAGGCCAGGTCGCGGAGCAGTTTGACGTGAGGATGAACCCCGTGGTGGTGATCAAGAGCTGCAGATACATGTACTACGAAGTCAAGCCAATGATCTTCCTCAACGAGCACTCCTTCATGCTGGTGAGTCACAAATAAGTGTGTGACAGTGGTCCTTCTGTCCTGGGAACATTGTTGTAGGGAATAGGGGGAAAATATAAAAATAAATACAGTAGCAAAAACATAATTACACCCAACATAATTATGTGTTTTAAATATCTTGTTTATTTTATTGATGCGTTATTTTTATTTTGAATTTAATTTATTAATTGTGAAATATTTATGTATTCATTTATAATGTTTATTTTATTTATTTACTGTATTATTATTATTATTATTTTTTTTAATTTCACATTTCACTATTTACTTGCTGATTTAACCAACCATTTTTTTATATTTTTTACAATATTTCATATTTACTTATGTAAGAAAGCATCCCACCCTGACAACCCACCCTGACTTCAGGTGGACCCTCCCAACATCCCTGAGGCGGTCTTTTTGAAGTCTTGGTACAGAGAGAAGATCAAGCTCGGGGAGGTAAAGCCGCAGACCGTGATGCCGCCACCGGAACAGAATGAGGTCAAGGAGTTGATCGAGACCAACAGTTTTGCTGAGGCTCGCAAGAAAGTACTGCTCTCCAAAGTGAAGACTGCGTACGTTAAGTGTATGGTGACCGTGATCGACACAGACTCTCAGTTCTTCGTCAACATGACTTGTACCTCCTGTCAAAGTCAGGTACGTAACCAGCAGGTTAACATTCAAATGTAGAACAATTGGATATCAAATTATAGAACAAGCATTTCCATACTATAATCTATGCTGACGAGCAAATTCTTAATAAATAGCTTTTTTTTATTATTCATTGCAGAGAGAAGTTGTAGAATAAAGAATTTTATTACAATCTTTTCATTATGCAATGAATTTTGCTAGTTTTTGCTTATTGTAATTTGTCATTATCATTTTAGCACTGAGAATTGTCTGAAAACAGAAAAGCTCTCGACTATTCAGAAAATTTACTACACTAAAATTTCCCAACTAAAATTTTCCAAATGAATTGGAAATTTTGAATTTTCTAATTAGTCGAAAGGTTTTCTGTTTCTGATTCTGGACAGTTAAATGTAAATTAATCTCAACGAGTGTCGCCTGATTTGAATATCAATATGATCTCTCGCAGGTGTATGACATGAACCTGGAGAAGCTGGTGTGTCCGTCGTGTGGTTACGTTGAGGGAGGGGTCATCAAGAACCTGCTCACCAAGGTAACCTGAAGTGTCTGTTGTCACAAACTTTCTTATTATCGTTCAATGCAATCCTTATGGGAGACTTGTGTCATGTCAAACAAGGTTCAATCTTAGCTTCTTTTTTTTTTATTCGCAAGCCAAGATATCAAACTGCTAGCTCTGCCCTAACCTTCATAATAAAAATTTGATTTCCCCCCCATTAATTACCATTTTGAGTTACAGTATTAATTTGAAAATATCTCCTACCCCCACACCCCTGCTCATTTAGAGGTTTTCTTATTTTAAATCAAGAACTTGTTTTTCTATAAAAACTTGCTTTCATGTTGAAATAGAAATTTATTTTCTGTTTTGATTTTAAGTTTTCATGAAATTTTATTATTGCATATTTGGCTATCTTGAGTTTATGTACTGTCAATTTTTTCAGATATTTTTTAACTCTCTCAACACCATCAAAATTGAGGGAAAGATGCTATGACATCACAGTCATACAATATCTTTCCCCATTCTTGCATGTTTAATATTTGCATGACTATGAAATCATAGCGTTTTGCAGCACAATTTTAAGATCATAAAAAAATTGAAATATTTGACAATACATAACTCGAGGTTCTCTATTAAAAAATGCAATAAAATAAATTAATTCAGGTTGTCCATTATTATTAAACCTGTACAGTCAATAGCACAAAATATCTACCAACAATGGTCCTTTGCAAAGTTGCATTCCCTTCATCTGGCTTGTCACAGTGCTCTGGTCTGTGTGTTATCTCATCAATGCCAGCCACTCACTTGCTTGCTAGTTTTGATTCCTCTCTAACTGTCTGGCATCGATGAGACAGCCCACAAGGCAGAGCCCTGTGATAAGCTAGAAGTAGGAAATGTAACTTTGTACCGTGACTGTAAAAAAACTTCTCCACAAGTTTGATCTTGTCTGTTCCCGCAGATTCGTGTCGGCGAGGGTCCTTCCAGCGAGTGGGCCCACATGACGGACGCTCAGTGTCGCAAGGTGCTGGGCGTCACCTCTAACTTCCTCGCTGGACATGACGAGAGTCTGTGGCACAGCCTGCAGGGGCTGGTGGGAAAACAGTTCTACGCTCACCTCAAGTTTGATAAGGTACGAACACGGTCACAAGTTGAAACAAACAACTAGCTATTTTTAGGTAGAGATAACGCTGGTCAGCTGTTCCAACGTATGTCCCTTTGATTAACATGTAAACCTTAGCAACTTCACAAAAATTCTGAAATTTTTTTGAGAGGCAGATATTAGTGCCTTAAAGCCATAGAAAAAATTTCAAAACAATTTAACGAGCCGATTTTTTTTTTATTTTTTTATTATTAATTTTTTTAATTTTTAGCATAGGGCTTTCCCATTAAGAGACAAACTAAAAAATTAATTAAGAAAAATCGGCTCGTTAAATTGTTTTGAAATTTTTTCTATGGCTTTTAGGCACTAATATTTGGCTCTAAAAAAAAAATACAGAATTTTTGTGAATTTGCTAAAGTTTACATGTTAATCAAAGGAACTTACGTCAAACAGCTGACCGGCGTTATCTGTACCTTAAAGTGTGAAAAATTGCTCCAAAAAATTAGTTAGTCAACCAGCAATGTAGTTCCACGAAAACAACAAATGAGCTTTATTTTAAACCTAATTACAGCTCTTTAATTGTATTCACCTGATATAACAAACAGCTTATTATTGCAAATGACATTGTGGTAGCAGATAGTTTGTTATTGCAGACAAGGGGTGATATAAAGAAAACTTGGCAACTTATTATTATTTACCTGTGATCAAAGCGGTCTGTATTCTTACCTGCTATGATTATATTTATTCTTAAATTTATCCCTCTTCAAATATTATATACTAGATAGTAAATTGATGGGTAGCATAGTATATGTAGAGAGGGGTCAGTGATAGTTAATAGTATAGAAATTTAGCATTGTTGAGAAAATTATCTTAGAGAAAGATTGATAACAATTTCGTTTTATTTTCAGAACAAAGGCTGCAAGATGCCGTGTCAAGTTTTGGATTTTGATCCGATACCGGAATCTGTTTACTTCTAAGAACTCTATCCTCTACTGTGTTGTGACGCTCGTGAACATCAAACTTTCAGTGATTTTCTTTTCTTTCTCCCGAATGTTCAAATAGAATTGACAACACTGCATTAAATGAAAATTGGGCAACACTGTATGAATGTTAAAAATGTGTGCTTTTAGCTCAAAAGTTAAAAAAAAAAAGTAAAGACTTGAAAATGAGAAGATGACATAAAACTAATGTTGAATGAAAAAAATATTTTTTTATTAAAAAAAAGTTCAGGAACATGAAAAATAAGCCTCAATTTATATAAAATAAGTTTTAAGACAACTACAACGTATTTTTATCTGTTCTCGGGATATTCTGGTCATTGTTTAAGTCGTCATTCATTCTTATTTTAAAGAAAAATGAGTGCTTAATTTAAAAATCCTATCTTTCTTATGCCATTCCAACTTTTGCAAATATTCACACAAAACGTTTGGTGAAAATAATTTGCGTGAGTTTTGCAAAACACTAACCTCTACTGCTGTTCCTTTTTCAACAAACCTTCCAGTTAAATAACTATAAGTGATCAATTTAGAAATTATATGCCACAATTAATGTGCAGATAAAATTAAACTGACAGAATCAGAATTGTAATTATGTAAAAAAAAAAAAAAAAAAAAATGTGTAAGAGACTCAGGGAATTTTTCAAATATTTGCTATTTTTTGGTTTATTTATTTTATTTGTTTTCTCCCAATATCATATTGTAACTTTATTAAGAAAATTTTTTGTGTTTCATTATGGTAGAAAGCATTAGGCTCAATATACTTTTATTATTTATTTATTTGTTTTGTTTGTTTGTTTTTTTCACAATAATGAAACATTTTGTAATTGGGAAAGATACTAAAAATCCATGACGTGAGTTTTTGAAATTGTTTATTTATTTTTATTTATTTATTTTTTTTTGTAACAGTAATTCAAAATTAATTATTTAATCTCTGCTAGGCAACAACTGTAAATTGAAATGACAGTAAAAAAATAATAAATAATTGAATCAATTGTTCATATAGAGCCAATGTTGAAAACAGAGACTAAAAATGTGCATTTATACAAATTATACAGTAGTAAATAGTTTGATACAAAACGTATTGCTTATAATATTTTTAGTATCACTCAATTTTAAATTAGAGTCATTGTCAGTAAATGATAAAAATGTTAGTAAATTGTGACATGTGTTATAATTGAAAAATAAAATTTTTATAAAAATAACTATTCGTTTTGTTTGTTTTTGTTAGATACATTAAATGTTTTTATAATATTACATTTTTGTTGCAAATTCAAATTAGAATTTGTATGATTTTAACCAATTTATGCTTTTCACAATTAATATATGCAATGCAACAAATATGTATTATTTACTGAAATAGGCTATTATCTTTGCCAATCAAACCTTTTCATCACAGTTAATTGCTAAATTGCGTTTGACCTAAATTTTTAAAAACTAGCTCGAATTTGTTTAACATTGGGCGTGTTACCTTACTAACCTGGCTTACCCTTAAGGGTAAGGTAACGCCACCAATGTTAAAAAAAATCCCTCTCACAAAAATTCTGAAAAAAATTTAAAATGTTCTCCTCTACACCCCCTATCAGTAGCTAAAATATCAGGTATACAAATACGATCTAGTTTTTGAGTTATGAATTTTTAAAGTTGACCAATTTAACATGGGAGTTTCATTTCTCCATGTTAAAGTAGTCAACTTTAAAAATTTATAACTCAAAAACTAGATCGTATTTGTATACCTGATATTTTAGGTACTGATAGGGGGTATAGAGGAGAACATTTTAAATTTTTTTCAGAAATTTTGTGAGAGGGATTTTTTTTAACATTGGTGGCGTTACCTTACCCTTAAGCTGGTGTTACACGATACAATGAGTGCGTTTGAATTCACGGGCCAGCCCGGGCTGGCCTGGGCTGAAGCGTTTTTTGTCGTCAAGTGGGGCCAGCCCGGCGGCCATTTTTTCTCCTCTCATGACGTCACTTCCTGGCTGGCCCAGGCTGACGCGGGCGGACTCTACAGTCCGCCTGAGACCTAGCGGACAGACTGGGAACTAATTATGATGAAATTATGACGTTTCATACCAGGCGACCAAGGTCACCGCCATTTTACCCAGCCCGGGCCAGCCCGGGCTGGCCTGGGCTGAAGCGTTTTTTGTCGTCAAGTGGAGCCAGCCCGGCGGCCATTTTCCCTCCTCTCATGACGTCACTTCCTGGCTAGCCCAGGCTGACGTGGGCGGACTCTACAGTGCGCCTGAGACCTAGCGGACAGACTGGGAACTAATTATGACGTTTCATACCACGTGACCAAGGTCACCACCATTTTACCCGGCCCGGGCTGGGTAAAATGGCGGTGACCTTGGTCGCCTGGTATGAAACGTCATAATTTCGTCATAATTAGTTCCCAGTCTGTCCGCTAGGTCTCAGGCGCACTGTAGAGTCCGCCCGCGTCAGCCTGGGCCAGCCAGGAAGTGACGTCATGAGAGGAGGAAAAATGGCCGCCGGGCTGGCCCCACTTGACGACAAAAAACGCTTCAGCCCAGGCCAGCCTGGGCTGGCCCGTGAATTCAAACGCACTCTTTATATATTATAATAATTATTATATATATTGCATACGATTTTCCCTTACAAGAAATTAAACTTGAACTCCATTTGTTTGTATGGAGATCGATGAAATTTTCTTGTAAGGAAAAATTGTATCGTGTTACATACAGACTTTAAATTGCTTATTTTTCTTTCCGTTTGGTTATATTATAACTTTGGAAAAAGGTGGCACTTAATAAGACTTTTTTTAAAAATTGGGAAATATTTTTGTACCAAAAATATTCAAAAGATGGCGCAGGAGTTCAGCAAAGCGAAGCAAAGTATGTCCAAGCTTTAGAAATAATCCGCTAGGTGTCTAAATGAGAGTGAAATTTAAAATTATCATGAGTGGGATAAAACCACCAAACAATTTTAGAAATTTAAATACATAAAATACGGTTACTTCTTTAATACTTAACTTATTAAAAATCCAATCAAATATTTAATTGGAAATCCCCACTAGTAAATTACTAAAAAATGCATTTCATTACATATAATTGGTATAAAAGTAATTTGTAATTTATATATAATATATGTGCGTGCATCAATTAAGTATTGAAATTTTTTAATTTTTTTTTTATATATTATATATTATTTGTTTTTTACAATAAAATTTTACTGATTTAAAACAATTATTTTTTGATTAAATTTATGCAAAACACTCGATCGTATTTCATAAAGTAAATAACAAATAAATGACTTATTATATTATATAAAATATTAAATTTACAAAATATGCTATACATGTATCATCAGTATCATGCTTGAAGCTTGAATAAGCAATTATAAATTAATGAATATTATCGGGAAATATAAAAATATTACAAATATAACCAAATATTGAACATAACAAAAATTGCTTATATAAACAAGAAAATTTAGCTAATTGTTTTTGAGATTTTAGACCAAATTATATGAATCACAACATGTATATGATTCTATTCTCAGAAAGTTAATATATTATAATAATCACACACATATTTATTTTTTACTTTACTTTCGTTTAAATGGGAACACACCATTCACGTCGATATAAAAGCTCCTCTGCTGTGTATTCTGAAGATTAGAGAGCACGTTGTTAACTGAAGTCCTTGTACTACTCGAGTCAAGTGTTTGCTTGAAGAAGAAAAAAGTAGCAGAATTTGTTCTTTACGATTGTGTCTGGATGGATTTCATTGTGGGCTTGTTTGCATTTCAGTCAGTTTACATATGAAGTAATTTTATACATTTTTATATCGCTAAAGTAATTAACTTCAAGTAAATATCATATAGTGAAAAATACAACATAGTGTTTGTTGATAACGTATGTTATAGAGAGATAATAATCATTATTTTATTATGACAAGTTGCAAGCATGCAGTCCTTAAAAAACTGAATGCATGTTGTACAATTTTTATTTTAAAACATATGTTCAGTGTTTCGATTTCAAATCAAATATTCAATATCCTAAAATAAAAAACATTCAAAAAAACTCCCGTCAATTTTTGTGGGCAATTAAATTGTTTATAACATTATTTCACTTAATTAAACTTAATTATTAAACTGCTATTTATTTTTTCTGTATATACGAACAAGTCTAACAATTACCTCTACCTAACTTTCAGACGTGAATTATATTTTTGTAACATCTTGACAAGAAATAAATTAATTAAAATTATATATTTTTAAAATATTTCAAAATAATTTTTATAATGTTGAAAAAATAATATGTACGTAATAAAATTGTTTCTAAAACGTACTTTTAATTTTATAAAGGTTGAAATTAATTTTTAATTGGTAATGAAAGTAGGATAACACGTGCGTATTCTAAATTAGGTAAGATTTCCACAGAAATTGAATTTGTTAATTGGATGACATAATATATATTAAAACTTCGAACATTCATTCGTTTGTAAAGATTTTACATAATGATGTTGATTAGATGTTGTCTAATTATTATAGATTTTTGCTCATTTCTGCTTACAAAATATTGCAACGATTTAAATTCACAATGAATTTGAAATTTGAATTTCTTTTGAAAGAGAAACGGTTTTTTAGTATGAAACTCCCTAAAGGGTTCAAAAAATCGATAAGTATTTCTGAGCCATATCAGGATACAAAAATTAAAAACTTCACAAGCTACCCTTCACTGCAAAATCCATGACCAAAAAAAAAAAAAAAGACTATATTTTACGAGAGTAATGCATGGATATTTTAACTGCTTATGCTCACGTCGTTCATATTACGTTATAGTTAGTAATATATTGTACCGATAAACGTAAAGGTATATATAAAAAGTGAGGCCTCGCTATCTTTGCATCATAACGTCAATATTACGACTATAATCAATTTAAAGATGCCCATTACTCAACTACACCTATTTTCGTCAGCTTATAACAATAACACGTTATCAAAGTTATGATAAATGAAAGCTTTTTATTCAAATGTAAAATCTATTATCAGGTTTTGAAATGACACGCAATGATTGAAACAGTGGCGGGAAATTTAAATGTTGTTTGCACGCTACCTTTATAAAATGATCAAAGAAATGTTGAGTCGTTTTGACGGATGAAAACAAGACCAGAATTGACGAGTGGGAGACCAAGGGAGGGGGGGGGGGAGAGGTACAGTAGTGACAGGAGAAAATGTCTACAGTAAATCAAGGAGGAGTGAGAGTGAGAGAGAGAGAGAGAGAGAGAGAGAGAGAGAGAGAGAGAGAGAGAGAGAGAGAGAGACATGCCTTGGAGAAAAAGTGCCAATTAGAAATATTAGTTCAGAACAAGACTTATACTGAACAATGATATATAATTTATGAATTTATGAGAAAGAGATTAAGTACCAGATCATTCATTGACAATTAAAATAATTAATTGATTGAAAAAGCACGGAGAGGAAGAGACGGGGCAAAATATTAATAAATATAACTTCACATATGATACAGAGATGTATAGTTTTTTACGTTTTTTTATAAACCTCATAATATATATATATATATTATACAATATAATAAATCCAAGTGTCATTTTATTTGTACATTTGTTAACTTTGTAAATATTATTCCTAAAATTCTACAAATTTTTTGTACTATTCATCAACATATTTACTACATATATAGTATAGTGTACTACATAGTATAATGTTCAAATTATTAATGAGAGGCTTTCTTTCCATTTTCATTGCATGATGTGCAAACTGAAATTGAATAATTTGTTTTTCATTATTACCAAAAATCAAATAATTAGTATTTATTATTACTCTTCATAAGAAAATTCAGTACAAAAACTTTTTTCCAAATTTCCAAGTTGCTGCAAATCTTTTTCAGCTGTCACTCACTAAATCTCATGCATGCTGCCCTGCAAATCCACGCGCGCTCATCCTTGTAAAAAGGTTTGACTTGTCTTGACGTGGCAAAGTTTCAGCCGCCATAAAATTAATGACTCGTGTGACACAACCAGAATAAATCACACACCCATATTTTGTGTGTTTAGGAGAGTGTGACAGGAGCGAAGTAAATTTCTGCTCTATTTATTTCTAACTTTGTTGTGGAACAAACTTTTTTTCTTCTTTTTTTTTGTTGTTTTTCTTCATGCAATATAATCTATAATTCTTAGGGAGTTGCAGTACAGAAAGAAACTGCAGTTTATATTTCTGTTACATAATTAAATTTAATCATGAGACATCGTCGCTAAGTACTAATATACAATTACGCTTGTAAGGAGTAGAAAAATAAAATTTTATTAATTATATTTAAATTATAATTTTATATATATTTATATTTTATTTAATTTTCATGAGATTTATTTTTGATTTTTAAACCACACAAAATTAATTTTCTAAAACAAATAGAAATTAGTTTATTAATTTTTTTTAAAAATATTAATGTTTTAATAACATTTAATCAAAACAACACATTTAATAAATACGTATTTTTTTATTTCCATGAATATATTCAAGTCGTCTCCCCTCTATAGTCAAGATTATCGGGTTGGAAAATTGAGGGGTGGGGGTGGGCAGCTCAACGCTATAAGACCTCTTAGCTGGGGGAGAACTTTGTGTACACCGGCTTGCAGTGCAACTGTCCATAAAATGAGTTGATGGACTGGAAGGGAGGGTTCAAGAAAATGCAATGTTTTTGTCAGGGAGTGTACAGTAAGATCGTGGACAGAACCACCGACATGTCTGCATACAAATATTTATTGTAACCAAATGGTTGCTTATCTCTCTGTAGTGGGGTGATACTCATGGAAATTGAAGATGATTGTTTTGTTTTTATAAGAAAAAAGTTTGTATGATTTTTATTTTTTTCGGGGTTTTTCTGTTATGTTATGGTGAAAATGTGAATGATATGAGGTTTTCATGCATATGACTAACCATTAACGAACATTGTTTATAGTGCGTTATAAGTTATGATAAATAATATAATAATTGTTGCTAACTGCATTATCATCGCAGTTTTGAAGGAACACTTAAGAAAAATGATATTCGTCAACAGTTTGATTACACGCTCCAAGCCTCCAACTAGTGTTTCTGGAATTTTGTTACTGACATCTTTCACTGCATGTTGGATGCAGGAAAAATTTAAAATTTGCCGTAAATTACATTTTTATTTTGTGACTCTTTTCAAATTTACTGCATTTAAAAAAAAATTAACCATATAAAAATTTCATTACAAAGAAAAAAAAAAAAAAAAATTTTAAACAATAAAAATTTTAATTTAAAAATTAATAATATTTTTAATAATTAATTTTTTTTTTTTTATTTTTGTACCACATTTTTGAACTATAAATTTCTTGGCTAAATATCAAAGCAACTTTTTGTGAGCAAACCCTTTAAATTTTAAAAAATACTATTGGCTAAAATGTAAAATTTATAGTTATAGTATATAATATTTATTTATTCTTTTTAGCATACTTATGATTCTTTAGGTTAAATTTTCAAAATTGTAATTAACATATCTCGCTACAATTTTGCTACGATTCCTCCTGCTTATTCACAAAGGTCAACCCTCGTTGACACAAAAACCAATCAGTAAGTAATAGAGTATTGATCTAATTTTTTTTTCATTGCAGAAATGGATAGTGGGTGCAAAGTTATGCTACACTGATTTTTTTCAGAAATTTTAGAGCCCGGGAAGTATTTTTAAAAAAATTATTGAAAGTTCTTTTTGTGACGTCACAAGACGCCGCTCCTTATGAAAAAGATAGGACTTGCCGCCGCGTGACGTCACAAAAAGGATTTACAATAATTTTTTAAAAATAGTTCCCGGGCTCAAAAATATCTGTAAAAAATCAGGGTAGCATAACTTCGCACGCTCTATCCATTTCTGCAATAAAAATTTTTGAGGTCAATACTCCATTGTAAAATGTCCATTTCATTGACTGCTAATTAAATTTCGATTTGTTACGCCGACTTCTTGCATGTAATTTCCTTTCCAGCTTCACTAATAATACTTTTTATGTTTTTAACGTACACCAAGTGTGGAAATATATGGTGAAAATGTATACAAAGTTTTTGCTATGATATCATAGACCAGAAAAAAAATTAACTTTTAAAAACGAAAGAAAAAAAAAAACGTAATCATTGTAATAGAAAAACGAATTTTAAGTACGTAATAACAATCTGCATAAAATTGTATCCTTGCATTATTTGTATAGAAAACCTTTCATGCATGTAAATATTATCAGATATTTTTTTACCTAATCCCTTAAAATCATGCAGCAAAACACTGTGACGTCATAGTCACGAGACATCTTCTACAATGCTTGTCTGTTAAATATTTGTAGGTCTGGGAGTTTTGCAACAAAAATTTTAACCTTGCAAAAATTGAGAAACATGACTCAAATTTATAATTTGTTCATTTCTAAAAATATACCACTATGAAAATAACAATATATGATATATATATATATATATATAAATATATATATATATATATATATATATATGATCGTTAGTTTTCAGAAAAATAGTTCAATTAAAAATTACATAAAGACTGCCAATAAACACCCGCGCCTTTTCCCCGAATAACTGAAGGGAGTTTGGTATCCACTCGTCAATGTAATCAAGTGTGTTTGTGCGGCCACTCGCAATGAGAGTCATGTCGTATTTATTAGCCACTCGCTTGTTGGAATGAAGTTACTGTGGACCTCAATAGCTTTCTAACGAGGAGCACACCGACCGCTGACGTCGGCAACTAACATTGATACGGTCCGTGTCTGAATAGTGTGCCCATCTTCATGTATGTGGAGATAAAACGATTTTCACTTGAGCAGCATTGATGATACTAAGAATTATGTTTATTTCCACCATGTAGTCTTTTTTTTTCTGTGTTGAAAACAGTCTAAGTGTGCAGTTCACCAAAGCAACTCAAATTAGTTGAAGTTTCGTATTAAACATGGCTGTATTAGACCCAACTTAGGTATTAAGAACTAGAAGGTCCCTTTCAAATCTTAGAGTCTCGTAGCCAGTATTTGTCCAGTTCTGACTGAGGGAATCATGGAAACCTCAGTTAAGATGGTCGATGGAGAATAATTAACCTCCTAGATGTAACTATCCCTTAGCCACAGTCTTTAGCATGAATGGTTCTCGCGTTTCTATTCATTTACTTCAAGCAGTGTCAAATGTTAACAGACATAAACAGCTGTCCTTACTTTTAATACTGTACTGCCTATAACTATAAGTGCAGATCTTAAACATAATGAGGGGAATTCAAAAAGAGGTTTAGCCTGCGGATAACTTGTCCACGTTCTAGTCTGGATAACCTAAATACTTAGCCGCGTGGACAAGTATAGGCCCAGACAAGTGTTTGGATAAGTTACTCCGGACAAGTCATTTAGCCAAAACTGTTGGACAAATTCTCGTGGCTAAGATAGCCGCGCAGATAAGTATCGCGGACATCTCTCCCACCCAAGGTCCCTCTACATAAGGTTGGACACTTAGGTTCACATTTTCGTCGAGGTCGCGAAGGACCAATCAGAGAGAACTGTCACTCTCGAACCTATTTCTTGGCAGTCAGAGATTGGTCGTGACGTCACAGGCTCGAACAAAAGCTGCGCCAAGATGGCGGAGCGTCAAACCTTATGTAGAGTAATCTTGTCTCCCACCAGTCCCACCTGGATATTTTTTTAATTAGGACGCCATCTTGGATTACGTCTTAAATATGGAGGTAATTGGACCTCGATATATGGTGATTTGTTGCTAATTTATTTAGCAATTGTGTTAAAATTTGATTCAGTATCAATATGTATAGTTTTTAGAAGACTATAATTTCAAATTTTAGCGCCTCCCTATTATATTATCGTTTGTTTTATTTCTTTTCCCTCCCCTCGCTCCCCACATCCAGCTGCCGGCTCATCCCTCTTTTTCGGCTGACTGTACCGCTGACATAATAAAGAAGTCTCATATTTTTCACCAAATTTGCACCTATACCTATTAATAAGCAAGATTGGCGTTAATTAATGTTTATTAATACAGTATCATATTCCATTATGATATAATTATGAGGTAAGTGAAATATCCATTAGAGAATTGCTTATTTTGACGATATTTGAGAGCTCGTTTACAACGGTACAACCTTGCTTTCTTTCCCCTCGACAATTCCTGCCTGCTTTAATTTACTTATATCTTTGACAAAAGAGTTTGTATTCCTTCATGAACTTTTGCCAGGCCAATACCAAGCTTTTTTTTTTTAGCAAATTTACATGTTTAAATGTGTAAATATAACATAAATATGCAGGTGAAGTCTCGGAAAAGGTGACAGAAATTGTTTCACAGGAATTTTGAAGAGTCAATAACAAACAAAAGAGCCGGATTTTGAGGCCTTAAAACAGTGAAAACAGCAAAACTTGACAAAACCAAATTTTCTAATTTTAGCTCGATCATGCTGAAAACACGTTACGTCATGTAATTGGATCTTAGGAGTTCAAATATGAAGGAATTTTGAAGATTCAATAACAAACAAAAAAGCCGGATTTTGAGGCCTTACACTTAAAAACAGAGAAAACAGCAAAACTTGACAAAACCAAATTTTTTAATTTTAGCTCGATCATGCTGAAAACACGTGACGTCATGTAATTGGATCTTAAGAGTTCAAATATGAAGGAATTTTGAAGATTCAATAACAAACAAAAAAGCCGGATTTTGAGGCCTTAAACTTCAAAACAGTAAAAACGGCAAAACTTGACAAAACCAAAACTTTTAATTTTAGCTTGATCATACTGAAAACAACTGAAACCATGTAATTGGACCCTAGGAGTTCAAATATGAAGGAATTTTGAAGATTCATAACAATTAAAAAATCCGGATTTTGAGGCCTTAAACTTCAAAACAGTGAAAACACTAAAACTTGACAAAACCAAATTTTCTAATTTTAGCTCGATCATGCTGAAAACACCTGACGCCATGTAATTGGACCCTAGGAGTTCGAATATGAAGGAATTCTGAAGATTCAATCACAAACAAAAAAGCAGGATTTTGATGCCTTTAACTTCAAACTTTAACTTGGAGGGAGGGGGAAACATGGCTGCAGCCCGGGTGCGGTTGGCTGTCGCTGTCATATTTATTTGGTGTTTCCTCCCAGTATCTGAGCAGGCTGTACAAAAACATTGTTATTACCCTGTGTACGAGTATCACCTGTTCCAGTACAGATGCAAATCGTGTGAGTACGACAATTATCAAAGTTTTAATTCACGAATTCCAATATGGATATTTTTGTTGGATCGTTGTCGTCATGCTGATTTGGGCAATCGTCGTATGAGACGTCAGATGACCTTGAAGCGCAGATGACAATCGAGGAAGGAGACACAATGGAGGGCGGTTACGTCACGCGGCCAGTTACCTGCTCGCCTCTCCAGGCCGGCAGTCGCCCGCTTCGCCTCCTGTCTCCTCAAACGTCACCTGCTGCAACCTGGCGAGTCTTTAACTAACGTCTTACTCTTGTTGCTGCTGTGTTGCGGTGATATCTGCCCTAACCCCGGTCCCCCCCGTCCCACTCGTTGTGCTGCAAATGCGGCGGCGAGTGCTGCTGCACCTCAGTCGGGGAGAGGCCGGCGTGTCACTCACACTCACATAAACAATACTGCACCTCATTCATCAACTTCACGCATTTGTTCATGTTGTAATTCTTCTGGTAGAAAAAATCAAATTTTTATAACATGCTCTAAGTGTAAAAAGGATTATCATAGAACTTGTAGTAAAATCTCCCCTGAAATTTTTCGCACCTACAAAAATGAAAAATGTAATTGGGTTTGCTGGTCATGTTCAGTCCCCTGTTTTTCTGATTCTTTTTTCAATTCTTCTACGTCATCGAGTAAGTCTGAATCTTCCGACTCAAGTTTCATTCCAAGCCAAAGTCATGGTTTATCTTTTTTGTCATTTAATGCTAGGAGTTTATGTGATCCTAAACGTCATCCTGATATTTTTGCTTGGATTGCTTCAGTTGATTCAGATGTTATTTGTATATGTGAAACGTGGTTGAATGAGAATATTAGCGATGCACACATATTACCTCCCGGTTATACTGTGTTTAGAAAGGATAGATGCTATAATGGGTACGGTGGTGTACTTATTGCAGTTAAAAATCATATTAAATCTGTACGTGTAACCGGAATTGAAACTGATGGTGAGGTAATATGGGTGGCAATAACTGTAGGTAGTAAGCAATTGCTTGTGGGATCAGCCTATCGGCCCCCTAAAGCTACCAATGTCAATGACCCCAAGAATACACAAATACTTGATTCGTTAAAGTTGGCTTCTGATGTTCAAGCCTCTTATGATGGTGTATTGTTATTTGGGGATTTCAATCTTGATATTCAGTGGGGTGATACTCCGGTCCCTCGTGGTTCTGTTGCTAATGAATTTTTGTCGGCATTTTACGACATGTTTTTGGTTCAACTTGTTAAACAGGCAACACGAGTGGTTGGTGGGTCTCGCTCTATACTGGATTTGTTGCTCTGTTCTGATAAATCTATGATTGAGTCCTTCAATATTGTAACTGGCGTTTCTGACCATTATGGTGTACATGCAACACTTAAATTGCAGCAAAAGAAAAAGGTTTACGTTAGGCGTAAAGTGTTTAACTTTAAAAAAGCTAATTGGCCTAAATTAAATGAAATGTTTCTTTCTTCTTTGCCTACAAATTTTGAGTGTTTTGTTGATATTGATGCTGCATGGAAAGCATGGTCAGAACGATTCTTTGAATGTGTTGATAAGTGTATACCTCAAGTTATGTTAAGGCCTAAAACTCAGCACCCATGGATTGACAGTACCATTATTAAAGAGGTTAAAAAGCGTGATAGGCTTTTTAAAAAGTGTAATAAGATCCCCTCAGTTAAAATGTGGGAAAAATATAGAATATGTCGTAACAGGGTGAAAGGTATTATACGTAATGCATTCAATTCATATTTGTGGAATCTTGGTAAATCTGGCAATTGCAAAGCTTTGTGGAAATTCATCAGAGGTAAACTGGGGTCAATGTCTCCCACAAGCTTCAAATATAATAATGTGGTACTCTCTGATCCACAAGACATTTGTAATGCTTTCAGTGCTAAATTCAAATTAAATTTTTCTCCTTCCAATCGCAATAGTCATAACCTGTGTCCACCTTCTAATCCTAATGTAAAAGTTGTATTAGCTGATATCCCTGTTACGGAGAGGGCTGTCTTTGAAAGCCTTCTCCGTATCAGGGATGATGCTTCGTGTGGGCCTGATGGAATACCGGCAGTTGTTTTGAAACAATGTGCAAATTCACTTTCACCATCTTTGAAATTTTTTTTTCCAGTATTCTCTTTTGAAAGGTTCAGTTCCCAGTGCTTGGAAGGAGGCTAGGGTTGTGCCTGTGTACAAATCTGGCCCTAGGGAGGACATTGAAAATTACCGGCCCATATCTCTGACTTCCTTGGTATCAAAAAGCTTTGAGCGTATAGTATCTGATGCAATTTTGTGCCATCTCAGGGACAATAATTTGCTAAACCATAATCAACATGGCTTCCTACCTGGTAGGTCATGTGTAACAATGTTAGCTCATGTTTTTGATGAATGGTACTTTGGCCTTAATGATAAGGATGCCAAGCAAGTTGATGTTATATCTCTAGACTGGGCCAGGGCATTCGACGCCATTCCTCACGATCGACTTTGTGATAAAATTTGGGCATTGAAGATTCGTGGCAATCTTTTATCATGGATAAAATCATTTCTCACAAATAGAAGTCAACGTGTTGTATTCGGGGGAATGGAGTCTGAGTGTGTTGACGTTACCTCCGGAGTTCCTCAGGGATCTGTCATTGGACCTTTGCTATTTACAATGTTTATGCTTGATCTTCCAAATTCTGTTGCCTCTTCAATATCACAATATGCTGATGACAGCACCTTGTACAAAGTTGTGAAGTGTAAAGAGGATACTGAGAAGCTCCAGGAGGATTTAAAATCTGTTGAGAGATGGTGCAGTGTTAATCATATGATGTTAAATGCTTTTAAAAGTGTCCATATACGTTTGACGAAGTCTCACGCTCCCATCGTTGTTCCTTATGTGTTAAATTCTGAAATTGTTCCACAACATAATGTTTTGAAATTGCTTGGTGTTAACATTTCAAGTGATTTGAAGTGGAATTACCAGACTGAAGTGACTAGGAAAAAAGGTACCAAAGTTTTGGGCATGCTGACAAGAGGGTTTAGTCGTGGAATGCCAAGCGCAAAAAGAACATTGTATAATTCTCTTGTGAGACCTCTATTGTTATACGGTGCGCCAGCATGGCATCCAACCACTCAGTCTAATATGCATAATCTGGAGCGTGTGCAAAGTAGAGCAACCCGTTTCATTCTTGGATACGGGAGATATGATAGATCGTGTGATGATAGTGTGCAGAGGCTCATAAAGTGTGATATTTCTAGTTTAGAGTCTCAGTGGAAGAAAATTGATATGTCCTTTTTCAATAAGTGCTTAGCTGGAAGATATGATCTCAATGTGTTCGGTCCTGAGCGTGTGTCTGTCAAGGAGCATAGGGCTGGTCTGCGTAGCAGCCAGACCTCCTTAGTTACACCTAGGGGCAAAGCAGTGTACTTGTCTTCCCTGTTTCCTAGAGTTGTAAAGGCATACAATGCATTACCTGAAGATGTAAGATTTCCTCTGCCTGTCTGATTCTATCATGTGATATTGACTTGTACGTTTTATGTATTAATTTTTATGTGTTAAATATTTATTTTTTATATATATATACAATTTTTGACGATGCAGTTTTTCTGATGTGTGGTGAATGTTCACTCTATGTGTATAGGCTCCTTAGCCTTTTATATTCACCAATTTGGGTTATTATGTTGTTGCTATTATTTATTTTTTTTCCCTATTCCCTACAATGTAATTTATCCCAAATAAACAAATATTATTATTATTATTATTATTATAACTTCAAAACAGTGAAAACGGCAAAACTTGACAAAACCAAAACTTCTAATTTTAGCTCGATCATGATTAAAACACCTGACGTCATGTAAATGGACCCTAGGAGTTCAAATATAAAGGAATTCTGACGATTCAATAACAATAAAAAAAGCCGGAATTTGAGGCCTTACACTTAAAAACAGTGAAAACAGCAAAACTTGACGAAACCAAATTTTCTAATAACTTAGGTACGACCCTCACGGACAAGTATAGGCGTGGACAAGCGTTTGGATAAGTTGCTCCAGACAATCATTTAGCCAAACCTGTTGGACAAATTCTCGTGGCTAAGATAGCCGCACGGATAAGTTTCACGGACAAGTCACCCATCTGGATATATTTTTTAATTAGGACGCCATCTTGGATTACGTCTTAAATATGGAGGTAATTAGACCTCCATATATGATGATTTATTGATAATTTATCAAGCAAATGTGCTCAAATTTGTTTTAATATCGATTGGTGTAGTTATTAGAAGACAAAGGATCGAGTTAGTTTTAAATATTGGCGCTTATTTATGGCTTATCTATATCATTCATAGAGAAAACTAATTGCTGAAAAGCAACTCCCATGCCTACTAGCTATAGCTAGTAAAATTGTATCAATCACATAGAATATATGCAATTCAAATATTATAATTCAAAATGCATAGCGAATGGTACATGACTGGAGATTTGACAAATATATGTTATTGTTGAACGAAGTAGTTTGGTTGTGAATGTCTCCTCAGAGACCCGCAAATGTTATCATCGACACTTTTACAGCAAACTTATTCCACCTGCAGTCCTCAGTGGCTTCTTTGTGTAGATATTGCAAACAACTTTACACTTTTATCGTGTCCTTTGGGACGGTCATAGTGCGGAGAGAGAGAGAGAGAGAGAGAGAGAGAGAGAGAGAGAGAGAGAGAGAGAGAGAGAGAGAGAGAGAGAGAGAGAGAGAGAGAGAGAGAGAGAGTGAGTGAGAGAAAATTATTTCATCTCTAGATATAAAACAAATTTTTTGTACATTATTTTCAATAATATAATTAAGTAGTAAAATTACTAAAGGAAATTCAACTCACTAATTATGCTATGAATAATTAACAACTTAAATGATTTTTCAATACCATTAATAAAGACAGCTCATTCTGATGTGTTTAGATTGCGAGTCTAGGATGTATTTTTCAAAAATTTAATATTTTTTTTTTTTTTTTTTTTAATCAAACCCTATTGGGTACTTCTATTTACTAATTACATACTACTTTGAAACCCCGAACCTTCCGAAACCCTAACTTGAGCGTTTCGCGGGCTCTTCTGGAACGAGGGCGGCCACGGCCTTGCAAATCCATCCCGGCATTTGCCTGCGGCTGAGGGAAACGTGGAAACCTCAGCCAGGATGGACGCTACAGCTTTTGTCAATGAACCGGAAGTGCAATGGTCCAAAGCCAGGAGAACCACATAGTGGAAAAGCGCAACGTTTTACCCCTGGGTGGGAAACGTGGTTTTTGTTGAAAATGGTCACCCATCCAACTACTAACCACGCGCGGCGTTGCTTGACTTCGGTGATCTGACGAGACCAGGTCAAGCGCACTGCGCTGCACCTCCCACAAAAAGTT